>CM057810.1:43840939-44313731 GCA_030067965.1 Latrodectus elegans
GCCCAGTCCACAGCTTATCTTGAAGAAGGTGTCGAGGCACGACGCTGGATCCTATGGGTGCCATGTCCGGAATGCATTTGGAAGAGGAAATTCCACAAATACAATCACTCTGGATGTCTTGTGTGAGTATTATTTATGAAATGTCAGTAATTTAACAAGAATTTAACTAGACCTACTAGAGAAGTGATTGGGCACATTATTCTAATAAGGCTAACTTGGGACTTGACATTGATATTGAATTTAGAGATCTTGAAGAATTTGTATAGGCTTTGAAAGCATATAAATCATGTTTATATTTCTTGTTTTCATGAAAATATATCTCTTCCTTTAAGAAATTTTCCCATTGGTTACCATAAACATGTCATAACTCTTTCTAGATAAACTTACTTTTTTTAAAACAAGTTTTTGTTTCAAATTAAATACAATTCTTGTTTTGAAACCAGATATCTCTTGTTCAATGTTTTAAAGAATCCAAACAGAATATTTTCCTCATATTTGTAAGTGATTAATTTTTACTAGTATGTTAGTATAATATATATAAATGTCATTATCAAATTTCTCATTGATACATATATTATGGCAAAAAAGAACTTGCATATGTAAGGAATCCTTACTATCAGACTCCAAACAGAATAATAGCTTTAGCAGCTTCTAAATACTGTAACTTCTATGCTACGTTTGCATATAAAACATCTGTCAGAAGTAGGAGACCTAAACTAAATATGAAAAAGTGAATTTTTTTCGAACAGTGGTTAATTGATTCAGTTCTTATTTACATTTAGCTATGTTAGTAACAGCCTTTAGAAAAAAAAATCTGTTAGACTAACCTGAAATTAATTTAAATTGGTTATGAAATATATATTAAGTGTAAATAAATAAAAAATTTTTATAATTGTTTATAATCACATAAAACGTTTTAAAATCATCGAAAATTGTTTTCCACCAATTTTTTTATCTTTATTGATATTTGTTTTGTAGCTGCTATTTAAAAACTATTTAAAATATTCTTATGAGTATTATGAACGTTATAATATCAAAATAGTGAAAAGAGTCACATTAGCCAACTTATGTATCTTTATTGACATAATGATTACATATTATTCTGAAGATAGTCACAAATTAATGTATATATTGTATATTTTTGTAATTGATCATCCAAGTTGCATTTTAATGCTATTAAGTATCAAAAGATTCAAGTATCTTGTATCAATGTACTAAAAAATGTTTATTATACGCCAATCATCATACAAAAATTTCAATGTGGTTAGGAGCACTTTATTTGGTGCAACTAAAATGTATTTGTGCATTAATTTGGTTAAACTTCAAACAATGTATGCTTAAATAATTAATCATGGCTAAAACCCACTACGGTTTTCAACTTTTATCTGCAGAAAACAAATAATATTTATACCCCATAATAATATTTTGTAAATGCTCAAAAATGTTCGAATAGTGTTAATGTTGATTCGTTTGGGAAAACTTGTTTGTGAACAATATATTTAGTGTAATAAATTACTGTAACAATCTTTTAATTAAACAAACATTTTTTAAAAATTGATTATTGTAACAGACCGATATTAACAATATTGACAGTAGATGGCGCTGTTGCCCAATTTACAAACAACATCAAATGAGCTGAGGATAGTGATGTGAGAAATGGCAAGGAAGTACCATTTGGTTCCTAAATACCTTTGTTTTGTACCACCCTGGTACTATGTAACCTTGATTTTATTTTATAATTATTAAGTGTTTTCTTTTTGTAACTAATCTTAATTATGTGTAATGTAATAAATGTTTGTTTTGTATTAACTTCCATTTTCTTACGTCGCTACATTATATCAATTGCGCAACTATATTGATCTTTGAATTATGATAAATTTTATCTCGTAATTAATGTATGAACATTAAATTTTAACTGCTGATAAAGACCATGTCTCATAAGACTGCCGGACCAAAAGTATACGAAACTGAGGCTCATTTGCGATTTGTTTTAGTATTTAATAAAAGTTGTATATATTATCCAATTACCGATAAAAAACAGTTTTTCCAAGTCAGTCGCAACGGTAATCATTTGATGAAGGTAACTGACTTAGAGAATTTTAATATTTCACAGTGCTAATTATTTTAAGAAGATAAATGCATCCTAATAGACCATGCGATTATTTAGGATAAAAATTGAATGAATGTTTTAAATGTTGAACTGGAGGGGACAGACTGGAATTAATTATAGCTTTTATGAAGAAAAGAAGAAAAAAAGCATTGGAAATCTGCTTCATTTTCTCAGACATTTGTGATGGATATTCGGAAATTTTCTCGATTGATTTTATCTAAATACATGCAAACGGCTTATGCTTAAGTAGCTACATCAGAAGCCAATACTTAATGGATACTTAAAAATCCCTTAAAACCAATTGTTGCCTATCAACTAGAAAATGTCTATTTTAAATTAATGAATGACTGCTTATAAAAGCATTTTTGTAAATATTTATTATCAAAATATAATGGCAACACAGTTAGATTTTTCACAAAATTATTATTATATCAAGGAACGTTTAATTTGGTGAATATCTACAATGTATTTAACATTTGAACTGTGCAGAAGAAATCGGAAAATATAATTTCCGATATTTCTTCCATTAAAAATATATTGTTAGAAAGGTAACTATTAATTAAGTATAAATATAATACTTGACACAGTTGAAGGCATCAAGATATCATTCTGTACTCTCCAGCTGTCTAATGAGAGGAGAAAAATGAAAGCCTGTGAGACAGCTCTTTAACCACTAACACACACTCATCACAACAGCTGGTTAGAGGAAGGAGTATTTCTCACTGTGTGGTCATTAATTAATTTTAAGATTAGCATTGTATGTTTGCACAGAGTGTCATCCTATGTTCAGAAGCTGACTCATGTGGTGTCTTTATATCATATCACGAAATGCCCAATTACAAATTTTATACTGCAAATTTGTATTATATTGCAAATTTATATTGCACATTTTTATTAGTCAATTTAAATATTTACCTCTCATTGTTCTTTTTCTTTAGAAACATTTTATAATTTCTTTTATATGAATACGATTGTAATAAGTTCAATTGGATAAGTACAGTTTGCAAAGAATCATTTTTGAGTACTTTCAAGCATCAACTTCAAACAAAATTTATTCAGACATGAAAGATAAAACATTATTCAACAGACGATATAATTAAAAATGATGCATTTCTAAACTTAAGAAAAGCCTATCTAGACACATGTGAGCAAGTTCCGTGTGTTTTTACGATGAATATTGAGACATTACAATAAACATAGATTATAATTTAAAAGTTTTGAGTGAAAATTTTAAGTCAATTTATATCACAGAAATAAGGTAATATTTTCAAATATATTTTACGTCCGTCATATAATAAATGTAATTTCTCAAATTTCACAATGAGATATCTGTTTTAAAATCTGATTTTTGGTACAGTTTGCTCTCTTTTGGACTTCACGCCAGAAAACCAAGCCCCAATCCGAATTTTCAAACTTCATCCAGTGGAAGTGTCGTTTTAGTTTTGATTTTTGTAAGAATTAAGTATAAAAATTGAAAACTTTATAAATCATTTAATATTAATTTCCCTAAATTTTTGTCACTTATTTTTTCAGAAATATTATTAGAAAGTCTATCGATTATGCAAAAATAATATCGATTTCTTCAAAGACTTCTTCATCATACAAAATAATTTACAAGTTTGTTTCTTTATATTCAAGTCACATTTAATCATATTATAGATATTTATAATAAAATGTCTTTTTCAGATAAAGAAAATTATAACTTTTTGTTGAAATATTTCTCAAAGGCAATTACTTTCTACAGCGATATGACTGACTGTTTGAAGATGTTTACACAATTTATTGTTGTTTGAAATTTTGAAATATAACATTCTTCTTGAAATATAGATGTAATTTTTTTTTTTTTTTTGAAAAATATCAAAACATAGCCAAAATTCTGTAAGTTGTCTTTGATTTATTTTACAAATATTTATGTTTGTACAAAAACTTCTTAACACTTGCAAAATAAATTATTCAGTTGATTCAATATTTAATTAACTCCATCATTTTATAAACTTAAAAAAATACAATTTTTAGGACATTTTTATTTTATAATAATTTATTTTTAAAAGTTCACTCTTTTTTACAATCATAAATCTTATATTTTTACTATTTATGTAAGGAAGAAAATTTTTGAAAAAATATCTCCAATATCTAGATACGAAACTTATGAATGGAATAAAAAATAAAATAACTTTTTATTTTGACAAAAAAAAAACTCTCATTTGATGAAGCATTAAAATTTATCATTTAAGTGCTTGAATAGATAGGAAAATAAATAGTAAAAAAAACTTTTTGCTCCATCTATAAGTTTATTGGGAGAACTTTATAAATAAACCTTTAAAAAAATGTCAAAAATAATAAAAGTTAAAGAATGATTAAAAATTACCATTATATTAAAAGTTTTCTTAAACATGTTACGCAATAAGAAAATTGTTTCTGTATTAATATTTTTATGCAAATATAATTACATTTTATGAATATATTTGGGATTTTGATGCTTTTAAGCTACCTTGATTCAGAAAATAAAAAGAAAATTAAGTGGTGTTAAGTTCTCAAATTAAATTATGTACTTGAATATTTATTAATATGCATAAGTGCTTCTTCTCATTTTATATCTTAAATTTAATTTTTTCCACTTTCAAAGGGAAAAAAAATTTTTTTCTACTTTTTCTTGTGCTTATTTTCAAGGGAATAAGATTTCCTTTTTTAAAAAAATAATAGAATTTTTACGTTACTTGAATATAAAATACAAATATAAAAACAATTCTTAATATGTAGATGAAATTTATAATCAAGAAAAAAGTCTAGTAAAAATACTACTCGTAGTGAATTTAAATGAAGTCGATCTTAATAGAATTCTCTGATTCCTTTTTTAAACATAAAATTATTAAAATTGTGTTTATTTTAACGGAGTTACAGTAGTTGGGTAGATTTGTTTCTATAGTTAATTGATACAAAAAAAATTTATATATTTGATTGTAATTGTAATTAAAGTTAGATTTTATTAATTTTATTAAATTTTTAATTTTTTACAATTTTGTTAGCTTATGAGATAAAATTTTTAAATGTTTGTTCTTGTATGACTTTAATTTATTGAAAAAACTACTTTCTTATAAATTTTATATATATTTTGAAAATATATTGTGTATATATATATATATATATATATATATATATGAAAAATATATTATATGTATATATATTTTGAAATATTTTATATATATTTAGGAGTACGCTTAAATATTGTTCCAAGCTACGAAATTAGAGCTTGATAGTGAAGTATCAAGTTCTAACTTTAAAATTATTAACATTAAATTTTTCATTCTTTTATCAGAAAGTTATCGCAAATATTATAATAGGAGATTAAAACTTAATATAAGAAAATGCTATTTTCAATGTGTTAATGTATTAGTATCTCGTATAAATGAATAAATTGGAATACCATTAATGTACTAATTTACCTTTTTCATTTCTTACTTCTGTTTTCTTTAGGTAAACATGATAACTATTGTTAGGAAAATTATTTAGAAATTTTAACTTCGCATATTCCATGCAAATAAAGCGAAGATCTTTAAAAATGCATTGTCAGTTCATGTTCCTAAGGAAACACTTACGATGAAAGAATCATCTTTCAAAACAGAGCTCGTTATGGATTCTGCTTTTACTTCAAATGAGGGAAATTGGCTTAAAAATGTCACGTTCCAAATACGAAATAATTCAATTCTCCATCCCCGCACAATAATAATAACTGAATATTAATTGAATAATGAAACGGTAGAGCAAGTGATGTGATAGAATGAAATTTCGTGACCTTTTCAAAAGACCTTTGAATCTGCAGAGAAATGAGAAATTAATTAAATTTCAATGCAGAATACAAAAGTCACATTCAAACGACTCGTCTTGACGCAAATCCTTGTCAGAAAAATAAAGGTGAAATAATTATTATTTCTTCCTTGCATATTTGATTAATGCTACGCGTACTTAGAAATAAAAATAATGATTTAAGAATTGATTAAACAAGATAATAAAGAGTATGCTTTCTAAATGGATTACAATTTAAAGCGAGTTAAATATTTACTTTTATTCTCAGATTAAAAATAATCTTAAAAAATTATCTCTTGTTACTCCGTTTATGCATATAAACTCGTTCAATGAATTTTTGTTTCAATAAATAATATGTAGACTTTAGAATTTGTAAATTAGATAAAAGACGAGAGTGTTATGAGATACACTTTCCGCCATATTCGACACGCATTTTCTTTCTGGGTAATATCAGCAGCTTTCAGAAGTCAGGCAGATATTCAGCGAATCAATTTTGAAAGCGTCTGACACGAGGCTTGTTATATTATCGTCTGTGAAGTATCCGTTGCCATCAGTATAGAAATCAATCACTGAAAAGTAAACTTCATGTGTCAATACATCTACGTATCTCATAGCAATTTGCTTACCTTCCTAGGGTTATCAGGGCATCAGTTCTTTGCCAGCAAAATATTGCTCATATCATAGTAATCCCTTGAAACCCTAGTACACATTAAGTACACACAATATGAATTCATTGCTTCGTGAGATTTTTGTCGAATTCTATCTTCCAAAAAGGAAAAATGAATCAAGGAAAAATGAAATGTAACTATATTCATTCGATTACATTACCAGTTTCCAGTCCTCAGGCTTCTAAAGCCCTTTTTTCCGATACCACTTCAAGCAAAGTATTGCATTCCAAGTAGAACTGAGTGGTTTTCTCACAGACACCCAATTATATATAAGTATACTGTGCAATATTGCACAAATTGCGCTTGGTTCCAGAGAAGTGAAATCTGTTGGAAATAAACTTTGGTAGACAATTTTTGCTATTTAAAGCACAGAAAGGTCCTCCATCTCTGTCGCACAATACATCAAAAATAACACTTATAAACTTTTGAAGAACACTATTTGAACTGAAGATTTGATTCTTTTTTTTTGAAAACTTTTGATGTTATAGTTTTTGAGAGCCCAGTGAAATTTACTGTCTTCGGAATCGAGGCTCCTGCTAAAGAGCCACCAATAATAATCTTTGTTTTTTTCTCCCATATTTTTTTCAAATGGTGACAGTTTAGAGTTTTTCCCATTTTACTCCCGTCATCGTAATATTCTTATACTTTACTTATAATGACGTGTATACCTCATGCTATAAAAAAGTGTATGCTTCATCTCTAACGAATATTTAGATACTAGTTTTTAAGAATCGTTTATTTACGAACAATAATGATGTCCCGAATTAGTAGCATGACTCTAACATGATCCCATAGGAGTCATGATAAATTAATTCCCATTGACAAACTAAAACTTTAAAAACTCTTAATTTTGCAATTTGTTTTTCATAAATCTTTCGTACGCATTTACTTTTTTTATCATTTATTTATTTATTTTTTCAAAATTCTTTCATTTTTTTTATTTTACAATTGAGAAAATTAGATCAAATTTTCATTAGAGAATCACAGATGTTTCAAACTGAAAATAATTAAGTACAATACTGATGTTGAAATCCCAGATTTTTTAAGCAATTTAGTGTAATTTTTCCGCCATATCCAACACTCATCTTACAGTCCATGCATCAAGGTATAAAACAAATTTAAGAACAAGTATAATGAGGTACTTTTCCAAAGAATGACTTTAAAATGGAATCACTTCATGAAACTGACATTGTAAACACATTGAAGTTGAAGATTTATGTAAGAAATCTATATTTAGGTCACTTTGACATGCGGAAACCGTTTTAAATGAAGAATGCCAGGAAGATTTACCTAAAGATGAAATTTAAATTTGGGTGCTCATCAATAGTAAGTGAAATTCAGAACTTCTTCATTAAATTTGCCCAAAGGAACGCAGAGGGCTAACATTTAATTTCAGGACTTTTTGAACATAAGCTCATGTATTTTCTACTATGTGTTTGTGTATTGGAAATATAATTAATGATTAAGAGTATTGTGAATGAGATTAAAAAGGACTTCAATAAAAATAACTAATGATACAGAATAAAAAAATAATTAACGTTGCTGCCATTTGTAAAGTAAGCATATGCATTTTGACAAGTCTGATTTACTTTTTAAAAAAAAACACTTTTTTTAAAATATTTTTTCAGGAAAAAGATTTTTTTACTACTCATACTTTTCCCATTTTTTCAATAGAGGTAAACATTTATTTTCCCATATTAAAAAATGTGGGAAAAGTTTCCATAAAATGAATGTAAGATTTGTTTTACAGCAGGATTTTTATTTTAATCATATTTCTTATATTGTGAATACTTTATATTTTTCTAATAATATCTTTATTTATAAAAAGTGTAAATTGTAAAAAATATTAATTTAAAACTCTATTTTACAAATTTTCAATTTTAATGACTATTTTACATGCCTATGAATTGGTAAAGTAAATTTCTATTCATGCAAAATTTTTTACTTAAGTTAATTATATGTATTATAAATTCTATGAAAGAAAAGTTGATTTCTTCACGTCGATATATACAATAATTTACTGTAAGTTTTGTCATTTACAAAGTTAAATTAATTTTAAATAATTACGATTCATATATATATATATATATATATATATATATATATATATATATATATATATATATATATATATATATATATATATATATATATATATATATATATATATATATTAGGGAAATAAAATAATATCACAGTTTTAATTTCAGGTTAAGCATGAAAAAAGAAAAACGTTTGCTAAAATTTCTATTACTTAATAAATAATACTTTACTCCAAACTTTTTGATGTATCATAAAACTTATTCTAAGACATTAAGATAAGCTGTGTATATAACTTATCTGTGAAGTGTATAGTAAAAAAATTAATTGAATTTTTATGAGTAGCTGAAGATAAGAATAAATAAAAATAAGATTCAAAAATGATGAAATTTTATTTAAAAATTTAAATACTTCCGTAATAGCAACTGCAGTTGCTTTTCATAATGTTAAATTAAATATGATGATTTTTCGCCATCAAGAAATAAAAAGTCCAATTTTTTTATTAACGAGAATTTTTGTCTAATAAATAAATTTTTCTGTATAATGTATTTTGTTTAATTTCAAAAACAGTTATTAATACTTGGAAAATTTCACTATTTATCTATTATATATCACACAGAATCTGAAATAATTACATGCTTTATAATGAGAGTGTTATTTTCCTACACTCCTGTTTCTTTCACTTTAACTGCGTTTTTACTATAAATATTTATTCATTTTTAGATCACATTTTTATTATATTTCTTTTGATATTATATATATCAAAGATATGTGCAGATTTTCTATTGCTTGTCAATTATAGAACGGGGACTTCTGTACCTTGTTTAACTCTACCTTGTTTAGTAGAATAATACAAGGTTTCATTGTGTGTACCTTGTGTTATTCTACTGTACCTTGTTTAAGTACAGTGGAATTTTAGATTCTTTTGCATTTTAATTTTTGATTTACGTTCTAGCTGAGTATAGTTATACAGATAGTAATATATTGAAACCCTCACAAAAAATAACTATTGTCTGTTAATAAGAAGCACTTGTAAATTAATATTCTGTATTAGATTATAATAACCATTAGGAATTAATTATTGTAAGGAAGGTCATTATGGTCAAAAATAATTTCTACTTATTTGGGAAGCTATTGATTCACATTATGCCCCAATTTAGAGGAAAACACTCATAAAATACGTTTCTGCAGTTGAAATGTGTGTGAGTTATTTTGAGTTTCTAAAAGAATAATTGCTGGACATACACTGCTCCGAAAAATTTCAATTATAGATAAGTATTATAAAAGTATTTAATGGATTTACACTAAATTTAAAATATACTTAATATATTTTGAGATACACTCTGTTATATAATTGCAATATTATCATCATTCTCATTAAAATTCTGTAAAAATAAATTAGAAACAGCAGCATGAACTTTGTTGAATACTACTGATTTTGCTACCCTCTCTTAACAAATAGATACGCATGATGGACAAGTAATCCATAATCCATGCAAAGCAGTGGATTTTCTAATAAATTCCTAGATATAACTGGAATTTCTTGCTGCATGAATAACCACAAAATATTAATCAATCATAACCACATTTTGTTTTCTCAATGCAGATCCACCTTCGGTAAGTGTGAGTGTCGTTCCTGAGGTAGCTGCCGAGATGACAGAAGCTGTGCTCTCTTGTAATCCAATCGATGGTAATCCCGTTTTGCTGATGGCTGTCCGGTGGTATCATAACGGTTTGCCAATACAAAGGGACTATGCGGAGACAGAAAAGACTGAATTAACTCTAAAAAATCTTACAAGAGATGAGAGTGGAAACTACACTTGTCGGGGACTCAACACAGCTGGATGGAGTGCAGATTCGGAAGGAAAATACCTGGATATACACTGTAAGAACTAAATTTCAACGTTTATATCAAAGAGTACTTTTAATTTTTTTAAAATTACCAATCACGTTTCTTTTTATGCTAAAATAATAAAGAGAGATCACGTAAATGCTTAAAAGATATATACGAATTTATATTATTACAATATATTTTAGGAGTTCTTTTGCTACAAATTATTGCAAATGGAAACAAATATTTTTTTATAAAAGTATTTTGATTAAACATAATACCAGATTACAAAATGCATGTTTAGCTTCAAAAGAGTTATCGCAACAATATTTAATAACGCCAGTTTCCAGATTTTTTTTATTTTAATTCATTATGAAAATAACAGGTTGTCATGAATACACAGGTTTACATCTACAATTTCTTTCACTTTATACTTTAAAATCCTTCATCCTTTAGATTTATAGCACTTAAAAAAATTTGAAATTTTTTTGTTGATTGTAATTATATATGATGTCATAATTTTTTGTGCTTATTTTTACAGCCAAAAAGAAAATTATAGTTTAATATGATACAAGAATGATAATAACAATTTGAAAATTGATGAAATTTTGCTTTTTTTAAAAAATCTATCAGATTTTTTTTCTTTGTGTTGTAGTGTTGTAGTGATTTGTAGTGATTTAATAACTTGAAGAATATTATTAAAATATAAACAAAAAATTTTAAAACTTATTCTAGAAAATCATAATTTTATTATGTTTTTAAGGTAATTATCTTTTTATAGCACTTATTTAAGATGTTTGTATAAATTACCATTAGTTTAATTTAATTGGAATTGGTAAAATTGATATAAATGAAATCAGTGCAAAAAGTAATACTACAAAAAAAAATCTTTAATTGCTTTATTCTACAATAATAACAGTTTTTGTTTGTCTATACTCTTATCTCAGTATGACAAGAAAATAAATATGAGTGAAAAACAACAGTTATAAAATACGCAAAATTACAACTTATTTAATATTTTGTTAAAAACAACAGTCAAAATTCATTTAAGAAAATCTTGAATTCTTACGGTATTTTTATGTGGAAGAACAATAAAATATATGTATTTAAAAATAAGTTGAAAATTTATTCTTTTTATATAGTCATGCAGATTATATATTATTCAATATTTTGTATAAAGTGAGATGAAATTGCTTAAATTTTTAATTTTCATTTGTGTTTAGATAAGGTAACGATAAATCAAAACATCATTCGCAATGTCAATATAAATGTACCATAATTTTAATACATGTATATGATTGTAATAATACATGCGTGTAATTGAATTTACAAAAAATATTTGTTTAAACTTTCTACTTTTATTTAGAGTTTCATTTAGTGCCAAAAATAATAAACTTTTTTTTTAAATATTTGAAATTAAAAATATACACACAAGCATCTGTGCTCGCAATTGTACACTTCCTAAAGTAATTAGAGGAGAACACATGTATTGAAATAAAACTATATGATTATACTAACAACAAGTAGAGATCATAAAAGAGAAACTCCAATTAAAATAAAAATCAGGACTGTGTGGAAAACAGAAAATTAATTTCTAAAATTAGTATTTCACGAAATATTTTAACTTATCAATTAGGAAATTCAATCATTCTGGTTTTATTTTGTTAAAGAAACGATTAGATAATGTGACAAAATAGTCCTGATATACATTTCATAATTTAGGATTTCAAGAATGTTTAATTCGAATACATAGTTTAGGAGGTGTTGAGGTATAAAGTCATTTCAAGGTTATGTGATTTTTACAAAAATTATGGAATATTAGATGCTGATTTAAACAAAGTCATCTATGAACTTACAGTAAACGATGATCGACATTTCCGCTCAATTTCTCGTCGAGACAGAAAAAGAACGACTCTATTCAACTAAAAATTTCTTTTTTTGGTAAAAAAGCGAAGGATCTTGAAACTAAATCATCCAAAATAATGCTCTTCAGATTCGACTCCTGATCTGAAAACTTCATGAGACTTGAAGAATGTGAATTGATCGATGCAGAATGACTGTAATTAATAGTTATTTGCAGATGAGTCCTAATTTATTTAAAGTGGGATCCAAAGTGTTTCTTATGGAAAACGGATAGGCATTCTTTAAACTGATAAGGGAAATAACCCTTATCAGTTCAGAGAATGCCACATTAAACTCAAGCTATGGGTATCATAAGTGTATGTATAGTTGCTTACTGTTAAGAATCACTATTTGATTTTTGAAACTTACGCAGAGGAGACGTTAAAGATCTCATGCCATACTTTATGCTGCGTTTTTTTTTTAATACATGATTGTGTTCAGCTTAAAACTTATTGAAAATATTCTTAAATATTAAAAAACTGTTTATGAAATGGTTATAGCATCCTCTCCGAATGTAATTAAGCTTATTTCGAATGAAATTTTATAAGCCGTTATTCTGAACCCAAGGCCATGATTTCCGAATTTTTCAGGGAAACTAAATTTTATTTATAAATTCTTATTTACACATATAACACCTTTTCTTTCCAGTGTAATACGTGTGTAATACGTGTTAAACATTCGCAATATCAAATTTCTTGCATTATACGCATTTTTTCTCTTTTTTATATAACTAAATTAATCCGCATACATGTCGTTGAATGATATTTCTAGAATGAACAAAAAAAATTAAAGTTTTCATGTAGGAGTTTCATTATTCTTTTTGTACAGAATTTCGTCTCAATGTTCTTCTCATTTCAAATCCGAGGATGATATGCCGCAGTTTGTTCCACACACACATTTCTTGTGTGTGGTTTAATTTCCCAAATAACCTAATATTTTATAAAATTATAACTGTCTATCTCGTGTACCAGTATTCCAAACTTTAATTCCTGTCCACGGAAATGTTTCTCATTTTTTTTTAAAAAATAAATTCCCTATTGAATTTCTTTGAAGGTTGCCATGGCTATCTCATTACCGAAACTATTATGAATACGGAAAATCATATCAATGTTACTGGGGTCTATAGAATATACCCTTTTATTTGTGCTTCTACCGCGTCGTCAAAGAATAAATAAGATCTACAATAGAGAAGTTATTTTGCCTCAAGCCCACACATACTCACACATTACACAAATGCATTCGAAAACAAGCTTGTAGATAACTGTTTCTAAGGGTCATGTGATTAGGAAACATTCCTTGATGGCACTTCGCCTATTGCCAGTTTGCATGACAGTTAATAAATTATATAATCTCTTCACTATTTATGAATTTTATTTGATGATTCAAACTTTAATTATTCATTATATAGAAATATTTCCGCATGATTGTACATCCAGCGTCTAAATATATTTGACTGCAATTTCATTTTTATATATTATTTAATTACTTCCTTTTAATCCGAGGATATATAATCCGAAAATATTATTTATTCATTTTAAAATTATATATTCGTGCAGGAAACATGTTATACTCGTATTTTAAAATCATTTTTGAAGTTAAAATTATGAAAACTAAAAAATCTATGCATATTTTTTGAATTTCAAATTTGCCAATTATTTGAAAAAAAGGAATATAACATAATTCTTAAAGACTAGTGTAGTTAGGTTCAAGAATAATTTAAATCGGAAATAATTGTGTTGTTATTTTCCTACAAACTTAAGTGAAATATTATAATTAGAATGAAACAAAAGTTTTTGTAAAAAGCATTCATTTCAGAAAAATGACAATAAATCATTTTTGATTATTAAAATAGATTACTTAAATGCTAAATATATGAAATTTTAAAAATATTATTTTTTTAATATTATAATTGTAAAAAATTGTACCTGAAATAATCTTCTGAAAGAAATGATTATACTAAAATAATTGGATGATTTCCTGACAAAATGCGTGAATAATTTGATTATTAGAGAGAATTTATTTTATTTCTTGAGTTGTGTTAAAAAAAAAAAAAAGTGCAGGTTCATTTGTTTTTGCAAATAAGAAATGCTATGATTTAATGTTACTATTATATATATATATATATATATATATATATATAGGCATTTTAAATATTTTAAATTTCTTTCTTGCTTTGGAATAGTTGCCAATATTTTAAAATTAAGTTAGATAAACAACATTTCTTAAATTTCTTCTATATATTACTTTTAGTAAAACAAAGCTGTATTTAATAGTACATTTATTGTCACCAATATATGCCTATTTTTGACAATAGTAACGCGTACTAAAATGTGTTCTCATTTATGAATATCATATACTTGCTTCTTTAATAGTTATTGAACAAGTTTGAGGAACTTACTCATTAAACTGCAATTGGCTCTTGTTGTGTAGTTAAAAGAATAATTATAAAAATAAATAAGACTGCCTTTCTTCAATTTAAAATTTAATCTTTTCTTTCATTCTTTGAAAAATAAAAATTCGTGCAATAAAACTTGTCAACGAATTCTTAAACTGTCATATTATTTATTTATTGGCAACATAGCGAATAATTTCAAACATATAAATAAATTCAAATTTAAACTGTTAAAGTTTCTTTTCCTTTCAGATCCTCCAGGTTCTGCTACCATCGCTCAATTGGAGTCCATCGCCATCAAAGGCCAAACTGTCACATTATCGTGCAAACTCGATGACCTAGGACATCCCAGTGCCTCGAAGTACCTTTGGGAATCGCCCACCAGGGCCATCAGCAATAACGGATCTTCGAACCAAGTGTCCACGTCCGCTTCCGTGCTCACCATGGAGAACGTGACCGCTGCCGCCGAGGGAATCTACTTCTGTGCTGGCAGAAACGACGTCGGGACAGGACCCTTGGGACACTACACGCTTAAACTCAGCGGTAAGTCTTACTATTCAAATCAATAATGTCCAGTTTTAGATTTTAATTTTGAATAAATCTTACCGTAAAAATATTAATTTAGTTAATTTCTTAAAACTGAAGAAGAAAAATATTTATATGCATTTTATAATTCATGTAACCTAATTTTAAAGCAATTAAAGGAAACATACGTTCGTGTGAAATTGTCCATTTGATTGCAAATGCTCAAAGTTATTTCGAATTAATATCTGTATTAAGCAGTATTACAAAATAGTACCAAAATTACTGACTATTGAATTTACATTCAAATAAAACCACCATTGTATTAGAAAGTAAAATATTAGTGAGAAATTGTTGAACCAAAAGAGTTTTGGAAATTTTATAATGTGATGAAAAATGTTTTTCTTTTTTTTTTTTAATTTTTATTTTTATTTTATTTATTTATTTTTTTGTGATTTAAATGACCAAGATGCACATGGGATGCAACGTAATATATGAACATGGAAATTTTTTAATCGTAATTTTCAGAATTTTTTACTCAAAATATAATTATTTCAACTTTGCTATAATTTTAATTCTAGCTACTTTTTATTATATTAAAATAAATTTAAAGGAAACCGTAAACTTTATTGATTTATTGAGATATTTTTACAAAACAACATCTCATTTTAAACAAATTCTTAAATAAATAACGAATACTTTTTTCAATTATAAAAAATTTATAAGCACAATTGCAACAATATTCTTTAACAAAAGTTTGATAGTTTTATTTGAATAGCATTTTAAACGAAATTTAAGTGAAAATAAAATTTTCTACGCTTATGCATATATTGACGGAAAAAGGTGTTTTCTGAATATAAACCATGAAAATAACATTGTTTAAATGGGCAATAAATAGCCCATATTTTTATGTTATAATACAAGAATTATAAAACTAAAGTTTTTATGTATACTTTGGGTTTAGCTCATTAATTAATTTTATCTTATTACGGAAAATTATAGGCTGCTTTATATATAAAGAAAATATTGCCAGTGTAATAGGCACTTGTTTAAATACAAAGCTTTATATCCAGCAATATTTGTGTGTGTGTTCATTCTTTAAAACTGTTCAAATAGCCCTCCCTTGTTAATATCATATGAATATTGTTCTTTCTCTTTGAAAAGTCTTCATAAAATGCTATGCATTGTACACAACAACCGTTAGATGCTGCATTATTTGAAAAAAATAACGTATGTCAAAAAATATATGGTAAAATAAAATGTAAAAATTATTTGCAAAATTAAAATATTTTTTACTTTTCATTGTGTAATATTATCTTTAATATTTTATGCAGCGTGTGATTCCTGATATATAGTATATTATCTGTATTCTAGGAAACTTAATTTAAATATATTGCAAGGTTTAGAAATTGCATTGAATAATCAGAGAAGTACTTTCAATTTAATAGTTTAGTAATTCAATTCACATTTTATTTACGGATTTTTAAAATCTCCAAGGTATAGATCATTTTATAAAAAATGTGAAGAAATTATTTGGGAGATAAATCTGAAATTATAGGGAGTGACGGTGATTATATCATTTCCTTTAGATGGTCGAATATAAAAATGTTGAAATAAAGTCCATATTATTAATGGCCTGATAGAATCTGAAAACAACAAGATCTGAAGTCATTTCTCTTTTTGCTCTTCTTCTACAACTGTTTGCTATAATCACAATCACTTTGCTAGTCTCCCGTAACATTAAGGTGATTAGCTCCCATGTCTATTGAAAAAGCCATTCCTGGTGTAAAAAAAGAGGAAACACTAGAATTTTGTTATGTTTATCACCATTTCATGGTGGAAGAAACCCACCCACATGCATTACCAAGCGATCCGAAACAAAACGTCACTGTCTCCGTTTCCTGCTCAGCTGGGCATGATCCCAACTTCCATTGTCCCAGAGGGAGGACTTCTTAAGAGCAAGGAAAGACCTCACTGATCCCGATTATTTTAGGTACAAGTCCCTCCGCTATCTGGCTCTTTGCCAGGAATGAACTTTCTCGTCCCCCTTTATGTTCGTATAAGTACCTGGACTGACAGTTGCAGTGGAATGCCTGCCATCCTTTTTTTTCCCACCGAGTCCATTTAATCCCTTTGATTCAACAGAGGCTGCTTATGTTCGTATCTTTGGCAGCTGTATTGGTGCTGATAAGAAGGTGGAATAGGGTTAATTCAGCTGGCAAGGTAGGTCATATGGACTTTAGGAGAGGTACCCTGAGAAATGTATCTGCAAAAGTCTCTTTGGAAGGGATAATACTTCCTAATTCCCCTTAAGAGATTCATATAGGTGCCACTTTCTTTTTACTTAATCTAACTTTAAACGTGAAGTAATTCAACAAATTTTGCACTATCTTCTGAGTGTCGGAGTTTGGCAAGTGCTTAGAAGAAATAGTGGTAATTCGCATTATAAAATTAGCAACGTTTTGTAACTCGAAATTTAATCTTTCGGTTGAATTTAAAATTAGGATTTATATTTATCTAGGTAGATTTTTTTAAATCATAAACGGTAATATTATGAAGACAAATGACATGTCCATACTATAAAAAATACATAAGTCAATTAAAAAATTAGTAAAATTAAAATATTTCACTTAATATTATCAATTAGCTAATACTTTAAAATAAAGTAAATATTAGTAATAGATTATATTTTTATTTTATTTTTTATATTATTATTCAGTTATGTTTTTTATATATATTATTATCAAAATTCAAGAAGTACAAGAAGATCGAAAAATTCAAAAATTCAACTGAAATTGTAAAATTGTTAGCATGTAACTTGATTTTTTTTACTAAAAAGAGTAAAACTCATAGGTTTTAAATACTAAGTTAAAATTCTGCAGATAAATTAATGAAAGAAAATAAGTTTAAACAAAAGAAAAGAGATGCTTCTTTCTCTCATTTATATTACTGTACAAGTTTCATATATCTATTAATTCAGTGCAACTATTTCCAGTACTTTAAGTATTGTTTTACGTAGGATTTAGTTTACTCAATTTATATTAGCTCTTAGGACATATTTTATAGTATAATTTAATGGACATATTTTATAGGACATATTTTATAGTATAGATATAGTACACACACACACACCTAATCCCTTAGATCTAGTTAATTTGATCAACCAAATTTATTTGACTTTTACTCGTTTAAATGGGAATATTTCAATAATAATGCATTATTTTCCATTATCTAAAACTAAATGCAATTTTATATCTAATGTCAAAAAATCTATTCTTATTTTAAAAGAAAATAGAACGTAAAAACAATCATATATAGTAAAATAATACAGTTGGAACTGCAAATAAAAATATTCCACATTCTGAAAATATGTACAAAAATGAAAAGATTTTCCATAAAAATCGTTTGCATTAAAAATACTTTGTCTAAAAATGCATAAAAATGTGCATGAAATTATAAAAATGATTCTATACATATATAAAACTGTTCTGTCTTTTCCTTTTATTTCGATTTTTTGGTTACTGCATAACTTTTTCGCTCTTTTCTTAAGAGAGTCTGCCTTTTTTTCCTTTACTTTTTTAAAGAAATATTTTTTCCTACAAATTCACAGTGTTCTTTTTATTTACGCCGTAAATTTTACACTTGCAGAAACATTTAAGTTATTAAAAGAAGGTTATTTCATGTAATTATCGCTTTAAAATCGTGAGAGAAATATTTTCATGAAAAATAATAATTGGCAGAATACGTAGTTTTCTCGCCATCGTAATAGTGCATTTTAACAGCAAAATATAGGCACTAGGAAAGAAAGAGATTTTGAAGTTTATGTTACTATTCTTAGGGAGCGCTTTTCCTTCACACAAATAAAGTTAAATGCTTTTTTATTTTTCTTACTCCTTCCGTGCGTAGGAAAGTGGGAAGATGGTGGAAAACCCTGGAAAATTTATTCGAGTGAAATCCTGGGAATGCTTAAGAGGAACGCGATATTCCAGTTTTAGGTAAGGCTTCCGGAAAATCCTCCACGTATATTATTTGAATTTTTTGCATATGCGATTTCTGGAATTTTATTTTGTATTTCTCGCATGCGTTTTTCCCATAGTTTTTTCCCCCCTCGTTTCTTCACTGCTTCTTTCGTCTATCTGGTTGCATATGAATCGAACGAAGTAACATGGAGTTGTGAGTTCTTTTCCGTATTCTTTTTCATCGAAACGTTATGCAAAATTTTGAAGCAGAAAGGAAATGCTCAAAGTCATAAAAGTATAATTTTACTGTGTAAAGTATTGGTATTGACCTTTGTAAAGGTCGTGCAATTTCTTTACACTCGCTTTATCGTTTGCATGGAATGCTTCTAAGTTTAATATATTCAGTCAAGAAAATAAGTTAAGTCAATATATTTATTCAATTATATATTTACATAGAAGAGATGAAAAATACCAATTTATACATCATTAAAGTCCACTAAAACTAAAATTGTGTGAGTATGTGCGGTTAACGATTTTATATTGTTATTACAACATTTTGAAGTATTTTTTCTCAGAAATTTTTTGAAGATATTTAAGAATATATTTGGCAATTATACTAAAGCTTTTAGAGCTCTTCTCCTTTAATTTAAGTTTAAATATTTAATTAATCGATGCAAAAAAGTTTTCTTTCAGGAGGAGTTTCTTAATCTAGAAATAAAATACATTTTTGTTAGATTTATAACTAAATAGCAAAAATATTTGATGCAATAAATAAGAATCTATTTCATCAGTTTTTAAAAACTAATCTAGAATTTCATTTTTTTAAATTGTAAGTTTATACATAATTAGACATTTTTCTTATAATATATATAATTTTACTAAAGAAACAGAAGTTCAAAATATTTAAATCTGTAAAGGAAATAATTAATATTTAACTAGAAATGTAAATTATTTTTTGCACAATAAAGTTCTGGTAATAGGATGCATGAAAACATTTTTCCTTATTTTTTATAATGTTAAATGAAATGAGTTATCGAAATTCAATTCATCTCTTGCATAACAAGAGAGTTGATGCAAATTTAGTTTAAGACGTAAATATAACAATCTTAATTTCGAAAAGCCCTTGTCTATTTTATCAAAATTAAAACTTTGCGAATTTCTACTTACAATTCCTTTTACCGTGACTTGATCCAATAAAGAGAAAAGTTAAAGAAAGTGATGAAGAGAATTAATTCACTTCATGAAATTAAACACTGCCACTCAAATAAAGAATAGATTACACAGAAACAGACCTTTATCATTAAAATTCCTGACAAATGTTAGCATTTTCGAAACATATCCTATTTGGATGGTCATTCAAAAAATAACGATTGCTTAGTGACAGCAAATTTTAAACACAAAGTATATAAAACAAAATTTAATGCCTCATATGTGAATTTTATTTCGTATATTTAACAGGTCATTTACTACATTTAACGATTACTACTTATTAAAATCATATACCAGGAAGAAATGTGAATAACAAAATGTTATTTATTGGATCAATATCAAGAATATAAACCCAAAAGAAATTTCAGCATATATCCTGACAGTCATCTTTAGCAGCAAAATATCCACTCGTATGTCAAACCTTTATTTCATACTGTGCCTTAATAACGTGATAAACTGTGTCTTAATAATGCAATTTCTACACGATAATGCAGTTTGTTGATCATATTCATTAGCATATATTGACAAGTCCCTGCAACTTTTGGGCAAGCATTATCTACTGGTGAGAAATTTAGACTTGCTAATTATATGAAATTCTAGTTTCCATAGCTTACTACTTACGACATTAGAAGTATTTTATTCATCAATAAATGTTTCCATACAATATTAATAACATTCAGACATGTAATACCATGCTGAATTGCTATATTTCGCTGAGATTGAATTCAACACTGCAACCATGAATCGTATCCCAACAGAACTGTAACAGCTACTATTGAATGTGCCATCAATACGCAAAAATAACCGAGAAATCTGACCGATAACTAGCTTTAGCCATGTCCACTAATAAGACAACCCATACTTTTGGAAGCATCATCAAATTTTCGTGGAAGCATTTGTCCGGTAGCCTAAAATTTAGTTTCTCTCTTAAATTCAGGAACGCCTCCTGCTTAAGATTTCTTCTCTTTCACGTATGTAAATACCTTTACACCAGGAAATTATGTCTTCTGTTGGCCAGTCATCATTTGCTGTTGTAAATTTAAACATGCTTTAGGTATATTTATCTAAACCTCTATTTTATGACTGATTAAAAAGCTTATTATTTTCATGTCATAATGACTTATTTCTTTCTTGAAACTTCATTTATGTAGCGCATTACCTCGTAGATATAGCAATTTTAATAACACTGAGTATGGTATTTTATCAGAACTTTCAAAATTCTCATACTTTTAATCATCAGTAAGCAAATTAATTAAAATAATTGAGCCACAATGAAATTCTTAAATCTTTATCACCTCCTGAACTCCTATGGCCAAACAATTCAGTCAATTTAGAGAAATGGAGAAATCACTGAAATATATATATATATATAATATATATATATATATATATAACTTTTTTTATTATATATATATATATACACAATAAAAAATGTGAGTTTTTTTAACCTTTTTTATGTAATTATTTGTTTTTTTCAAAATTACTTGCAATTTTTACATTTGAATATATGTAATTGAATTATTTATTTAATTTATCTCTTAATACCTTTCGTATTTTTATCGTAATGCTATTTTTTAAGGAACGAATATTATAAAACATATGTAAACGATATTTTTCACTATATTTGCAATAAAATGTTTTTTGACATGGGAAAAAATTCTCAAAACTTTTTTTTTCTTACAGATAGACTGTTTTGAAATATTAAACTAATTTTTGCAGCTGATCATTTGAATTTTAAAACAATTTGTACAATCACCTGTTTTAAGTTTAAAAAAAAAGTTTTAAGGTTTTAATTTATCAAAATGTGTTTTATTTGTATGTTTTGAGTAATAACAATTAAATTATATTTATTAAAATTTAAAGTACCTTTAAATAGCAAAGAAAAAATAATAAAATATGAAATGCATTGTCCTTTTTTTATTGTTTTATCGGATTTAGTAAATTTTCTTCGATGAAATTCACAATTGTTTATTTGAATATGGAGACATAGAAGCTTTGTGAGGAATTATCCATTCGAAACGCATTGTACTCATTACTTAATACAGTCAAATTCTAAAAGTTATTTTATGCTACAGATTTTCCAAAAATCATGATGTTGGTACGATGTCGAAGTTTGAATAAATACGCTAGCTTGTATGTTGATATCGTCATGAAAAAAAGAATGAAATAGTTGCGAGGTAGTTAGCTTTTTGTAGTTAGCATACGATTTCGATATTATTTCTTCAATGAAGAAATAGAATCGCAATCGTTTGAATATAATAATTACAGTAATCATATAATAAATTGAAGTATCAACAGAAAAAGTTCCGTTAACCCGAATTAATTATACAGTTAATTTTTGGTTTTTATTCACAGTAACCAAGCATTTTGAAATATTCTCCATTTTTGTAACTTTAAGGTAATGTAAATTTAAGTGAAGATTGAAGATTTCATACCTATTAACATATTGTACTTGTCTCACAGCGCCTCCAGCCTTTGTGCGCCCCTTGCCCAAAGAGTCGGGGGCCGCCAGGAATGCATCGGCCGTTCGACTGATGTGCCACGTGGAGTGTGATCCCCTCTGTAATGTCACCTGGTTCAGGGGCACCGATTCTCTCCAGGACTCGAAGTTCTTCCTCACGGAGACCATGGTCCTGGATCCAGACCCGAAGAGAAACGTCCTCAAGTCTGTCGTCAGCACATTGTCCTGGAGTCTGAGCCACCTGCCGGCTACCAGTTTCGACTACAGCTCTTTCACTTGTGTCAGCTCCGAAAACGTTCTGGGTCCGGGGGTGAACAGCTCAACCCTCTTCCGTATAGAATGTAAGATTTTTGTGAATTACATTTTGCATTATACCACACAATGCAGATTTTTTTTTATAAAAATGAATTAATAATTTTGTCTTATGTGTATTATACAGAAAATCAGTCAATTAAATTGCTTACGTTGGTCACCGAAAATTCATCAAAATAAGTGTAACACTTTTATAATTTTAATTGCAACGATCTGGCGCACTGTTTTAATTAGTTATATTTTAACTATAATCATTATTGTGATTGTAATTAAGACATGGAATTAATCAATGTTAAAAGTTCTCCTGGTTATGTTTAGTTTTGTATTCTAAATGAAACCATTGTTTCTAGTAAGGAAACTTTATTTCCTATTATTTGCTTACAGATATTTTTTCTCTTTCAATTCTTATTAATTGCTTGCATGCTGATTCCTTCTGTTTGTGAAAAAAAAGTAATTTTCTTACATTTCCTAATAATAAAATCTACCTTTTTTGTTTTATCTTGATGTTTTTCAACATCATATAATAACTAATACAGCTTATTTATATTCATTTGATGATGTAATTATAATTTGCTTTCATTTGAAATAATTGTAAATAAAATATATTTTGTACGAAATTACTATTATTGAAAACTAGGTGTTTTTCACTGGAAGAGTTGAACAGATATTATAACAATTGTTTCTACAATTTTTTGCCGTTTTATGCACATCTACCATTAATACCTTCACAAATGTTTACAATATAATACAACTATAATCACCAACTTCAATAGTTTCAGTGATAATTTCTCAAAAACGCAATTTTTGATGAAATATGTTTTATAGTTTTTTTCAATAAACTATAACTATTTTACCACCATAAACAATTTTTATTAGCTTCAATCTTTTACCTTAACATCCCACTATTCTATTCAATATCTTTTTTAAAACCATTATCAAACAATAAATTTATTTTTTTTATCTATTATATTGTAATTTTATATAATGATGTAATATGCCACCTGAAATTACTTAAAATTTCATATAACCTTATTTATCATTTTCATATAACCAATTTAACACGATTTTATTTGCCTTATTTATTATTTTTATTGTATAAAGAGTTAATTTTTAATACTTAACAAGTTAATTATTCTATTGATCTATAATAAAATTTCGTTTAAAATAAATATAAACTGAATCTGTATGAAAAGTAATTATTTATTACCTAGAAGTATAGATTTAGTTTATATTTAAGTTAATCACAAACATAATACCTGAAAAAGATATTTTCAGTATAATATGACATGCAGATAATTTTACTGGCTGTTAAGATTCAATCATGAATGAAAATCTTGCATTTTTTTTTTTTATGTTGAAGCATTTTTTAAAATTATTCATTAAATTTTGCTTGCTAGTTTTAAACATTTCTTTTAATATTAGACTGCTTGTTCGGAAATTATTTGGTACTTATACTTGAAAAATGTAATTTATTACGCAATATTTATCATTTCGCATTAATTTCTTTCATACTATTTTTATTGAATCTAGTGAATTTTTTTCTTCGTTACGTGATTATATACAATTTCATAGTTACGTGGCAATTAGGATTTTACTAAAATCATGCTGTTTACTTTAATTTATTTTTAGTGGGTTTCACAAATTTTAAATCTTTATAATATCCCCTTGAAATAATTTTACAATATAGTTATGCATAAAATAACAGCAAATGTAGTATAATTATACTTAGCAAATATTAAGGTATTGAGTTAGTTGTTCTACGGAATCGTTCTGCAAGTACTAATGAGTTTAAAATATATTTTTAACAATTATAAATTTTTATGTTCAAAGTGATAACAGAACCCATTAATTGTTGATCTAGAAGTCAAAACAAATTCTGAGTAATGAGGATCACTTTGCTTATTCAGGATACTCACATTTACACATAATTTTTATCCCTCAATGTAACTCAAATTCTGCTACTGTTCCATCTATTTAATGAATTTTAAGAGAAATCCGAAATTCCAGATGAAGAATATGCCTAATTTGTGCTATGTCATTTATTACATTTTGTTCATTAAGTTTCAGAATTGTATTTGAGCATAAAATTATAAATGAAGATAAAAACTTTCAGCTGTATTATTTAATGGTCCATCCTGTATATGGTAGTTTAAGAGATGATTTGTACTTCATATTTCAAGAGTTAGAGTTGTATGAATCAGTATTTTTTAAAAATGTCAGGAACTGGCTTAAGAAATCTAAACGTAGTTTTTTAAGCAATATGTGAATATATTTTGATGAAAACTAGAGAATACATTTTATGAATAAAATAGAAAATGATATTGTGAATTGGATGTGCAAAAGTAATTACGTATTGGTTTTGATGGAAACTGAATGATGAAAGGGTTTATTATCGCATATCTCCAGATTTCTTTTGGGATAGAACACTTAGAAAAAAAGCAGATGTTTTAAATTTTACAATTCAACCAATATGTTGGAAAATCATTTTCTTTCTTTAATGCTTTTCTACTATATTGACTTAAGCGGTAGTCTTCAAAATTGGAATTCGCAAGTTTTGTCGGCATTTTAATGGGAGAACTACTGAAGAGTGTTTTTTCAAATATATTTCTCCCCTAACCATTTATTTAAGACTTATTGTGTAAGTATCAGTTGCATTTTAACTCTACCTTTGTGTAATTTGCATGCTGACTTTTAGCTGAGTTGAATTGATGTTGTTGTCTTGTGTCAGCTTAGCTGGCATTATGGGGTGCGCTGCTATACTTTTCCAATTGAACCATATTTTGGTGATATATTGATGATTATTCTTAGTTACTAAATGATTTCTAATATAAAGACCACTAGTACTTGTGAGCTTAATAGGCTTCATTTCCTCCACAAGCTATTTCCCAACTCCTTGTAAAGCAGAAAATAAAAACATATAATGGAATATAGGCATATAAGGGGAAAATAATGGAATAAAAATCACAAAGCAAAACATTAATAAAGAATAAAAAGTTAGTTCAAAATATGTTATTCTTGTATATATAACATGAAAAGAAAAAGATATTAAATACAAATGTTGTTGTTGTGGGGTGACAAAGACAAAAAAAAAAAAAAAAGGTAAAGAAAATACAAGTTATATGGAACCAATAGCATGGAGCCCCACCCTGGCCACATCTTCAGCTTTTTCCGTATAAAGGGTGTCATGGCAGTAGTTGGGGTTGATGTTGAAAAGGGTCGAGGCAACAGAAATGCAGTTGAAGAGATGCCTCGTATCCAGCGGAACTCCTGCGCCTGCATTCTGCGTAAGTTCTAGATACGTCGGGCATGATTTTCATACCCCTCATGTGCCCAGTCCGCATTCTCCTGATAGTAGAGATGTTACTTTGGTCAGAATTATGCTCCGGTAGGCACCATTTTTTTCCCCGTAGTCCCCCGCATAGATGATGCCTTGTGACGGTGTTTGCATTGAAGAAAGTCGTGGTATGACAAATGCAATAAATACAAATATATGATCCTTATGATTCACTGTATCCTAGCGATTGAACCACGCTTTTCTGAGTGGAAGTACGTGGATTCGATCCCTGTAACATACGAACAGAAGATATGTGTTGGTTTGAATTAGATAGTTTGATGCCTAGCAGCTTAAATTGAGTCATTTTTATGGTTGCTGTAAGACCTTCTATTGTCCAATGCATGACAATGCTTTCCTTAAGAACTTTTCATATACCATAAACTACCTACATGATGCAAGATCGAAAAACTGGGAAACTCCCCTATACTCACCCCAAGAAGCGTGCACGAAGAAGTACTCAACAGATTCCTTTTATGCAGCAATGTCCTATCACAGTGCGCTAGTGTATCACTTGATAAGCGCGCCATTGTCATCACTTGCTTAACGGTTAGGTACTATTGTAATTTCTGTGCTTCTTCCATTTTGATTCTTGAATATGACTCACTTTCCATGAAATGCCTTCGTCGGAACAAAAGATGTTCAGAAGTTTCATGATAGTCTTCTGCTGTTATCACAGTGCGCTAGTGTATCACTTGTGTATCTATCAAATGTATGTAAATTGCGCTAGTGTATCTATCACAGTGCGCTAGTGTATCACTTGTGTATCTATCAAATGTATGGAAATTGCGCTAGTGTATCTATCACAGTGCGCTAGTGTATCACTTGATAAGCGCGCCATTGTCATCACTTGCTTAACGGTTAGGTACTGGTGTAATTTCTGTGCTTCTTCCATTTTGATTCTTGAATATGACTCATTTTCCATGAAATGCCTTCGTCGAAACAAAAGGTGTTCAGAAGTTTCATGATAGTCTTCTGCTGTTAGGTTATGCGTAACACCATGTCCAAACATAAGACATCAGTAAAATTCTGAGAAATATTCCATCTTTTCATTCGGAGAAATATAATACATTGGTTGGATAGATTGTTATTTGCATGGGACATATCTAAGCAACAAAACTGATAATCAATAAAAGATATATAGTGATAGATGTGATTCAGACTCGGACATACACTCAGACACATGGCGATACAAGCGATTTTGATTTTCTATATGTGATTTTTATTGGTATTAGCATTTGTTACTTATCTCTAAATGATTAGTTGTAGAGTTCTAAGTCAACTTATTATTTTAATAATTACTTTTTTCAAATTATTTAATATATTATTAATTTAAAGCATATATATAATATATAAAAAAAACTTTTGGAATATAATATTTTTATTTAATGACAAAATTTTTTTTTTAAAAAAACCCAAAAGTTAATTTTTATATTTTACAAAAATCAATTAATAAATTTTTAACCATGAATTTATTTAATTGATTCAAGTATATTAATTCATTATGGTTTGAGAGAGATTTGTAATCCACTTTAAGAAAAGAAGCAGGTATAATTCAAATTTATAATGAACAGTATTTATTTTCATGTTACTTAATAAACTTAACCAAAGTTATAAGATTATAAATAAAAGAGATTTACTTATTTTGAAAAAAGGTTGAATTGTTGCTGCATTTTTATTTTGTTATTTTCTACAAACAAATCTTAAGCAAATTAGTAAAGGAAATTAATTTCTCTGATATAACGCCAGACAAACTATTTTGCTAACTCCATTTTCATTCAATTATTGTTTTTTAAATGATTTCCAACATATCTAAGAAAAATAATTATTTATTTTTACAATCTTTCTGTGTACGCTCACTTTAGAATGAATGGATAGAGTCTTTCTTTAAAATCAGAGAAAAGGAATTTTTTTTTAAAAAAAAAAATAAGAATAAAATGATTTGTTTTTTACTATACATTCTGATTTGCCCCAGCTGGAATTTCACTAAAAAAGTGTTTTTTCTTTTGCACTTCTAAGTGTTTTCTCTCCTCTATCATAAAAAAAATTTCATTGTTTTCATTCTTTTAAAGAACAAAGCACAAGAATGCGAAGTGAAAAATAATAAAAAAAAGTGAAAATATATAATTAATTCTTCCGTTTAGTTAGAATTATTTTTTTTTTTTTTTTTTTTTTTTTTTTTTTGAATTCTAAGTAGAAAACCGGATTTAATTAGAATTGAAAAGTTTTTTCTTTTATTTTTACAAAGAAGTTAATATTTTTTTTTCCCTTTTGTTTCTACATCTTAAAAATAACATTAATGTTATATATTTCCTCTTAAAGCTATTTTTAAAAGAGAAATTCTTCTTCGTATATTTTAAGTATAATGCCATTTACTTCATAATTTGAAGGGAAATAAAAAAGATTTTTGTAAATAAATTAATGAGATATTCTCAGATTATTTAAGAATATGTCGTTCATTGTAACTCTTTCATTAAATCCGATTAGCATTAATTTGTAAATTTAAATTTGTATTCCGTTGGTATTCCTGATTTAAAATTTTGAGGAATATTACCTTTTAGAAAATTGTAAACGTCAATAAAAATACGATAAAGAGCAATGTCTTACAGATGCTAATTACACGAATAATTGCATCGTACCGAAAGATAAAAAAGTTCTAATTTCTATACATGCCCTAAACTGAAATGAAGACTGATTTGCAAATTAAAAATAAATCGATTTTTTATTTTACTTATATTTTTGTAATATCTAAGAAGTAGAGAAAAATATTTTAAAAGTAGTATAGAAAGGTTTTTCTTTTTTTTAAAAAAAAACATCTCCGATAGCTTTATCATCCATAATATTCTATCCCAAGGATTTATGCAAACTTTTCATGAAAGCATATTTGTTCAAACGCTTGCACTAAAACAATTTAAAGTAAGCAATTTGCTGGAAACAATTCTTTTGAAACGCACTAATCCTCTTTGATAACGTAATCCCAACAAAGCAGAATTTCTCCAGGTGCAAAATCATTTTTTTAAAAAAAAGTTTAGACATTGACATGAGAATTAAAAAGCATTAAAATATTTAAAAACAAAATTAAATATTCTAAACGAAAAACGTGTTCTTAACGCACAAGTTGCGAATGCAATAGAACTTTAATTTAGTCAGCAATGACACATTTCTCGCTGTCAATTTTTACCGACTGAAATAGACAGCTGACCACCTTAGAGTCTGTAATTAGGCTTATATGATACCTGAGCTGATTCCCTCCTCTCCGCGCCACGTCAATAAAGGAACTTTGAAAGCTGTGTAACTCTTAATGTCTAGAGGACTTATTGGTATGAAGGTCTTCATTTAAATCAGGTATCGAATTCACTACCTTCATGTCCCGAGAGCGAGGAGAAAGCATTAGTCTTTCAATGATAGAATCGTAACAATCACCTCAGAAACTGTTCATGTTTTGCCGCTTACTCATACATGAAATGTGTGCTGTATACACCATGTCATTTAATCTGCATATTTTGGACTGCAATTGCTTTATAAGCATTTTATAAAGATTATATAAATCTACTTACATAAAAAAATTATTTTTGTATAGACATTCATATATTAAAAATTTAGAAAAATTATCAAATCATTTTGTAAAAAGACTCTTTTTTTCAAGTTTTTTTTAATATTTAATTAAGCACGCTATATTAAATATAACTATATATTTAAGGGCCACGGTAGCCTAGTGATTAGGATATCGGCCTTCCATCCGGAAGGGCGGGGTTCGATTCTCAATGCCGCTAAAGACCCACCGAGAACAGGCGATGTACGTGCTCATTAAATTTGTGGAATCGAAAGTTCTATAGTCGGTAGTTTAGCAGTTACCATGGGTGCAATGGTCTGCAGAAAATTTCCTCCCCCTTCCCAACAATGTCAAAATTGAGGGAGTGTATCCTCTGGTGTTGCCATCTAAGGGAATATTTAAAAAATAGAGCAAAGACATACTCTCACCTTCGTGGTGCTCTGATTAAAACAAAAACGCTCCCTTTTAACTTAAATTCACATTGCCAAGGCATAGCGAAGTGGGCTTGTCCAAGCGTCATAAGTAACAACAAGAACAACAACTATACATTAACTAAATACGATTGACAATGCTGTATCGTACTGTAATAATTTAGTCTAGAAAAAATGTATTTACTTATCATTTATTTTCCTTCAAGGGGTCATCGAAATCTTATAGTATGATCCGCTTGATTACATTTCATTACGTTTAAGAATTTGTGATAAAAGAAGATCTGCCATACGGTAAGAGAATTCATTAGTGAATTGAGCTATGATGTATATGACTACCTAAAGCAAGGGTTTTCCGTATTTTTCATTACTAATGCAGTTTATATTGACCTTTATGTATTGCCCCTGAAATCTTGAATTTTATACACGTGAATTTTTTTCTGTGACGGTCATGAGCGTATTAAGTGATTACATTGCCATAAATCTGTGTGGGAAGAAGTAAGAAACTTTGATTCTGAGTTTGCATAGTTATTTTTTTTAAATATGTTGTTATTCCTAATGGTCGATCGGAGGTGTGACTCTCATTATGACTTAGTTTTACTATTTTTACAGAATTAAATCATTTTTTGAATCAATATTGCCCAAAACATAACGTTTTGTTGACTCAAAATGTCCCCGTGAGGTAGTATGAAGATCTAAATGTACAAAAAGTGTTAATATGTAAATTGCTTGCCACACTACAGAATTTCTCTCTCTCTCTCTCTCTCACACACAGACGCATATATTATTAATCATGTAAAACATAAGAATAATTTTACCACTTTATTTCATTCGTATTGTATAAGATTTCTTATTTTATTTTTGTGTATGATTCTGAGTATTTTATATTTAATAGCATAAACTCGTTTATGATGAAACAATGTTGTATTAAAAACATTTCAAGCTGTTGTCTTCGGAATGTTTATTATCTTCTCATAAATTAAGAAACTAAAGAAAGCATGTTGTGCAGCTATATTTTAAGACTATTATTCACCATAATATTTTTTTAGCATTTTTATGAATGATAAAAAATCCGCTCTATCTCTCGGTGTACCTCAGGAAACAGAAGAACAATAGATGAGCTTCTTTTCATCGCGGGAGGATCCTCGCGCAGCGGGTGCCTAGGAATGAGATAATTAATTTTTTTGTTTGGTTTTCTGTCCGGTGAAGGAGCCGGAGCATTCCTCATCCAGCATTGTAGGGGATGACGTTTAAAGGCAGCACTTGTCGGTGGGGCTGCTGGTGCGTACAATTAGGAAGCCTGATATCTTAATGATGCAGGTGCTTCTCGGGACAGGATGAGCGTGTACTCTCGCCCACCTACTCATCCCCTGACAACACAAGTGATTAAGATGAAAAATAATGGGAACTGTTTGTTGAATGCTAGAAACACGCTTAAAATCAGCGGGTGTTGCCCGAAATATACTTTCCTCACAGATTATCGAAAGAATGATTCATTCTTCCATTAACATCCAATAAAAAGAAGTATTATATATTTATTTGTGTTTGCATTTTGGGTAGCTGATTATATTTTACTTTAAAGGCAATCATTAGGGAATAGTTTAAACATGAAATTCATATTATATTTGAATCAAAATAGGATAACTTTTGCTTAGGTGGGTGTGTTTGAAATGTAGATGATTCACATGTACGGATTACAAGTTTAAATGATCAGTTTAAGTAACTTCAGACAAGGACACAAAGTGTTACCATTTAAATAATTGAATTTATATTTAATTTCTTTACACATATTATTATGGAATTATATCAAATACGATGGGATTTCGTTAATGCGACCATTCAGTACCGATTTCTGGTAAGTGTAGACAAACTCCTTTTCTACTACTAAAGTATTTAAAAGATGATTTTGAATATATTTTTAAATCGCATCACACTTAGGATAACATCGTCGACAGATATACAAAAATTAAAGTATATTTGTTTTCTATACCAAAAGAATGAAAATTCCCGTCATATTTGCTAAATAATACTTTCGATATTAAGAAAATGCTCCTCATGAGACTTTTCTGCGAAGACAACTGATAATTTACAGACATTCATAAAAACAATTTGTTGAGAGTTTATGCAAATGTTTTATTAATTTTTCTTTTCATCAATATTATACATTTTCATGAATTTTATTTAATTTTTTTCGATTATAAATGCTATTGTTTTAAATAGAAGAGAGGATTGTGAAACAAAACGACTTTCACTTACAATATACTCTGTTTTGTAAGAGCAAATATGGAAAATATTTAGATTTCAGCATTGAAGAAAACTGATTGCATTGTATTAAAAAATCGGGATAAAATGGAAAACTAAGTTAGAATTTATTTATTTATTTATTTTAAATTTCGAAATATGAGACATCAACTAATGAGAGTCACAGATTTTAGAATAAGTTACAGGTTTCAATTTAACATTTATACTTAAGAAATATTCATGAATAAAAAAACTATAACAATTATTCAAGTTTTAATTATATTTTGAATGCTCAGTATTATTTTTAACCCTTACTTTATTAAAAACTTTTTTATTAGATCTGAAATCAATAGTGCGTATTAGAAAACAGTTTTAATTTTGCAGAATGTCTACACTACTGATCGAAACATAAAAATAATTGAAATGTTCACAAACGCTAGCATATAATTCAGAGTATGTTACTATTAAACATAAAAATAATTGAAATGTTCACAAACGCTAGCATATAATTCAGAGTATGTTACTATTAAAGTTATGTTTTAATCAAGTTGACAATAAATAGATAGTATCGAGAACAATATGATTGATTGAGTGAAGCATAGTAGAATATGATGCTATGCGAAGAAAATGACTCAACTAGTTTTCACATTCAGTGAGAGAGTTTTGCATTTTACCGTGACAAGCATACTGTCAAGGCACTCAATTGTTATCTTAGATTCTATTAAAGTTCTAATATACTGTACAGTAATAGTCTGTAAACAGTATGTTGAATTTTTTTAAATTTTTCTGTAAAATACTAGTGATGTAGATTATTGATTACTTTAGCAAATCACCAGTGATGTGGATCAAAAACTTGCATCAAAATATATATTTAACTATATCACTAACTTGATGAACTTGTGGCTTGAAAGATATTGATTTAAATCTGTAAATTAATGCTGAATGAATCAAAAAACACAAGTGAGTTTGAAAGATCAGCTATTAATGAATTCTCCACTGATATTGGATACATTGAGAATTCACTGAGATATAATCGGATCATTATGTAAAATAGAAATCTTGGTCTATAATCAATGGCATTCAACTGTACTCATCTGCTTTTCTTACTGTGGTTTATATTTTCAAATAATCGTACAATGCTATTACATAGCAGTTAGATGTCGATTGACTGTTACACATGACAAATGGTGCACTTTCCAAATATGAATTATTCCCCAAAACATTCAGAATTGTTTCACCTTTTAAGCACTGACTAATAAAATATTATCTCTGTATACATATCATTTTTCAAGAAGTTCCTTAAATTATGGATTTAACAGTAGTATGTTTCAGATAGGATTTTTCTTGTATCCGGAAAGGATTTGATTTGATATATTGTATAAGTAAAGATTATCATTTTTAAGCAAAGATAACAAAGATTATCACAAGATGAAGTATTACTTATTTAATGTTTGGTTGGGTTATTTGTCCCAAAATTTTGAAAAAAGTTTAGGTAGGAAGTGTAATATTTAGATGTCAGCTTTTTCACTCGACTATGCCTGAAAATGAAAGATAGTGTTTGACAGTTATTTAGGGTTTGGTAATCAGATATAAGCACAGTTTGAAACAATCATAATAACTTAACATAACCTAACCAAAATAGTGAAAAATGAAAATGGGTTCATTTTGTAGCTTAGAAGTAAAATCTCTCTAGTCGGATTGCATTCTAGATATTCTTGATGAGCGTATAGTCAGATCTCATCAATTAAATGAGGAAGTTTAAAACTTTTGATGGTGAAACTTTTGAAAAATGATAAATTGTAGTGAATAAAACTGAAATTCATTTGTTAAATGTTTCATTGTTACATCTGTGGCAATGCAACTGGAGTTGTATCTAAATATCTATAAATTATTTTCTTGTCACAATAACAAATAATCTAGAAACAATAAAAAATATTTAATTCTTAATTAAAAGAAACTATGATTAAATTTATAATAACAATATAGATATTATTGGAAATATTTCAAGATATCAGCCTTTAAGTAACGGGGAAGAAAGAACTGAAAATATCTACATTTCCCTTTGTTAATAGAAACTACAGAAGCTTCAATTAATCATCGCGGTAAACACTGCAGTTTATTTGATGTCAAGCATTAGTAATGTTAGAAGGCTAAATTTCCTTCGACATATCTTCAAAAATTAAGTGCAAGTAGAAACACATATTAATAGAATATAAAAGGAATATTGTTTAGTGCCCGATAACTAGATATTTATTAAACTATTGATTATAATTTAGCTTTTCTTATTAATATGTTACTTGTACTATTTGAAGGATAAAAATTTTTCATGTATATTAATCCTTGCTCTTAATTTTAATTTAAAAGATTTTCATCTTTTTGTTATTTTTATAGTGTAATGTAAATATCTTATGTTGCCGAATTAAATTCTAAACATTTATTTTATAAGTTTGGAAATAAGAAATTAAGGAAAAGTTTATTTAGCATAGAATAATTTATATAATCTATTTTTTATAAGAGCTCTTATTAATGTTTTACTTTATCTTATTTTAAACAATAAAATGGTTATAAAATGGTTATATATATTTAATTTTTGAAGCTTAATATTTTCAAGTTATTTCATTTTCTTCTCTTATAGAGACTGTGATTTGGAAAGAAAGGATGAAAAAATATCTAAAGATTAATTAATCATAAAAATCTTACCGTCAATATTAAATTAAAGGAACATAAAAATCGAAAAATCTCTTTATTATCTATTAATTAGGTAAAGAGATTTTCCACAATTTTTTTCCTTGAGTTGATCTGCCCTTAAGGTGTTTTTGCTTGTGGTTTTATTTCCATACAGGGTACTTAAATTTCATAATTTAAAAAGAGAAATACTTTTACATAAATTATATTACAATTAAAATGTGTGGAGAAAATGTTCATTTTTATCCCCTTAAGAATATGAATAATTTAAAAAAGGAATTTTAATAGCAGTTATTAAGGATCAGATAATGATTCGTTTAATAATCAATGCTGATTTTGCGCACTTCAATAATACTCGTAGCATTCTTATTCTTAGGAAAAAATTTATCTCTGGGGCAGAGGTTTCTTTATATTTTGCTTTCTTCTTGATAAATAAAACTCAAACGAAATGTCAATTATGAATAAAAGTCGATGTAATATATATATATATATATATATATATATATATATATATATATATATATATATATATATATATATATATATATATATATATATATATATATATATATATATATATATATATATATATATATATATATATATATATATATATATATATATATAAATATATATATATATATATATATATATATATATATATATATATATATATATATATATATATATATATATATATATATATATATATATATAAATATATATATATATATATATATATATATATATATATATATATATATATATATATATTGTATTGAGTAATTATTTTCTATTTCAGTAATACGTTATATATATATTCTCTGTATTTTACTAATTGAATTTATATATATACTTTATATATAAATTAGTTACAAATAAATTATACTGTTGTACTTTATTTTGATACTAACTAACTCTCATTGGACACTCTCAAATAACTCTAAATAAGACTTATTGAAAACATTCAATAATATTTACGGTTGAATATGCATTAAATAAATATTAAAATGGATTTAAACAATGACAGAAAAACAAATATGATTACGTGATTAGAATTTTGCCATTGTCACACGCAAAAAAATTATGAACAAATTTAATATAACTTATAATGGATACTAGAAAAAATAATTATAATAATAGTATCTTATAATAATAGAAAAATACGTTTTATAGAATGATATTATATATTAATATTCATATTAATATATATTAATATTCTGAATAATTAATATTAATTGAGTAAATATGAGTTTCATACAAATTACAATGATTCAAATAAATGAATGTGTGTCATATTCTTATTAATCAGTTTGTTTTTTCACTGTCATTGTAATATTTATTTTTAAAATTAATTAATGTGCTTTTAATTCGCATTAGAATTAATTTATAATGACGAAATTTACCAAATAACATAAATTTCAAATTCTTATTCTGCGCATTCAGTATACAAAAGATGCCTGGATAATTAAACCCCCACATATTTATATCCAAAATTACTTAGATAATTAAATCCAATTGCATAGTGTAGTAACTCGAGACACGATTTTATTTCATCAATCTATAGTTCAAATATTTTCTTGTTTATAAATTAAGTTACATTATTTAAAAGAAACAGAACATAAAAGACAACTAATGAATGATTAAAATATAAATGTATGCTAATAGCGTACGACGTCACTGAAAGATTATTATGATTTAAAAAAATAATGTGTAAGTGAGAAACTAAAATATTATGAAGAATACTTAAAATCTGTAAGATTGTGCAACATAATATTTATTCAATCACATTAAATACTCGACTGCTCATTTATGTATTTTGATGCCTCTAAACACAACCAATCACACCTTCATTTTTAATCCCTGGTAAGTGACACGCTTTACATCTTACGAGGTTTATTTCAAAGTACAAAACTGCTCAGAATTAGAACTAGTAAAAGTAATAACTCGTGTGACACAATTGTATGCATTTAATATCATAACATTCATCGGACGGAACAATTTTAAATCAATAACCTTTCAGTTTCGAGAAAGATGTCTGTATATATAAGTTTACCATAGTTCTAGTTTGTATGGTCATGTTTCATTTAAGACAATATAAGTTTACAAAACAGACAATGCTAAGCGTATTTCTTATATTAAAGTGTGTATTAACTGAATGTATTTTAGTGATTTAATGCAAATATATATAAAGATGTTTTTTTTCAAGATCATAACAATAACGTTTTATATATATAATTTCCTTATTAATAATTCAAAGTCATTATAGTTTAAACATAAATAAAGTAGATTTAATAAAGACTCACGCAACTTTAAAGCCATTTTTATTCATTAAAAAAGTTTATAGAATAATATATCCATTAAAAAATTGTTAATAAGCATGTTGTCACTAAATGTAATGTAGTGATGATTTCATTGCTAATGAGCAATTTTGTTTTACCACCTGTTCCGATTCACACCCACATTCAATGGGCATTCTTCAATCTTAGCGACATCACTCCTTTAAGAAAGAAAGATTAGAAACATCACTCCTAAAAGAAAGAACTGTTTGAATAGAGCTCAATATTTTTAGTTATAAACTTTTAAGACATTGTATGTTAATTGTATATGTTATTATATATTTCAAAACTTATACTTTTCTTCAAAACTTATATATAAACTCCAATTGAAAAATTAAGTATTAAATTTCGAATAAACATAATTGCTATATATATTTACTCGGAAAATTTTAATAGAATGTATCCCTTGCTGTTGTTACTTTTTTGGTTTAATTTCAGAAACAGTATTTAAATATTTTAATGTAAATTAAATTGTAATGTACACATAATAACATAAATTCGTTTTGTGGAATATTTTACAGATCCTCCGGAAAATATCCAAGTTTCCTTGAACTTGATCGACATTGTAGAAGGTGAGATTCCTGAAGATGTCATCTGTTCGGCATCGGCTTTCCCACCTGGGCATTACCTGTGGACGGTGGGAGAGACGGTGTTGTCGAGGTCACATGTCCTGTCATTCAATGCATCGGTGACGCGGGATATGGCTGGAAACTACTCCTGCAACGTTCGAAACTCACATGGACATGCCAGAGCGGATCTTGTCCTCATGGTTAATCGTATGTACAATTATTTCGTTTCGATTTTTAAGTGTTATTACTAAATTAATTATGTTACATTATAATATTACATTCATTTACAATATATATATATATGTATATATATATATATATATATATCTCACATCTCCTTATTGTGGTTATGTATTCCAATTATTATTATGTAAACAAATATTGAGGAAGAAATAATAAGTAAATTATAATTAGCCAAAATAGAGAATTTAAATTTTGTATAATCTCTTTATTATTGTAATATAAAATATTGTTAAAAGTACACCAGATAAAATACAACATAATAAGTTGGAAAATATAAAACCGTCATTACGAGTTTCGAAAGTTCTTAGGTTTTTATTGTTGCAGCACATGATTACAGTTCATCAACAAGGAACAGACTTACAAAAAATCATTAAGGCATCATCGCCTTGCAACAACTGTCATTTGCTAACTTATGCAGTACCATTGACATTGATTAAATTTTTACTGAAGTTCTTGAGATTTATAACATGTAAAATTTATGAAAATCTATAAAAAGTTTCATAAATTGAAAATCTATAAAAAGTTTCAGAAATTGAAAATTATCCATCAATTATCCATAAAACATTTCATAGATCAACAAAATACGATGACATTCTTAAGGAAGAATTATAGCAATTTATGGTTTACTTTCAAATTGAAAAACTAATTACATAAAAACAATTTTATTTTCTAGTGATTTTTAAGCAGCTACGAAATTTACTTTTAAAGTAAAATGAAGCTTAAAATGTTCCATTTTTTTAAAAAATAATAAAGCTAATATGTGCAAAATAAAACTGTAATTTGTTTTATTTACTACACCCAAAATTACACTACTGGACATTAAAATTGTTACACCAGGAAAAAATGCAGGTAACAAAATGATATTTATTAGAAAAATTATTATACTAGAAATAACAAGTGATTAAATTTTCAAAAATTTTGGCTGGATAGATCCTGAGAAATCAGTACCCAGAACAACCACCTTTGGCAGTAATAACAGCAGTTATACACCTGGGCATTGAGTCAAACAGAGATTGGATTGCATGTACAGGTACAGATGCCCATGCAGCTTGAACACGATGCCACAGTTCATCAACCGTAGTGAATGGCGTTTGGTGACGAGCCAGTTACTCGGCAACCATTGACCAGACGTTTTCTATTGGTGAAAGATCTGGAGAATATGCTGGCCAGGGAAACAGCCAAACATGTTCCGTATCAAGGAAAGTCCGTACAATACCGGCAACATGCGGTCGGGCATTATCCTGCTGAAACGTAGGGCTTCGCAGGGCTCGAATAAAGGGTAGAGCCACGGGTCGTAACACACCAGAAATGTAACGTGCACTGTTCAAAGCACCGTCAATGCGAACAAGAGGTGACCGAGACGTGTATCCAATGGCACCCCATACCATCACGCCAGGTGATGGGCCAGTATGACGATGACGAATGCACGCTGCCAGTGTGCGTGCACCACGATGCCGCCAAACATGGATGCGACCATCATGATGCTGTACACAAAACCTGGATTCATCTGAAAAGATGACGTCTCACCACTCGTGCGCCCAGGTTCGTCGTTGATCACACCATTGAAGGCACTCTTGTCTATGACGCAGCGTCAAGGGAAGCCCCAGCCATGGTCTCCGAGCTGAGAGTCCATGCTGTTGCAAACGTTGTCGAACTGTTCGTACAGACACTTGTTGTCTTCCAAACGACCCCGTTTCTTGCCTCACAGCTCGTGACGTGGTTGCACGATCCATTACGGCCATGCGGATAATATTCCTGTCTTCTCGGCTGCTAGTTATAGGTGACCGTTGAGATCCCGCATGGCGTTCCGTATTACCGTCATGAACCCATCGATTCCATATTCTGCTAAGAGTCGTTTGATCTCGACCGACGCGAGCAGCAATACTGCGATAAGATAAACCGCAATCCCGGTACGCTACAATTCCACCTTTATCAAAGTCAGAAACGTGCTGGTACTAATTTCTCCTTCTTACACGAGGCATCACAACAACTTTTCACCAGGCAACAACGTTCAAATGCAATATGTGTATGAGGAACCGGCTGAACAATTTCCTCATTTAAACACAATGTATGTGTCGCTACTGGCGCCTGCTTCGTCTGAATGCGCTGAAAAGCTAAACATTTGCATATCACAGCACCTTCTTCCTTTCATATAAATTTCACGTATGTTGCATGTCGCCTTCTTAGTGTAGCAATTTTAATGTCCAGTAGTGTATTTACTATTCGCTCTTCGTTTTTATTTATTGCAAAAAAAAATTAGCAGCTTTTAGTTCTTTCTTTATTTTAAAACGAAAAAGTATAAAGTATTAAACATTTTTAAAAATATGAGCTGGAATTTTTCAAAACAGAAATTTGCAAGCTATGTTTCATTTCGAAATATTGATGAGAAGGACTGTAGTTAAATGTTGATGCTGATTTGTTAGTTGCTTATGTATACCTTGATGTAACTAACTTAAGCGATGTGAAAATGCTGTGAAATTCAAATATCTTAAAAAAACTGAGTGTTTTTTTCAACTTTTAATGTGATCATTTATTGTTACCTTTTAAATTATATTAATCACTAGTTAAAGGGAAAAAATAAGTAAGAATTCATTTCCTCTTTTATTTCTGCATTCCTACAATGACATTTTGCAAAATGACAATATTACCATTTTTTTTTTAATTTTTGAAATAATGCTTTTGGCTACTGATGCAAACGCTTAATGCTTTTTTAATATTCTGTTTACAAAAAACACAAGAAAGCGAATGAAAGGAGTCCCGGTTGTAATCTTTAACATCTTCGTAATTAAAGAGAACTCTCGGGTTTCAAACTAAAACAGTCTCTTGAACTAAGTAAAGGTTTCTAATTAAACAAAAATAGCATATTAAAACATAATAAATATCATTATCTTTTCCCAAAATTTGAGCTACATGTTTCTTTTTTGAAGCCATGGTAATTTAATTATAAATATATTTGAACTTTTAAATTTCTTCAATTTAATTTGAACAAGGTTAAACCGTTTTAAGGAAATAATTTTAATGTCTTTTTAATTAATCTGGATTTTTATGTTGCTGTAGTCTATTTAATTTGATAGCATAAAAAATCCTTAACAAAATTTATGGATATTCTTCAGAGAGAAGTTTATATATTTAAGTTCGATTATCTCAATCATATATATATATATATATATATATATATATATATATATATATATATATATATATATATATATATATATATATATATATATAATCTTGTCGTGCTGTCTTTATTCAGAAACTTATTTTTTCATAAAATTTCTTTACCTTATAAATTAAAATAATGATTATTGAGAGAACTTATTTTTGTCACATCAGTTGAGAATTATATTTTACCTTTCAAAGTAAAATCACAGTGTAGAATTACATTTTTGAACAATAAAAATTGAACGAAAATTGTAGAATGTTGAACCACTATAAAATTATGTGAATAATGCTGTTTTACTCTTGGAAAAATTTCTGTAAATGTCAATTTTTAAGCTACTTGGATGTCACCATTTAATTAAAAAAAATTTGCAAAAAAATGTCGCTTTGCTTAAATACTACTATTATACACGCTTGGTTAAAGTTTCATATTAGCCACGGTACTTAAATATGCGGAAGATTTAATTTAAAATAGAAACAAAATTTCTAGTTTAAGCGTAACTTTTTCTTGTCAATTTCCTTTCAGCGAAAGCAACTTATAAGTGTGAAAGTTTCTTTGGAAAAGAACCTGCTCCGTTATATATGTGTACAGTTTTTCATTATACTCCTCCTACCCGCGGAAATAGTTATTCCCGGTAATGAGTTGTAAAAATATGCCCTGCAGTTAAGCAAAATAAATAAAAAATGAGAATAAATTTTTAAAGATGAAACTTTAATTATTCATTTTGAAACTTCTTTTAAAGAAAAGGGAAGCGATCAATATTTTCATGCAATTCGCTTCTTACATGGAAAAAGTCTGTAATTATTATTCTGCTTTTCGACTCTAAAACCGGAGCAATTTTAAAAAAAAAAGGCAATAAAAAATATTCCGGCCATTTTCGTTAAATAATGTCGCCCTTTGATGACGAACTCAAAACTTTAATTACAAGATTTTGAAAGCCAAGTATAGTAGGCAGACATGCGAAATGGGAAAAGTTTTGGCGTTATTTGGTCGAGTTTGAAGTGGATTTGTTAAAAATTGGTGACAGCAGGGTGGATGAAAAAGAAAGGGTGACGTACTCGAATTTTAGTGAATGACAGAAACACTAATTGCTTACTCTGTCCTGCCAAATTTTTACTTAAATCTTTGAGAAATATGGAAGACAAAAGCATTGTCGTTTTTGACTTTTCCTTCATTTAATTGAATCATTTGAATATAAATATTAGAAGAGCTTTTTTAAAGAATTGTTTACTAATTAATATCGAAAAAAAAGTATTATAAATAGTATTCGTAACTAAATCGACTTTTAAAAAAATGAAAAATAACATTTTACAAAATTGGAATTTTGTCTTTTTGAAATAAAATTTTTATTTAAATAGCAAAAAATTGAATAAAATCATGTACAATCAAGACTGTATTTATGTGCAACATTTAGAGTATACTTTATTATCGCTGCGAATTGAAATTTTATTGAACAGTTTCATTTATTATACAGAATGGCTTACATAGTATCATCGGATGTCTGTTGAAGTTCGCACATCCGTTCTGTATTGCTTTCTGGAATACCTTACAATGCATATAGTAGATTGTATTCCCATATCGTAATAAAGAAAAACTGAAAGCCCTCATCACTTATTGCAATAAATTTGTACGCAAAGTAAGTAAGCAATATCTATTTATCATAGTTTAACATTGGGTAAAATCAACTTTGGGAAAATCAATTGGGAAAAGCGCATCCTATGTTTGATTGATATGAATGATGTTGACGTGTTTATCTTGTTATAAATTGTAGTAGTTAAGACAATGGTTGTTAACTATATCAACTGAGATTAACAATAGGTAATAGATGACTCAGTAGATCTTATTAATCGGAATATGTTTTTCTGGGAGAAAATTTTCTTAAGTCAATTATCACAAGACAGAGGAAATTATATTTCGAGCTTTTATTTTCTGCATGTACCTCTGTCGATGTGAATGCTTAGACGTTATTTGGGGAGTCTTTCTTTCGTCACGTCAGAGTAACTAAATATTAATGAACTTCCTCCGAAAATTCAATGGTGTTGAAAATATTCAAGTACCTTAAAACAAGCTTCGATTACAAGCTACGTGATATGTAGTGTCAAATAATCAGTTTGCTCCAGATGTGGAGGCACATGGCAATACGTTGAAGGACTATACAGTAATTAACAGATGGATACTGCAAGATCAGCGATAGCAAACTAGCGGCATATACACTACTGGCCATCCAAATTTGAACACCAAGAACATATATAATATCCCAACAAATTTACTTTGTGGGTAACATGTTAATCAAATATCAAGTGATTAAATTTATAGACTTCTGTGAAATGGGGTTCTTGCCAATATCAGTAGCCAAAGTAGCTGGCATTGTTGGAGATCACAGCTGCCACTCGCCTCAGCATTGATTCAAAGAGGTGTTACATATCTTCTTGGGATACAATAGACCAAGCAGCTGAAACACGTTACCAAAGTTGCTCTGATGTAGCAGCTGGGGATATAATCTGGGTCAATCGTTGAGAAATCATAAGCCATATTTTCTATCGGGGAAAGATCCGGAGAGGGAGGTGCCCAGGAAAGCATTTTAATTTGGTGATTGACGAAGAACCCTTGGACAATGCGCGCCACGTGTGGTCACGCATTATACTGTTGAAATATGGCTGTGAACAAGCTTTGAGAAACAATAGTTTACCTGTCATCCTGTTGTGTTAAGGATATTCAGAGCATTAGAATCCCTTGCTGGAAGAGATATGGCTTAATATTTCGTTGGATATCAAGTCACATAGATCTTATGGGAAATAAGAGAGCAGATGCAGCTGCCAAGGCTGCATCGGACCAAATTCTACCCGCGTTTTCACTCTCTGAAGTGAAATAGCCTATAAAAATATTTACCAACCAACCACACATTCTCTTTTGCAGGCTTCGTGGAAGATGCAGATTGGCAACTAATTGCATACCATTTTCCCGTCCCTCACTTCATTATCAATTTTAACCTTTCGAAATGCCGATGTCCGTCTGACTCGCCTTCAAGTCAGACTCACACGTTTCACACACATTTGATTTTGAGTGAAATAAATTCATGGTTTGAACCCTATACAGTTTATCATATTTTAATTTCTTGTTGTTAAAAATTTAACCCCAACGATGCTTACACCTTTTTATTGCTTATCTTTTAGCTTTGGTTAATTTATTAGGGGATGTACCCCACAGAAACCTGTTCGCTTTTTTGAGAACAATAGAGTTCTTATATTTTATTCGATCTTGTAATTATATATATTATCGATCTTGTAAATTATGTATATTTTTGATATTTTAAAATTATATATATTTTTGATATCTTTTCTGTTTTTTATATTTATAAATAGGTTTTAAGATTATTATATGCACTCACATTTTTGTTTTTCAATGTTTTAATAATGCTTGGGTTTGGTGCAGCATATTCATTTTTGGACTTGGCGTCATAAAACCCAACCAACCACACAGTAGCGCAAGTTTTTGAAACAATTTGTAACCACTATTTGAAACGCAATAAAAACACTCTTTCCTTCGAAGTAATGCCAAGTTACTTCATAATTTAAAAATGTGCACACATTTGTCCTGCACATATTTTCTACAAATTTTTTATGTAACGTTTACTCATATTTTATAATCATTTATTAATTAGGCGAGTAGATCTTTCTTTATTTTGATAAGATAAAAGTGGCTATAGAAAAATCTAGCTTCTAAATGGTTTAACATAACAGTATCTACTGATAAGGGCATACGAAAGCCAAGCTGGCAGACGAATGTTTTGCGTTGTTGCCTTTGGTTCAACAATTCGTATGTTTGAAACGCCCCAAACAAACAGAACCAAAGGGTGTCAGAAAAATGCTGTTGTGAATGTTGCCGTTTTTTGTTTTGCTTCCTCAATTTATTAAAATCTGAATTCTTCAAACATATTTGCCACTCTTTGATTGTTCCGTTGAAAAATTCTTTTTATATTTGCTTGCTATTAGAGTTTATGATATTATAACATGCAAAGTTTTGTATGTATTAATAATTACAGTAACGGACATCTAATATAAATGAACATCCTCAAGGTAAATTAGTTTGATTTTTTGAACTATAAAAAAAATCTAAAGAACATTCGCACCAAAATTTGCAAAAAATTATAGATCACGTGATTTGCGTTACATACAAGTAAATATTGTAGAAGTTACACTTTTTTTGCATTAAATCGAAATAATCTTAACGCTAGAACCACGGATGGGGTCATTTTGACCAAAAAGCAATTTTGTTTCTGATTTTTCAAAACGTTACTAACGGAATTGAAGAACAATTTCTTGGCTTTTCCTTTTTTATAGCAATAATAATCTGTATTAATATGATATGTTAAATAATTAACAGTTTTTTGTGTGTTTTTAATACTTAATTAAAAAATTTTTAATTCGTAAAACCGCGAAATGGATCATTTTGACACCATTATAATCACAAATACTAATTTTGTAATTCAATGATTAAGCTTTTTCAGTCGTCTGGTAAAAGCTTTTTCTGTCGTCTTTCCATTTCTCAAATGGAAGCGGAACAATACTTCATGGTTACAAGATGTTACTGATAACAGAGGAGCAGCTGAGAATTTTGTAATAGTAGTAGCCAGTGTTGCAGACCCCCTCTTTTCTCATTATCCGGACAAGTATGTATGGGAAAAACGATTTCAGAAACAATATTTTTTAATTCAACAAATTTGGTGTTGACAATGGCGACCAAAATGGCTTGAAAATACTCTGTGAAGGTTGGATCAAGGAGGTTCGTGTATTTTACAATATTCTTGATCTTACAGTGATTAACTCATAGATTTTATTCAAAGAAATTTCTGGAAAAAAATTTATGAGGAGAGAAAATCTTCAACAAATGATTGAAGAGTTGCATAGTGGGTATATTCACAAAAGAAAGTACAAGTCAGATGCACAGACAAAAGCGGATACTATTGGAGAATCTGCGCAGATGTGAAAAAAGTTCCTCGCCAAGCTTACAAATTTTCTTAATAACTGAGAAATTTGTCAGCACTGAGAAATTTACATAGATTTTAAAATAATAATTGTGTGAAACTAATTCATCTTAATTCAGATAAACGAAATCCAAGTTATCAAAAATGAAATTAATATTATCAGAAGTGAAATCAACTATATAAGATGAAATTCAAATTATCTTATTGATGAGATAAAATTTCATTAATATATTGTTAAATATGTTTCGTTATATTCTTAAAATAGGACAATTTAAAATAAAGGAAAGAAAATTTTATTCACAAAAATACCAATGAAAATTTCCTTTAAATGCGACAGAAACCATATCTCATTTAAAGGATTAATTTATTTTGATCAAATACATACATATATTTCAAAGAATCCTGTAATTCCGCGCTTGAATGATTTTTCTCTTAGAATATTAAAACAATCATTGCTGTTCACGTTGTTGGTTTCCAGAATTCTGTGAGAAATTGCGGATTAATTTTAGCAGATTGATTGTGCAAACAATGTAATGCGCATGTGCATCTATTTGGAGCTATTTCAAAACTTTATTAAATTCGTGTTCCATAATTTGTAACTTTAAATTAAAAGGTTATCTGAAAATTGTACTGTAAAACTAAACTAAAGAACTAATTTGTATTTTTTTTAAAAAAAAACATTTCGCGTAGATGCTGCTTATATAAATTTATTAACTTTTTAACATAATTTTTGTAGATTTTAATTTAGCATCAAAGGCTTGTAAATTCCGTTCTTCTGATTTTAAATATTTATAAGATTTTAGGAATTTAAGGATTCAAGTTTTGAAATTTCCACGCAATTTTAAGTTAAACTGTCTAAATGATTTTTAATTACTTAGACGACTTGATCATTTAAATTTCTGTGACACAAGTTATAGATTAATCGAAAATAGTGTTGAAAAAACGAGTTATATTTAAATTAACATCAATCGTTAATAAATAAAATGTTAAGATTAATTTCATAGCAATATATTACAGTGCGATTACAATATATTAAAATGAATATATTACAATACGCAATGAAAATCTGCCAACACAAAAAGCATCAACTTCTGTTTAATTTCCTTCACTAATTCCAAATGTTTTTAATTATAATTTTGATATATTTTAACAAAATATCATCTCACGATATTTTTTTTATTTGGGAAAACAAAAATATTTCCCTGTGCACCAAGGAATACTACACAGAGCCCGAATGTACAACAAATGGACTACATAACAAATTCATGATAATTTGGTTTAAATACTTGTTTCAAATAGAAATCCTTATCAAAGCATACGTTTAAATAAACCTATTACTTATCTTGAGTACCCTAAATATTCTTAGAATAAAAATTCAAAGATTAAACCTTTTAACATTTAAATCAGCTTCTTGAATTTTTTAATAGAAATCTGTCGATTCCATAATCCGGATTTTTACATCCTAAAAATTATTCCAAATTAGAACCGGAAAAGTATCCCTGTATAAAATTTGGAAATTTTGGAAAAATAAAAGCTTTGATGATATAAAATATACTAAAATATTTCTAAAATATATGAACTACTTTATAAAAAGGACATATTGTAGGAAATAAACAGAATTTGAACTATGTAGTAAAATATTTTAACTACCACAATCTAAACAATATTAATAAAAATTTTGAAAAAAAATTTTTTCTGACAATATTTGATGATTTTTCTAACTGAATATTTTTATTCCTAAAGTTGGTTCAAGTTATATAATTTCAATACTTTATAAAACCGATATGCTGGTACATTTGTCTTTTTAAGAAAGATTGTTTTTCGTAATGATTTTATTTGGCAAAATGTATCAATTAGTTGGTATAATCAGAATTCTGATGACCTAAATTTCAGTAATTAAGAATCAATATTCAGGAAAAACATTAATATTTAACAATAAATTCTGAATATTCGAAAACAGAATATATGTAAAATTTTACATGATAATCGTCATAAGTTTGAATGTATAATAAAAACATATCTAGGGAAATATTTAATTTGTTAATAAATTTCCTTTGCAAAAATTTCTTTTGTTGCCCCCCCCCCTTTTTTTTTTTTTTTTTTTTTTTTTACTAATTTTGTAACGAAGCATTTTCAAGATTACATTTTTTTAACACTATAATATCAAAATATAGTGAATTTTATTTTTTATAATGCTTTTAAGACAGAATTCTATTATATTATTATGGAAGAATTTAAAGAGAATGCTTTTAAGCAAAATTATTATTTTGATAAGTACTTTGATGACAAAATTCGTATTTTTTAATCACAACATTTTTTTACACCTCTGGCACACATTTTCAGAAATATTCAATTTCAAAATACTAAGAATATAGAAAACTAATAATTTAAAATTTTACTAGATAAATAATAAGGAAGCTCCCGAGTCATTGGTCCGAAATCGATCTTCTGCTGTGCTGGGCAAAGGTCGAGTCAACATTTTTGTCCCATCAGTGGATCGATAAATTGATTATGAAATGTTGGATGGGATAAGTGGCTGTGAAATTCTGAAAGATCAAACATTTTGAAAACAAGTTTTTTTTTATCACAGTACATTAAAATAATGATTAAAAAATTTTTATATATACCTCTTGTTAATAAGAAATTATACTTCAAAGACACCCACGATTTGAGCATTTCTATAAGCATTTGAATACTTTAATAAAGATATTAAAACGTCTTAAATTTAACATGTTTAAAAATGTGTCGGCAAAATGTTGAAACTGGGATTGGTATCAGCATTTAGTGGGTTTATTGTCGGTGATGGCGGAGTGCATGGAAACTATTGTTTTTTTTATATAAATTGTTGGCTGCCCCCCGTTTTATAAACTGGGAATAATAATGAGAGAGAGAGCTTAGATGATTAATATATTACTGCACACTTTTAAGAATAATTATTATTAAATGACCAACCACATAATGTTTCTTAATAGCTGTGTTATTTACATTTATTAATTTATATTAATGATTTTGTACATTTTCTAAATTGATACAATATGTATTGTCAAACATAGCATGAAACATGAATATAAAGCAAATAAGTCAGTTGAAAATATTTAAATATATACATTAGTGTGTGTGAGAGAGAGGGAGAGAGAGAGAGTTTAAAACTGCACTTACAATTGAAATCATTACAAGTAAGTTCTTTTAGATTGCATTCAATTGATATATATATGAATATACTTTTTTGTTTTTAATACATTTTCCTTTTCGCTTTTACGCTTATGTTTTAAAACTTATTATGCTTACATAGTACAATTTTGTTTTTACAAAATATTTATTCAACAAAATGCATATAAAAAACAAATTTCACGTTTACTCAACTTTTCATTAAATGCGTTGTTTTTGTGATTTAATGTGTGAATTCATTTTATTTTACTCCTACTTTCAGATATTTTTTTTCATATAAAAAATCATTTAATTTACATTTTTGGGAATAGCCTTATAAATGTATAAATAAGTTTTTTATTTACTTTGATCTACATATATTTTATACAATATTAGTTATTCTCTCTTAAATTGTTATATACATTTATTATTATTTATTTACACTCTGTAATCTTTCCACATATAGTAGGCACTTCTCTTTATTTATGATTTTTTATTTTCTTTCATAAAATTCAAATACTTCGATGAAAAATGTTTAATAGTACATTGAAGTTTCTTTCATCTAAAAAATCACTGTATATTTGAATATTCTCCTAACATTTTGACCCTTCAAAACATTTCCTGACGCTGCTTTTGTTATGATGTAATATTTCTTAATAAAGAATAAATACATTAGTTTTTTTTTCAACAAAAGCTTAAATAATGCTACTTATTTATGAAGAAATAAATATTATGCTTGTTCAAGAGTTTTCGTGAGTTCTAAATAGACATTGCTGAATTTGAATTCAATTACTTTTGTTTTCTGAATGTTCCAGAAGTTGCTAAAATATTCTTTATTTTTAATTTTATTACTTATTTACGTTATATTACTAAATGTCCATAACAATTCATTTAATACATTTCTCCTTTTTATCAACCATCTGCTTAGGGACAAATTCTAGATTTTTTTTAATTAAATATTAATCTTATCTAACGACAATCTGCATTGCAATAAAATATTCCCAGTTATGTATCGCTATGATATTTCAATAATGAACATCGATATTTATTGCAGTAATATGAATGTCATTTATTTTCCTCAGTTTATGTTATAGTATAACAGGCAAGAACATCCATTTAAAATAAACGCGTAATTTAAAAACTAACTGTAATTTTGTTTTATTTGTGCACGGTATGTGTATGATATTAGTAATACTTTTTGAACGAACAGGCGTGATTTTTCATCCCTAGTGAATATTGAATCGACGCCTTTGAAAAATAGTTGAGTTTTCTTAGTGAAAAAAAAAAAAGAGAAGAGGGATAGATCACGACAGAACATAATCTCGCTAAGAAAAGTCCGTCTGAACGAAAAGAGATTTTCTTCCTTTTCAAACGGATAAAAAAAATGGTAGATACATATTCTTCTCTTTCATCTTCTGCGAAATATATTGAAAAAGAAAGAAAAAGCGTTTACACTTCCGAGGAGATGTATATCTGCTGCATAAGCCTGATGAGAGAGGTAAAGACGCGTCATTTGAAGATTTCACATAAAAAGGATGTAGAGTGATAGCTCAGCGATAAATGTACGTGGGCGAATACGCCGAAAGCATCAGCTCCATCTGGCGATAACATCAGTTATTCGTGAAAGAAGTTTGAAGGGGTGATTGTAGTGTTCGGGTTTTGCTGATGTGTACATACTATTACCAAACAAAGAGCCGCACTGGGAAAATGTTAAAGCGGGTTGATTATGCACATTTCGTTGCAATGATATTTATCTGGTATTTTTCAAATGAGTTGCAAAAAATTACGAGCATACTTTTTTTCAAAACTTGAATTAAAAAATAAAGTTTTATTTTTGATAAAAAAAATACATGTATAATATGTGGATATAAACTGATAAAGTACCATACCTATCAAAGAAAAATGGATAAGATTTCGTTGAATAGAGCCCATCATTTTGTTCTATGTGATTTGGGAAGTTCTATCTATCGTAAGATCTTTCTTTTGCAAAAAAAGGAGAGAAAAACTTTATGATCATCTTTACTTGAAATCACAGTTTATTCAGATCTATGAAGATTGTAGGAATTGAAATTCGATATTATGCTGCACAAAATCGAAACCTAATGTAGACTTGTTAAAATCATGTTCAAATATTTCTTCTTTGATGTATTACTGATGTAGAATCTTTAGATATATATTCTGTATACTCTTGTAGAACACCTTTAAAGAGATTTATTTTTTTTATCTTAATTTCATGTAAAAATTTTATATGGTATTTTACTCTTTGTACGCACAAAGCTAGATTTGTTAAAAGTTATTTTACACTTCAATAATTTGAACAAAACTGTAAGAAAAACTTTTAATGTTAATTTTCCATTTCCCTATAACAGAAAATGTTTCGAATTGTGCAAAATAAATTTCTTCACTTTAATAAATTCTTTATCAGTTTTTTCATATATTATTTTTTTTAATATATAACATATTACAGTATATGATATCAGCATATAATATGTAATATATATAATATAAAAAATTATGTTGCTCTTGATATCATTCTAATAGAAATTGCACAGACGATGCGCAACCTAAAAATATAAAAGTTGCATAAGAAAAAATTGATCTAAGGAAAATCAGTATATCTGAAATGCATTATATTACATACTGGGTTTCATTTTCCTTTTAAATTTGTGCCTAATGAATAATATGTATATATACATATATTTAGAAATTAAAACTAAAATAAATAAAAAAATTACAAAATATGTAAAGAAAATAGATTTTTATTAATTATATTCAAACATAACAAACTTTAAGAGTAACGCCGGTTTTTGAACATAAATCATAAATTTTAGTGTACCTAAATGGTATTCACCAGGTTGTAATTGTGTATACATCAAGTTCGTTACTTCTCATTAAAATAATTTTCCTATTCATAAATTATTTTACACACCATAAAAATTGATAGGACAAAGGAATTTATTTTCTTATAAGAGTTTATAGAGATTTCTGGATGTTTATACGTCTTAACTAATAGTTTCATAAATATATCGATAGTAATAAGTATTATTTAATAAAAGTATATATATTAATAAAAGTATAATAATTATTCTAATTTAAATTAAATTGTTAATTTAGTATATTAAAAAATAAATTTGCTTATATAAATTATTTCGATCAGATAACGTTCCCCGAAGAATGATTTTAATTTTTTTTTTTGTCGCACATGCAAATCATTTAAACCTATTACAATTTGTATTGTTTTTAATAGGTTTTATTATTATTTAATGTTTTATTGTATTTAATAAATTAATATGTTTAAGATTTGAAAAACACAACATAAGATTAAAGAAAAATGTGTTAATATTTCTAACAAGCACTACATTTCACACTGTTTTATAATTTGATTATTATTAAGTTTTGCTATGTCATTAATACTGCTCAATATATCTGATTAATAGTGATTGGTTTGTTCTTGAATTTAATATATAATTTGAAATTATTTCATTTGATTTGATTGAAAATGTATCAAAAAAAATTATTAATGCAGGAAATTCAAGTTATAGTTCCTCTTTCTTTTCTATAATTTATTTTATATATATATATATATATATATATATATATATGTGTGTGTATATATATATATATATATGTATATATATATATATATGTATGTATGTATATATATATATATATATATATATATATATATATAGATATATATATAAAGCCAGATTAGAAGTATCGTAGGCAAAAATTGAAAAATACAAGAATAGATATAAAAATTGATAAGTACAAGAATAGATATAACACTTATGTTTAGCAATACATTCAGTGCAAAAGCAGCTAAAATAGAATTGCTAAAATATAATTAATAGTACTTTTTATAAAATTTATCAAAAACCAAATGGAGAATAATAATATATTTATAAAATTAGTGAAAAACCAAATTAAGAATAATAAATTACTAGGTGGAGAATAATAATCAAATACTAGAGGGAGAATAATACATTGAAAGTACCAAATGGAAAAAAAAATAATATATTTATAAAATTAGTCGAGACCAAATTGAGAATAATAAAATCTAGTATTTGATTATCCTCACCAAGTATAATCTCCATCTAGTATTTGTATAAGTAATATCTACAATATATATATATATATATATATATATATATATATATATATATATATATTGTAGAGATATTACTTTCAATTAAATAACTACATGATTTTTTTAATAATGAGTACCTTATCATTTACTTTATCCGGTTATAATTTTTAATATGTCAGGTCTTAGAGTTACTGAGAGGCACTTTATACCTCATTCGAACAATATTGTTTAGATGCGTCATAATGTGCAGCTAATGATGTTCCAGTGTCAGTTATGCAACTCTTTAATATATATTTTAAATTATTTTTAATTAAAATTAAGTAGTTTTGTCATTTAATTTAGCTGTAATATTTTTCCTCGTGTTTAACAAATAAATAAGAGAAAGTAATAAATATTTTAAATGAATTCTTCATACATTTATCATTGTTAAACAAACACTTCATTCTTTACACATAAATTCTTTCATAAATTTCGAATGAGATGGACCAAAAAAAAACTATAAGAGAACATATGGCTTTGAGTACTTTTTTTAAAATTCTTTCATATTAATAAAAATGGGGAAAAAAGTATAAATTCTTTTTACGCATATTGAATGGACGGAATTCCGTTTTATTAAGTTTTTAACAAAAACTTTTTCGTTTGACAAGTTCTATACACTCTTCTCTATTCCGTTCAATATTTCATTCATCATTTTTAATATCAACTCTGTCATTTTTAAAAGTAATAATTTTTCATATTCTTGATGTTTTTTAATTGATTTCCATGTTCGAGTTTTTCTTTTTTCTCGGAAGATACAAACAACTTTCCTTTAAAGTTTAATCTGGAATATCCCTTTACTTTTGAAATTCTTTCCACTGTTTGCTTTCCACTTTGCTTGGGGAAGCTTCTAGACAAATATCAACTCTGACGAGAGGAATATGCTTTTTAATGTGTTTCCTCCCCGCTACAGTTGATACAATTGATTTTTGAGAATACTTTTTTTTATAATTTCAACAGCTTTTATCCAGATCAGATTCATACTGGTTTGTTTAAATATTAGAAATGCGGCTCGAGTATGAAAGGAACAGATGGAATATTTGATAAAATATTTGATTTTAAAGAAACATCATGATTCCATGTTTTAATATATTTAAATGTTCTTTGCTGCGTAAAAATTTAAAATGTCATTGTAATTAGATTTGGTTTCACTGGAATTTAATTATAAAATAAATATTAAATGCTCTTAGACATTTAAGGGCGAAGTCACGTAAAATTATTTATGCTGATTTCATTTTGAGTTTGATGTAAATTACACATTTTAATTTCTTTAAACGCCCAGGTAGATTTATTTGAAATTTAATTATTTTCTGTCGTTTTAATGATGTTTGCTTTTGAAGAAAAGAAAAACATTCATGGAAATAATTTTCTGTTATCATTAGTTATAAAGCCATTCACTTTGTTTAGAATATTTTTAGTTGTTTGATGCACATTTTAAATTGCATTGAATAAGAATTTCCATGCAAATAGTAACAAGATAACGGCAAAGAAACCAAGCCAAACTGTTCACCTAGTGTATAGAATTTCGTTTCCTATGTGTTCTACTTTTTTAATTAACTCTAAATCACAAAACTTTTAATGCAGAATAATTATAAAAATAATTTAATTATGTATTTCAGTGTATAAAATTGTAAAAAAATAAAGATGACAATTTTTCTAACAAATCAAGCCACTGAAAACTTTAAGTGAAACTGAGAGCTAAAATTCTCAGAGCAAGAATTTTATAAAATTCAACTAAAATATATTTCAATATTAATATATTTAATCGTAACGTAATTACTTTAAGATAGATTAAGACTTTTTTTAATTGAACTAAATTCTTCAGCCAGATCGATTAACAGAAAAGCTCCAGTTTTTAATTTTGTTTGTTGTACCCAATTTTTTCTCCACAACTTTCTTCTGAACTTCAGGTATGTTTTTTATATTGCTTGGTCTTGCGCAGAAAACGTTTTTAATGTGTTTATATTCAAACGTATCGGTCCGATCTATTTGATACAGCTTATTTCAATACAATGAACAACACCTTGTCCTTTAAACTTTGTCTATAATCATTGTTCTTTGTACAAGTCTAATTGAGAAAGATAAAGTGTTTTTTTTTTTTTTCTTTTAAAAACACTGCAATTGTCATTGATTTGTGTCACCTCTAATTGCAGACCGACCAGAATGTAGCATTAGGAAAGACTACGACGATCAGCGGAACATCGTGTTGATTTGTCACTCTGTCGCCTATCCAGTGGTGACGAACTTTTCCTGGTTTCGAGACAATATTTCACTGAACGGCGTGCGGGACACCTTGCAGAGAACTGGAAGGCACGAGAGCACCCTCGTCCTCAACAGTGGTGATCAAAACGAGAACTTGGCTAGATATTCTTGTGTGAGCACCAACTCCATGGGACCATCGGAACCGTGCAAACTGCAGCTCACTTCTCTTCCTGGTAAATACTTGTCTTTCTCTTATTTTTCATAACGGACGACAGTAATTGATAGGAATTCAAGTTATGAATCATTTGTAACGAAAGATGTATCATTTGTATTTGCATTTTAAGTTATTAAAATTTGGTAACGTGATATTGAAATGATGAAAACAATTGTGAATAATGTAGTAATTGAAGGACCCCCAAAATTTCTTTCATTAAAGATAGTTCGAGGTTGTGATAAATAGAACAAAACAGGAGAATTAAGATTTTAAAACCTGTAAATTTTAAACTCTTTATTCTCCTGATTTTTCTTGTAATGTACTGCAACACTTAGCTTTTACATGCTAAATAATCCTTTTATCAGTTATTTAAAACTCAAAATGTGACTGTTGTATGCGATGTAATAATATCAGATTATATTTGAATATTTGCGCTTATTTATACTAATACCATACTCGTAACTGCTTAAGCAATAACTAAAATAATCATATTGAGTTTCTAGTATAAAGTATTTAAAACTTTAAAACGCATGAATGAGGACTTAGGTTTTGGAAAAATTTTTATTATAACTTATGTCGAACTCAGAAAATAATATGATATTGCATGAAGTGTGCAATTTGTCCATAATCATGTTGGAAAATATATCTTTATTAGCAGAAATACATTATTAATTCTATAATATATTATTTTATATTGATATTATATTATTTTCTTTATATTAAAAAGACATTAAAATGAGAATTGATCATCATATTTGCATATTTAAAGTAGATTATTTTTGATTGCTTGGCTAATGATTTTAGCTTTATGTTTTGGACTTGCTGGTACACTTTTAACGAAATATAATATCAAGTAATTTCATGAAAACTTTTAACTATGATAATTTAACATTGAAAATCGTTATTTGGCTTATACATATATAAACGCAAAAACAAAAAATAAACAGAAAAATGATTTTAATTGATTTTTTTAAAAAAAAAATATGTAGTATTTACTTTCGATATATATATGCAGTAATATACTTTAGAAAATTTCCATTCAGTTAAATTTCACAGGAACAGAAAAGTTCCAAGTATGCTCAAAGAAAGTTATTAAAAGGACGTTTTTATTGATATTTTTAATGAAATGGCATTTTTAATACTTAGCTAATTTCGTAAAACATCATAAGCAAAAAAGTATAGACAAAACAAGTCATTTAAAGCACATTGTTAAGTAAACAAAAGTAATTTATGCAGTATAAAGTTTTTACTAAAGTATGAATTATACGTTGCTGCAACCACATAAACACATTAATAAATTTATTAGTAATAAACAACTGTCTAATCAAACAAAAAACTATTACAAACCAACTTTCAGAAACAATTTACTGCACAACTTATAAAAATGCATGTGGAAAAAAGCATTCAAACATTATATTATATATTTTTAAGAGGTCTTCAAATAAATGCATTAAGTCTGGCATATATATATATATATATATATATATATATATATATATATATATATATATATATATATATATATATATATATATATATATGCTGCTGGAAAAATGGAAGGACACTAGGTTTATTTCAAATAAGAGAACTTTAATTTTTACAAAATAAATTCATTACAGTATTTTTAAAATCTTATTTACAATCTCATAACTATATACGTAACATGAAATTAAAAAAAAAACTACTCGCTTATTATAATTAAAAATTAATTTCATTCACATCATACTATGTGAAAAAATTAGGTCAGTTCTGAATAATAACAGAAAAAGTCTTGTGAATATGGAAGTCTTCTGTCATTTGCTTTAACTACTTCAAAGATTCTATTTACCATTTAATCCTATAAATCTGTAATTTTGTTTTAGCAAAAATTGTCCGAAACACAATTCAAATCTTCTCGAAGTTCGATCAAAGATTCATGTTGCTTGCCTCCAGCGTAAACACACTGAACAATTACTGACCATATATTTTAAGCAATATTAAGGTCTGTATTTTAGCAGACTATGGCAAAACCCGAACATAATTTGTTTCTAACCAAATCTTAACGCCATTGACAGTGTGAATTGATGCTGATATTGCTGAAATACCCATTTTTCTCCACCTATCTCAGCGTCATAGGAAAGAAGCTTTGAGCTTAAAATTTGAATGTTATCTGTGTACGTTTTTTCCTTGAACACTTGATTGAACACTTCCAGAAACACTTGATTGGTTTTTCCAACGCAACCAATTGATATCCAAACCCTTAAACCGCCTCCTCCTATCTGTAACGTAGAAAAAGCTTCTTGTGTATCCAGACAATGCCAATAATATTACAATCGTCTGGGCCATCTAAATTCAATTTTTTTCATCAGAAGAAATGACTGAAGTTCATTCAAAGTTCCAAGATATGTATTCTTTGCCCCACTGTAGTCTGTGTTCAATGTGCATTTTATTCCATTTAAGATGGTGCTTTTTTTTCTTGAATATGAACGTATTCATTCTTTTTATGTAGTTGCAAAGTGTTCTTCTGGTTACACGTGTGAATCCAGATGAGTCATGTGTTTTTCCAATGCTTCCAAACATATTTTTAAAGTCTCTAAAGATTTTTTCTTGATTACTAAAGTCAATTTTTAAGTCTGCCTATTTTTTGCTTTTATCTGACTCTTTAGATTTTCCAAGAAGTTAGAAACAACTTTTTGACTGATGTGTCGATGCTTTGAAATTTCTCTTACAATTTTGTCTACATCTTTACATGCCACAATTTGGCTTTTTTGAAATTCCCTTAAGGGTTTCACCCTAGACATTTTAACTGAACAAATATCGAGGGTTTTTTTTTAGCAAAATACATTTTTTGAAAGAAAGTTTAAAATACCAATTTTTTCAACTTATTAAGCTGCTACAGATTCCAAAATGAGAATACTTTTGCAGTTGTCCTACTTTTTTCACAGGCCAAAAATCTTTAAATACCTTTTTATAATAATTTCTTAGTGGTATAAATAAAACTCATTCATTGAAAATAAAAGAAAAATTAGTTTAATAAAATAAAAAATAAAAAATATTTCTTTGCTTTAAATTTTAAAGCATAATTTATTAAATATGACTGTCCTAATTTATATATATATATATATATATATATATATATATATATATATATATATATATATATCCAATATTGCATTGACAAGCAGCCTATAAAAACAGATTTTGTTGTGAACTAATATAAATGCCCTTGGAAATATTGCAGAGCGATATTGATTTAGTACACATAAAATATCAAATGTATTTTCTTAGAAAAATAAAAATAGAATGCTCTAAAATCTGTACATTTTGGCAAATGTCCAAAACTGCTAGAGAAAAATACCAAATTCTGAATAATAAAGTCAAATCATTTTTTCTGCTGGTAGCTGAAAGGGTAGTGCAGGATGCATCTCTTCAGTAGCTATTGGATTAGAATCCTCTACCTTAAATATAGATATTTGTAGTGATTTAAAATCTCTCTTTCTCTCTCTCCATGTTAAATTGTATGCACTGTTTTCATAAGCCCCCCCGTCCCCGTGTTTAAAAAGTATTATCATTAAAAAGTAAATTTTACTAAACCATAATCCTGATATTTATTGCTATTCTGTTAATCAAAAATGTAGTTTCTGTTAGTCACATTTCGTGTGTATATTACTTTAACCCTTACACAAATGCACATTATTGGGATCATAATCCAAATATATTGGTTCAATTATAGCCCTCATAATTATTAATTTAAATACAATCGAAATTTATCTTATTATGATTGCGATCAATATATAAATTGCTTTGATAATTTTCATGTCAATTTTCGCAATACAAATGCTTTCAGTTCAATTCATTAGTGCATCGTTTTGATTACCTTTCAGATTTTATTAATTTTAGAGTACAAGTTAAATATATAACTATTAACCAGTTCAGGCTTTTAACTGCAAAAAATGTAGTAAAATTTATGTTGAAATTCAAAGAAGTAATAATATATTCCTAGTCAAATTTACAAGAATTTAATTCTCATAACCCCTTGTTTTTGTTTGTTGTATTTCTTAATTAAAGTTTACTACGTACAAAAATGAATATTTTTTCTTACTGTTTACAACGTTAAGAGTAAAAGTATTGAGCCAAATATAAGTTTTTAATATCCTTATATGTGATATAAGTAATACACACATTATACTTTTTAGAATTATCTATATTTCCAAAATTACCCTGAAATGTTTTATACTAACTAGAAAATATATTTAAAATTTAAGTAGTAGTTAATTTTGATAGTACAAGAATGAATTAATATGCATATTCTCTGTATAGTAAGGTATAAAGATGATGATATCAAACATAACACACAAGTCAAGGGAACCATATAAAATTTAGTTTCAAAATTCATAAGGAAATATATTTATTGACTTTAACTACATTTAAAACGAAATTATTTTAAATAATTTTACAGCATGAACAAGACACCTGCGGATAAATATTAAAGATATAGCCAATGGAACTTTTTGTAAAGAGATAGGAACAATATTTAAGATTCTAATTTAATAAAAACAATTGAAAATTTTTATTGTTCACATGTATGCAAATGCAAGATTAATTATTGAGAAAATAATCGAAACTTCGATGTGTTTCATTTCCTTGATAAATGCAATTGCACTGCAGCAAAAATATAAATTTAAAAAAAAGAGAGGACAATACCATAATTTCTTTCCAATATCACATATCCTCATTAAAAAAAAATTGGTAACTGATAATCACGATAATAATTATCTCATTATCATTCTGTTGAATGAATATTATTGTAGAAATTTTTTTATGCACCCTTTCACTTACATTTTTTTGCTGAGTGATACATTTATTTATGGTTAATTTCAGTGCCGAATGCAGTGGTGTCCAGCTTAATTAGCAACGTCTGCAAATGAATAAGTAAAAGGAATTATGCTCGGTCGCAGCTAATTCCGGATCGATCATTCAATTATTTTGGCACAATGAATTCGATGGCTTAGACCCTCTCAATAGAATGATGAGCGAAAGTTCGAGCTGATTTATTGCATTATGGGAGATGGAAAAGTTGGGAAATGTATCTAAAGAAATCAAATTAATAGGAAACGCTACGGCCTTATCATGAGATACGGCCGCCAATGTCATATATCTATCCATCTATGTTTATTTCTTTCTGGATAAATTGCTTTCACTGTGTTTATTTCCAGCAAGTATGATTAAAAGCGTCTGCCACCGAGTAATCCTTTTCATTTTTCTTACATTTTTATACTCTTTTAGCGAGGGTTAGATTAAAAAAAAACTAATTACTTACAGATCAAATTAATCTATGTGTGTATGTAATTGACTTTTCTCTCTTAAGATAAAGTATCAATATTCATGACCGTTGATTATTCACAGAGAAAATCACCGTAGCTTAAAACATGAACGCAAGGAATTAACAATAATATTTTCTGAAGTTTAACATATGGCCCGAATTTATTTTAGCTAAAATTTTATTTAGAATTTATGTTAGAGATTGTGAACTTTCAAATACCAAATAAAATCTATGACAAGGAATTTCTTTTGAACAAATAAACCATGTCACACCGATAACTATATCATCCTAACTAAAGACTGCGCAGTATTGATTGCAGGTAAAGAGTTGCGCGAAAGTTATGCGTCAAAACTAGATTTATTTTTAACAGATTTTTTATTGCTGTTTATTTAGGTTTGATTTGCTTGCCTCAAGTTTTTTAATTGTAATAAAATAAACAGTTTTGTTAGTTATTCAGGAGTGGTGCATATGTCATAGAATCCTGATGGGTTACATGTTTTATAAAGTCTACGGTTAAATTACAAGAGCTTTCACATACTCATTGTATTTCAATCGGGGTCAATAATTTCATTTTCAATAAACACTAAAAACAGATTTGTAGTGGAACTAGAATCTGAACTTGAATTGCTGAACAGAAGGACGGAACATTAAGTCCTCAACCATTACAGCTGAATGTGGGTTTAAGGTAACCAAACACTTTCAGAGCACTTTTTTAAATACACTGCATATATACATTGTAACGATTTTTTTTTATTTCACTTTAGAAAACATTAATATTGAACTACTAAAATTTGATATATTCCAATATTATTCTTCAGAAATGTTAATTATGTATACAATTTTAAGCATTTTTTCAAAAACTTTAAAAAATGCTACATCAAAATCTATTAAACATATTTGAAAAAAAATAAATATCAAATTATCTATGTGTTGTTATCTAGAGCATGTACTAAAATTTTAAGTTTTTGTTAAAAAAATAAAAAAATTACTTCCAGTTGAATATTTATACAGAAATTTTAGTCAAAATTTCTATGCCATTATTCGAATAACAGGCCATAATTTGTTAAATATTTTAGTGATTAAAATTATTTTAGTACATTCCCTAGAAAACAATATACAGATCATGCTCATGGATTTCCATAGTGATATCATAAAAATATTTTGAGTTATCGTTTTTGAAGCGTGCAAATTATAGGCAAGTTCTGAGGTTCTGAGGAAATCGCATTTAAAGATTAGTGTTGTGTCTTTATAAGAAATTCTCATATTTGCTGATTAATTTCTTTATTTGATTTTCTGATTGATTTCCGGAACAGTAATTATTTCATGTATCTTTTAAAAGCTTACTAAATTTATATTTCAAAATTACACACTGTTTAAACTAATTTTTAACATCATTCTGGCGCCCACTCCCGGTCTTTTAAATATGTCCACTTTTAGTTTCCTAATCTTTACGAAATTCCTTTATACCTCGGAATCTAATTAACGTAGAGACAAAAACAAACCTGTTTCAGAAATCTATTTAAATTCCTTATTTAACGAAAGAAAAAAATTAATTGATCAGTTTTGGTCGAAATTGACGTTTTCAACGTGTACGGGTACCTTAAAAGTGATTTCTTATAGTTACTTACATTATCTTAAGGCAACATATTGGAAGTATTGATATAACAAGTTCAAGATGGTGGAGAAGAGCTTTGGACTGTACTTTTGGTAAGAAGGTGTTACTCCTGTTCTCATATCACACTCAATTCCAGTTATTAATTTTAATGTAGGTATACAGATGTTGCTCAGTCTGTAATTGTTTGGGCAGAAGATGAGTCACTGGTAATTTTGTAAGTTTATATAATATTTTTAATACATTAAATATTTACATAATTAAAATAAGTTTCTGATTTAGAAATACAGGTATTCACACAATAAGAGTCTATAAATAAACAAAAAAAATATGTAAAGTTAAGTTTTATGAAGTTGAGAAGTATTAATATAAGAAAATATTTACAGTCCATTAATCTTGTTACTTATCAGTTACATTAATAAGTGTTATCATTATTAATCATCTTTATCTGTTGAGAAATTCAATATTGAAGAAGGAGCAATATTAAGTCTGGAAAGAATTCTTGTACTTTACCATGGGGACAGGATTTCAAATATGTTAATTTCTTACTTGTGTGTGTGGTTCCTTTAGTCAATGCTGGAGGAATTAAATACATTCAAACCTTTTCAAAAAATGAAATTTGTAACTAGGAGGAGAATGGAATGCGTAGGTGAGTGGATGTTCTAGGTAAATTACATAAGCAAGAGTCCGTTAATTTGTAAATGTCTTATAAGTATTATATATAGAAAGAGGCCGTGCTGACTGATAAAGAAATTGATGCAACAAATAATTCTGTAGATGAAACAGTAGATATTATGGAAAATATCTGTCTGCCTTGTGTGTGTGTGTATTGATTGGGATCATTGTAATTGCAAACTATTTTGGATGAAATTTTTTTATTTAATTTTTAAGATATGGTATTATACATATGTACGTCTGTTGCATTTGATTATGACAGTTATTGCTCTTTTAGCCAGATTATCAGCTAATTCATCAAATTTTATACCACTGTAGTCCTTTAACCAATTAAAAGTGAAAAGTTCTAAGTCTTATTGAATTAATTTTTGGATATCGTGAATAAGTTGTTCAGTATATGGTTTGTATTATCTCTATAGGTAGGAGTGCTGCTTGCGAATCTGACTCGATGTTTAGCTGCTACGTGTGGGTAATGTTCTTAATATTCAATGGGTTCGAGGCTAGATATGATCTCAGCTTGTGTAATATAGAATAAGTTTCATAAAATTCCTATTGATTTTTTGTTATATTTTGATTTCGTTATAAAAGAATAAATGCTGCTCCAATCTCATTTTCATAACTTAATCCATCTGTGTAATAATCTAAGTATATATTTTCTTGATTTCTTTGATTGCTATTACTTAAAAGATATGGTACATTATAAGTTGGTAAATTTTGCTTTGTGTTTTATAATAAGATGAATTTGACCTTTTGAGACATCTAATCCTGTGGAGAGAAAAAAATCGTTATTCAATTTGATGTCTTTTGCAGTAATAAAAGAGCGGTTTCTTTTGCTGTTGTTAATGGAGGTATGCCAGCCAATACTGAAATAGCATTATTGAATATAGTTTTGTAGCAGCTTGAGATTAAATAGGAACGTAGTCGATACAGATGTTAAGTGTTGTTTAATGTTTCTTTCTGTGTCGTTGGCTAGGCTCAAAACCAACATTCATATGTGATTATTTTCTTAATAGTTGTTAGATATATTCTCTTCAAGATTTGACTTTTCATTATTTTCAACTATTCCTCTCAGATTATTCACTATTAGCTATTTTGCTTTCATGTATCTGATATACGGAAGGAATGATAGATCAATTTGTATGCCTAGGTCTATTAGTTCTGCTGTATGACTTATTTTTTGATTATTGATATGAATTCGTGTATTAGATTCGAGTCTCTTATTTCTTTTGCCAATGATAAGTGCAGTGAGCTATGCAGGAGATAGAGTGAGTTTTAAGGAATTGCATTGTTCAAAGAAAACCTGTAGTAATTAGTTGCCCGATTTTAAAGCTTGTTTTCCCACCTATTACTGCTACAGTGTCATCTACAAAAGTTATTACAGATGTGGTGAATTCCCATCCACGTTTTAATAATTTATCATAGTATAAGTTCCAAAATGTATAGCCGTCTCTGATCCTCACAACCTCGTATCTGAGTGCACAACCTCGTATCTGAGTGCACAACCTCGTATCTGAGTTAATTCCTTTAATTTTCCATAATAAAATGAGAAATTTTCTCCTTTCATAAAAGGGGAATAGAAATCATTGACTTGAATTGCATCTGTTATGGAGATAATCTTCTTGATTTTAGAGAATTTTTGTTTTGACAGATGATTATGAGCGTAATCTATTGAAACTTTAGTCTAAAAACCATATTGGTGTGGATGAAGACAAATATTTATGTGTAGATAATATTTTAGACGGTCAAAAATCAGTTTTCCTTGAATTTAACTGACGGATGGCTGTACGCATATGGGTCTATGTGAATTAAGCTGCTGTTGAGTTTAAGAAAAGTCTATCCTACCTGCCTATTTTCATTTTGTTTTGAAGATAGTACAGTTTAAGATTGTGGAACTATCCATCTTTGATGACTGGTGTGATTTCTAAAAAAATAATATATATATTTATTTTTTTATAAATGTGAATATCTTTCAAATAAAAACAACCTATCTATTGCTTTTTCTATAAATTGTTCTCTGTAAGAATATATCATTCCATTGTCAGTTTCGTCTACCAGCAGCCATACGAAATTAAAGATAAAATCATAGCCAGAAAACTTGCATTGGCTTTACCCCAAGAAGCGTGATTCGAAGACTACAAAATTATACCATATTTCTCCTTTTTTTTCCCAAAAATTCTATGTTAACATTTAATCTAGGATTCAAATCTACATTAGTTCATTTTGAAATTTTATGGGTTATAAAATTTAGTATTGATCATGATTTGGTTTTCTTTACATTCTCTACATAATATGTTCTTCGAGATTCGAAAATAGCGAAAATGAGTTAGATATATAAACCTGCTTGTCTTAAGAGACAAATTCCAAACTTAGCGACTACACTATTAGAAAAGCACCTGGAGAATCTATTTCTCCGGTCCGAAATGTGACTTTTGTTTATATACGGACGGACAAATTCGGCCCGGTTAATGGCGATTTCGTGATTCCCAGCAGGTAGTGGTTAATTACTAAGATGGAAATGCATCTTGGGGAAAAGTGTAGATCTTTAGCGCTGAGCTTAAAATAAGCGATTTCCTCGTAATGAGGTCCCTACTTGCTCTGGCCCTTTGGCAACATTACTAATACCGCCATAGCGAGCGATTAGTAAGCGGATGGGAGGACAGATAATGAGCATAATCCTCATGAGACCGCTCAAGGAGAAAGCGTCTTAAAAAGCACTTGGCGAAATTCGAATGCGAAATCAGTCGGCAACTTGGCGTGATTATTCGAACCATTTAAGTTAGAGGAGATGACTCCAGTTTTGAAGAATTGATTATGGAGAACTGTACATCATAGTGCATTGAACTTTCATATTCATGTAAACAGTTCTTCTAACTGTTAACGGTTTTCAATTAATTATCCATGATAATTGATGTGAAATACTTCAAGGTTTCTTCCTGTACTTCTTTAAACATTAACAGAAAAGTATGTATTTTATACACTTTCAACTTTTGTACATTTTCTCACATATTTGGTAGTTCTCAAATATAAGCATTGAATTCTGCCTCACTTTTTCCTGATAGAAACATAGTTAGAATTAATCTTGAACGTACACACGTGCGTTTGTACATTCACATATACTAGCGTATATACTTCTAAATATATGTGTACAACAACTCAAAATCATTACATATTAATTATGCAGCTATGTTGCCACTAATAATGTGTAAATCATTGAGAATGTGATTGAAATTCTCTACCTAAAATTATAGGCTATCGTATACTAATGGAATTATATCAAAGAAATTACACCTGTTTAGAGGAAAATGTATTTTATTGAGCATTTGAGTTTAGAAAGAAGCAATTAGAATTTTTTAATATAATAAAATAAAAAGATGTGTTTTCTTGAAAAAAAATGTTCTTAGTAGGACGAATAGTTTTTCTGAAAAGCCAGTACTGTTGAGCCCGATTAAAATATAGGATGAATGTGGCTTTCAGCTGAGACATTCAGTTAAATTTTTGAAAAGAACATTCAATATTTTTATAGACTTTATGATAATAGTAAACTTACAGAGCAACTCGCCCGCTTAGAATCTCCCAAAAATGATCGAATGAATGCAACACACTCAATTTCGACGATCTCCTCCTTAAGAAGGAAATCTTTTACCAAATGATAATTAATGTTCCCTGTAATTGTCAGAAATTGTTGTAATGTCACCTCCAATAAATGCAGAGTAATAAACTGCAATAGTTTTAAATAACTTTTCCGCATATCGCTGATCAATCAGATTTATTTCCAAGGGTCACTCGTGGGGTTTGCTCATCATTGGGGATGCTTCCACTCTGTTTGCTGTTTAGTCTCTCTTTACTGAATTTGACACTTCTTTGCAGGAAAACAGAGTACTTCTAACTCCAGATTCTATATATATATAGAATCTGGAGTTTAATATATATATATATATATATATATATATATATATATATATATATATTATGTATTCTCCAATTCATATTCGCTCTTACTCACTTCTACGAGTACCTCAGTACATTATTGCCAATGAACACAAACAATTGTTCCTTGAGTATTCATTTCTAAACTGTCATACCAGTATACGAGCGAAGGTGTTAAAGAAGAGTTTTCAAATTTTAGTATCTTCTATCGTTAGCAGTAAATACCAGTATTTATTTGGCATTGTTGCTTATATATAGCTTTGCTGGGTCTTTGGACTGCATTTCACTTTTTACAAAACACAGATTAAATTCTTAGAAAGTGCAGCTTGTGAAACTTCAATGGCATCTGAAAACTCGTTTAGCCCTCATCTAACCAACAATTCCCCTGAATCAACAATAAATAATGTTTTTAACATAAGCTAATATTAAATATTTACTTGTATTATGCTTTCTCTTTCAGTAAGTTGAAAACCAAATTTTATTCTTGTCGCTAAAACGTTGTTTTTAACACCAACTCAAAAAACTTCACATTTCAAAAGTAGGCAATTTTAGTTTAATTATGTGTTCACTTACAGCATTCTTAAATTCGTAAATTGTTTAAAATTTAACTAAAAAAAGCTTCTAACAGAAAAATATATGGCAATTGAATATTGTAATTATAAGACAATGAAAGTATGCATCAAAAATGGCTGAAAAATATGTAATAGTAGTTAGATTTTATATGAATTCTATTTTACGGCTTGATCAGTATCAGTCTTAACTGCATAGCATGTTTCATATTCTTTGAATAATTATGTACAATTTATAATTATTCAAAGAAAGCTTTTCTTTAGCTATGAAAGCTGACATTCTGGAATTTTACAACAAAATATTTCATTTTAAGATACCTTACGATATCATCAACATTATTGCATAAAAATTTTTTTAACATGGTGGAAAATTGGTCTACCAATTAAAAGGTGTCTTTAAACAAGTAGACACTATCTGTTATTGTCTTCCTGGAGGATGTTTTTGAAAATCATTGGCGTTATGCATGTATCTCAAGAAAAAAATTCGAAAAATTCCCGGATAACTAAGGCAACAAATATACTTGCAAAGGATAGAAATGCAACAATTGTCTTTGGATATTCAACAGAAATGGATCGATCATTCTTTGAACCTGGAACATTCCAGACAACTTATGCACAAATATACTTGCAAAAGGTAGAAATGAAACAATTGTCTTTGGTTATTCAACAGAAAAGGATCGATCATTCTTTGAACCCGGAAAATTCCAGACAACTAATGCACAAATATACTTGCAAAAGATAGAAATGAAACAATTGTCTTTGGTTATTCAACAGAAAAGGATCGATCATTCTTTGAACCCGGAAAATTCCAGACAACTAATGCACAAATATACTTGCAAAGGATAGAAATGCAACAATTGTCTTTGGTTATTCAACAGAAATGGATCGATCATTCTTTGAACCCGGAACATTCCAGACAACTAATGCACAAATGTACTTGCAAAAGATAGAAATGAAACAATTGTCTTTGGTTATTCAACAGAAAAGGATCGATCATTCTTTGAACCCGGAAAATTCCAGACAACTGATGCACAAATATACTTGCAAAGGATAGAAATGAAACAATTGTCTTTGGTTATTCAACAGAAAAGGATCGATCATTCTTTCCTTCCTAAAAACATGATCCTGAAATTAAGCCAAATTGAATCTTCGAAAGTTTAACGATTCATGCAAGCACAGTAACTTTACTCCTTGATAAAAAAAAAAAAACAAATTGCAGTTCTTATTTCTTTCTCTGTTAAACAATTCGTAACTACTTCAGTATTGCGTATTAGAATCAATAACATTTTTATTGTATTAAGACCACATAATTTATTCTGCATTGACCAAAAAAAAATCAATATCTTAAGAAATGTTAAAAGATGCAACACTGATAACCAAATTTAATATAACACTCAAAACCACTTTATAATAGTTTTGCGCGCACTGAATTTCAATTCTTCAGTATCGGAGTTCATTACTTTAATGTGACATTAGAATACACAGTGAGATCACCTTACTTATCTTACGGCAGTTTAGTTTCGAATAGATAAAACACCTTACTTGGCATCTTGATATAATGATCTCATCTATTTTTCGTTGTTTATTACAGAAAACCAATAGTAGAAAAACAAAATTAGACTTCTTTTCAGATAAGGGATACTTTCTTTTATCTATATTTACAGATTCAATTCTATTTCTCTCTTTGCCTAAAATTTCTGTGCATCTAAATTGGAGCACAGATTCTGATCATTAAGAAAAAGAGGAAATCGAATTCCCTCTCCAATAAGCGTGCAACATCCGACTAAAAAGAAAAGAACGCAGAATTTTCTTTCTTGCAGGCTGCTCATACCAAATCAATATGATAAATACGATTTTTTGGCGCGAAATAACTCATTTGCAGTTTCAAATTTTTTTTTTTTTTTTTCATAAAAGCATTTTTTTTTCTTTTCTACACTTTTTTTTTCGAACTGGTTCAAATATTTTTCTGTTTTGCAGATAATCGATGGATGTTATCGCTTCCACGGCCGCCACTAATGACTTTCATTCAAATATCATTTTTTTCACTTTTCGCATTTTGGGATGACGCAAACTCTGTGTGTGTTACCCCCCAACAATGCTTGCATCTGCGGTATCTTCGAGACAACGAAGGTTACCCTAATCGACTTTTATAAAATTCATATCGCATCACGAATTCATTTTGAATGTGATACAAAAGCGCATTTCTTCCTTTTTTTAGCATCGTCGAAAGTTTTTCTTTTTTTTTTTAATGACTTATAATTAAAGCTTAAATAATCGTGGTTCAAAGTACTAACGAGATTTCGTAAAAGGGCCCCCAATAAAGGGGTGGGGCAGAAGATTAAACATCTGAATCCGAGATCTACAAACGCTATTAGAAAGATATATTAAAGTAATAGTGATTATAGATTCAAAATGAATGCAATGTATTTTTCGATTTCGTATAGAAATATAATAGGACGATGCCATAGAAATTAACCATCAGAGAAAGTAGTTTCGTTACTGCACTCCTTAAGAACAAATATTAGGCTGTTTCCCACAAATTTGTTTTATAGTTAAAAGTTAATAAAAAACGTTATATCTTATATATTTTAAGAAATATCTGTTGTCATTATTAAGGAGGCTCATAAAGTTTAAATTATTTTCAAGAATTATATAAAAATTAAATAGTAAATTTTAAAATAACTTTTTAATGCCATTTTTAAGGTTTTAAGATGCCATTTTAAGTGAAAATTTTCTAATATATTATCTGAATGATCCGCATTATATAATTTCAAGTTCAGGAATTCGACTATTATTTTTATGGGGACAATTATATAATGGCTTGAAATCCACTTTAACACGTTGTCTCTTGCTCAAGCAACGTTCGCTTGTTAAAATGATATCTATTACACAATCTATTTGGTAAATTTTTAAATTCAGCCTATTGCAATATTTTTGCAATTCAATCTTTCAAGCAAGACCACGATTTTTAATTTAATTTGAGCCTAGTGTTCCCTCACACACCAGTTCTTTTCTATCAAAAAAAAAGTGATAGTTAGCATTGTTGCATAAATTTACATAAGTTTGTTTTTATCATTTATATAAACAGTAAATTATATTGTTAGTCTCATTTTTATGGTGAGCTTCGAAAAACATTTTCTATAAATTTTGGGGACAATGTTAGAGCATAAAACAATTGCATATCAAAATATTAATAAAAAAATTAAGAATCTTAAAGTGAACCATAAGAAATTACGAATTTTATTAATTTGAATTTCAAACAGTTGGATGAAAGTTCTTAGTTAGCGTTTGGAAATCGAAAACCTTTGGAAAATTATTAAACACCTATCTTAATCATGCTGCGCGCATATTCCAATTCATTAACTGTAACTAAGGAGGATGCTTTTTTATTTAGAAGGTAAATGATTTAGTATATTACACAAATAATTAGTCATAACTCATAAAAAATAACATATTATTCGATCGTCTCAAAATGTTTTTAGTTTTTTGACCATCTGCCTAAGAATTGTTTTTGGTTATTTGACTATCATTTTTTTCCCAAATATTAACATATTCTGCAGCTCTAATTCTCTATTGTATTTTGCAATTTTTCAGTCGCAGTTTTTCCTAAATAAAATACATTTAATTTTTAAACACATCAGTAATATAGTAAATGACTTTTAACTGATTACGGTTAAAAGTCATTGACTGTGTCACATATATATGTTGGTCTTTAACTATATCTTGAATATTGATTTTACATTTTATAATGGTTTTACATTTTATAATCAAAGTTAAGGACAGCCTTATTTACTAACGAATGAAACAGGTATTCTCTGTGAAGTTTTTCAACTGAAATGATACCTCTAAAAATGAGTTATGTCTGTAAATAAATATTTAAATATTGTTGTCTTCTGCTCAGTTTTAGCTTTTAAATTTAAAAAAAAAATGATTTTTAGGATAATAATGATAAACGTAATGGGTATCTTAAAATCACTTTCAGGTAAATGTAGCCTTCAAATCATTTTTTAAAATGCCTAAAATATAAATCTCCTACATATTATGAATAAATTCTAGTTTAAGGAAAATTTCCTTATTTTTACGTGAATTTCAAGACATTTTATGTAACTTGTTTCAGATTTGCGCTGGTGAAAATAGTTTAAATCTTTTTGTGGTTAATCTTCAAATCTATTACTATATGCTAGCATGCCGGTCATCTTCAATAATTTCACTGTTAAATATATATATGTATATATATATATGTATATATATATATATTGTTTTGACGCTATTAAAGTTGGAAAGCTCAGAAGAATCAGTGAATCATTACATAAATCATGTTTCGCTATATTATCTTGAGGTGAAGTAAAAAATATTTGTGATGAAGGGAATTATTAAAACCAACCGCTTTTTACAGAGGTATGGTTATTAAAGCTACATACATGCTTAAAAAATCAGAACACTATTAATACACAACATTTGCTCGTAAATATTTAATCATAAATCTATTTAATAATTATTAAAAAATATTGTACCCATTTATTCTGTGCTCTTACTTTCACTTCGGTGAGAAAAATCTGTATGTTTACGATCGCAATATTTAATTAAGTGGAATAATTTTTTAAAGCAATGCGGCATAAAAAGAGAAGGGAAATTTAATACTGGTTTTATTTACCAAACTCATTGTGTGTTAAAACACATTTTATGAAATGGAGCAACGTTTTTAATATTTGTAACGATAAATTGAAAGCCAAGCTTGAGCTGTTAACTGTTTTAATTAAATTCTTGAAAAACAACCGATTTAATCAGGTGGACGAGAAGAATCAGTATTTATTAATTTTTTTTTAAACTCCAGATTAATGTTTTTAAAAGTAAAAGCGAATGAAAGTGAGAAAGTGAAAATTTTTTATATTATGTTAAACAAAAAAAAATCATTATATAACTTGATAAATCAGTTGAGAGTAAAGTTAAATTTGATGTACAAAATTATCAATACTCTTTACGATTTATAATTTTAAGAAGTTATTCAATAAATATTCACAGCTGCTATGTTGACATATTGTCTATTCACATTTTTCTATCTGTCTCTAAGCAATCGAACATGTATGGGATATGATTGGACGTCATCAAACCCTTCCACTGTTTCCTTCAATAGACGCACTTTGCCAAATGGTTGTCTGAGAATGGAGAACCATTCCATAGTGAGTCAACTGTACTTTCATTGATTCTATGCCTAGACGTGTTTCTTCCTGTATCATTATCCATGGTGTTCCAACAACATACTGATTCGAACTGTGATGCAGACACCTACTGTGCTAGGTTGTCTGCAGGTTTTCAGGCCCTAGCAATGTGAATATAATTTTAAATAAACTACAGGCGGGGTCGTAAGCGGGCCTTCGTAAATGTTACGGATGGCAGTCGAAGATGGTGGGGCCATGACTCAGTAACCAGTTAGTAAAGTTTGGTACCTTGCCACTTCGCTATCTTAATATACTGACCCTGCCCTGTTCTCGCTTTTTATTATGCATATTATTTCGAAGTACAAATAACTTATTGTTCATTACTGTCTTTGTTTGCTGAGTTCCGTTACTTTCTGGCAACTTCTTCTTGGTTTTGCATTTTCAATGTCGGGCAGTATAAATAGACTTAGAAAATTTGACATTCAAAGTACAGACAAAAATTAATTCGATATCATTAATAATAAGCAGTATAAATACATATTGTTTACAATTAGTACTGTCAAATATTTTGTTTCCTCAACCAATTTTCATAGTACTATACTATTATTTGCAATAAATCTTGAAATAAAAAAATACTTAAGTTTTGATGTGATTTATTTTTCACTCAACAGTGTTTTTGTACATGACGGGTAACAGGAGAAATATCTAAATTTTAAATAAGATTGTAAACCGCTTCAAATATCCAACTCTGAATTTGGTATCAAACCCATAAACTAATGAATTAAAAACTGAGGACTGACAAAGGCTTAAAGTTCTTTAAAAAAATATACATCATACAAATTAAAAACTTTTGATAAGATTCTCGTAGTGTATTCAAAATACGTACACATTTTTTATATCTGATTTTAAACCATTTTAAAACAAAGAACTTATGCGTGTCGAATTAATATCGGAATCAAATAGTAATGAAACCGCTTTTTTAATTTAGCTTCTATTTTATGTATAAAATGTACTATTAATGTTTTTTTCAATATTATAGTAATAATTATTTTAAATTAAAAAACATATTCCTCAAAAATTATTAAAATTATAGGAAAATATAAATTTTACTCGAATTATTTTTTGTATCATTCTAATTTACTGTATTCAACGAGAATCATGTAGTAACGAATTAAATATATCGAGTTTAAATACATAGCACTGGATAACTTTTTATCTTAAAAGTGCTTTAGCATTTCTTGAATGGCGAACAAATACTAATATATTATTTTCCTGCCTATGTTTGTTATACATCAGTGATTCTCAACCTGTGGGGCGCACCTCCCGAGGGAGGCGCGAACACACTAATTGGGGGGGGGCGCTAGCATATCCAAGTTGGTTGGTTTTAATGGCGCAAGATCCAAGTAAGGTATGCGCCTAGCATATCCAAGAGAAAATGTTATTTAAAAAAAATTTGATTAAGTGACTGAAGGGAAAGAACACACACACACAAAACAAAATACATTTCGATATATTTAATAATTAACTAATTAAATTAAAATAGCTTACCAAATTAAAAACAAATTTAATAATTATTAGTTACTTCCTTGGGCCTGTCTTTCAGAGCAAATTTATTCGAAGGAGGGTTTAATATTAGAAATAGACACTCGCAGTTCTTTTTCTATATTTAGCTGAGATCTATATTTTGTCTTCAAAGAAGCTACCGCAGAAAGTCCAGTTTCACAAAGGTAAGATGTTGAAAATGGTAGTAGAATGCGAAATGCCCTTGTGTTTTTAGTGCAGAAAACTCATCATCCACTCCTGCCCAAAATTCAACGAGTGATTTATTACTCAATTGTCTTTTGGTTTCGCCGCTTGCCATGAAGTCTATGAAGGTTTCTTCCTCTTCAATTTAGATTCCTTCGGGAGTATTTTGAAATGGATCCCTCACCCACTTGTAACTTGATATCAGTTTGTCGTCAGCAAGAAAGTACTTTTTAAAATTCTTTGCTAGCACTGCTAAATAGTTTTCAATGGTTACAAAAACAACTTTTACATGTTGTTCTTCAGCCTTGTAAGTTTTAATACAATCAATCAAATTTGCAAACATTTTTAAGCTGTTTAATACGTTACAACCGTAGTTAACACAATATTCAAATCATGACTCATTCCTTTGGAAGCCAAACCTTCTCTGTGAATCATTCAATGTGTCCAGACGCACTGTGGCGATTTTTGTTTTACAAGTACTTGAATACTTTGGAATCTTCCGGACATAGAACGAGCACCATCGGTAAATATTCCAACGCAATTGTTCCGTTCTATGTTTGCCTCGTTCATAAAGCCGAGCTGGCAGCCTAATGGTTAGCGTTCTTGCCTTCGGTTTAACAGTTCGTGGGTTCGAATCCCACCTTGGGCATGGATGTTTGTAGGGGTTCGGAGTCCAATTTAAAACGTGGGTCCCGATCTAATTAGCTCTCGTATGCAAAAAAGCGACAAACCAATCGACCAGCGACAAAAAAGCGTTGAGCGACAAACCAACAAACCTCGTTCATAAAATCATTTAAGATAGCAAATAATACGAGTGCTGTTCCTTTGAGTTCTATTGGTTTGCAAAAAAAGTAATTCTTTTACTACTGAAAAATCATCACAAAGTCTAACAAAGAACACTAGGCAATGAAATGAGCATCTTTATTACTATCTGTTGCCTCATCGAGTTGTATTGAAAACAATTTGTCACTCAACTTCGATAAAAGCTGACACTCTACATCTTCAACTATATTAGCAATTGGAAGGGGAATAGTATCATTTGAAAGATGTATAGACTGCAAGTGTTTTGCAAAATTATCTCCAAACTTAATTTCTTCAATCTCAATTGCGGCTGGCAAAATAAGCTCTCCAGCAATGGTGTGAGGCTTTCTATATCTGGCTATTTTATATGAAACCTTGTAAGAGAGGCAATTAAAACTTTTTCCTTCACAAAGTTTTTTTAAACATCTGGCTATTTTATTTGAAACTTTGTAAGAGAGGCAATTAAAGCTTTTTCATTCACAAAATTTTTTTTAAACAATGATTTTTGCTTTTCATATGATTTTAATTTGAATTCGAAGAATTCTCGGGGTTTGTTTACGTACTCACTATGAAGCGTCTCCAAATATCGTTTAAGTTTATTAGGTTTCATGCTGTCTGCCGCCAACATTTTTAAGCAAATGATACACAGGGGTTTTTGTTCATTTACTTCAGTGCTAGTAAACATAGCCAGTCCCGAACATCAACTGAACTGCATTGGCTTTTCAAAACGTAAACTTTTATACAGCCCTGGAGTTATCCTTAATTCTTTAACGGCGAAGGATGTCATGGACCTGGTCTGATTCAGACCAGGGAATAATAAAGGAGAAGAAGAAAACTAATGAACCCAAAATTAAAGTATTCTTGAGAATATTTTCTTGATTTTATTTTCGGAATTACACTCGTCTGTGTACTTGTTGATGCTTGTCTATCGTCTAATGCTCACTTACGCCCCCTTAAAAAATTATCCATGATTCTGCATAAGTCTGCTGCAGTGAATATTTAATACGGTGATTTGCAATTGTACGAAAATATATATAACATACACATTCAGAATAGATTCAATAGTGATAGAAGGATCAACTCGAATGAGATTGTTTGGAATTGAAATCGGCGTCATAGAACTTTCTCATTCTCCCTATGAGAAAGCATTTGTTCACATCTGCGCACGCTCCTAACTTAACTTTTAAGCTGACCAGACAATTTGAAACTTCTCGCGAAACCGTGAGAATGCCCGACATGGCGGGACGCAAGAGCAATAAAAAGGCCTAGGATATGCCTTTTTATTGCTCTTGCGTCTCAGGTATATTCTTCTTTTTCAATGCTGAGGATCTATGTTGCAAAATGTTAATAAATTTCCGTATTCTTGGTAATTTGTAAAGTTAAAATTAAGGTTGGTAGTGTAGGCTTAGCGCCAAAATACTCAAAATACATTATTATTGAATACATTTTATTGCATGCGGTGGGGAGGGGGGCGCGATGAAAATTATGATTGAAAATTTGGTCGTGAATACTAAAAGGTTGAGAAACACTGTTATACATTGAATAAGGTAACAAAATTACAAATAAATAGTTAAGGCCAAGGCTTGAAATATTCCAGGATATCATGTTAAACTTTACTCCTATCGTCAGTATCGAGTCACAAATTCGTTAATTGCATTGCTGAAATAATGGTTGAGGATTAATTTCGCGTTGCTTTGTCCCATCGCAGATATTAACCACACTTTAAATACCGTTAATCCACAATAGTAAACAATGGATTTATAATAACTTTCAACTTTTTTTTTTACTTAAGATTTAGATAAAAAAAATTTACAAGAGAAATGTCGAAATCATTATTCAACTGTGGTTTGAAACTATTGAGATTTGAATGTGTTTTGCTCATGGTCTTACGTCAATTGCTGTTTTTACATCTCTAGCAACAGAATCGTTATATGATCCTTACCGAAAGTAGCTGTGTTAGTAAAAGACGATACAAGTATGTGGAACATTTTACAGAATTTATGTCCTCTCTATGGTGGGCTGTCAATTCTTTCAAAGAAAATAGTCAAAATCCTATAAACGACAAATGTTCAAAATTCCAACTAAATCTGTTAAAAAAAATATGGTAATTAAAAAAATTTGATAATGAGTCCGAAAAATAAACAAAAAACCATTTGAAACTGCAGCGCAGTCATAGTTAAGGTCTCAACCTGTTGAAATATATTTATAATCAGTGTGATTCAGAAATGTGAATTTCAAAAATTTACGTGCCCGTTAGGCCCGTACGCATGTTCAACCAAAATGATTAAGAGAGGGTTAAAGCTAACAAATAGTTAAGAGGGAAGAATAGTAAAAATCGCATTTAGCATATATTTCTAAAGCGTATTTTTGAAAAGTAAAGATTTTATATGAAAATCACGGGATATATAATTAAGAATCTTTTTGATATTCAGAATCGTTACTGAAAGTACATATTGCAACCATGTATTGGTGTGTATTGGCAATCATTATTGTCAAGAAACTAGACATTTTAACGAATATTTGTCGTCATTATGGTGATTCATATGTAACACTTAAAGACCAAATTTTAATCATGTTTTCAAACTTCCTTGTAAAATAAAATATTGTGTAACCAAAACTTTGCGAAGCATTACATAAATAATGATTTCATATTCTTCAGTATGTTCCTTTGTCATCATGCATCAAATTTTGATTATTTTTGGTCTTAGTTTGTTATCGAGTTCTTGACTGGTATATAGGTTTTCTCAATCTATATATCATCAAGAATACCCGTCAATCACTTTTATATATATACTTATGTATGTTTCTATATACTTGCATACATATGAGCAGTATTATTTTAAATAATTACATTTTTATACACAAATTTTTATATAAATTTTCGACAGCTTTAAATAAAATTTAAACATGTAGTTTCTATTAATAAATCGGATCGATATAAGTAACTTTTTTTGTAGCGTTAAAGTACAAAACCGTGCTAATAAAGTTCTAAGAAGTTTGTGAGTTTTAATTCCATCAAGAAAGGCTGTTAATTTTCCCACATCGTTTCTAATAATCTGTTTATTTAAACTCATTCATTCGTTAAAAAGCGAAAAGATTAAAGACAAAAAATGGGTATTATAAAACAAATGGTTATTCAGACTTTGATTAAAAAAGTATAATAAATCAAAGCTTAAAAATTAAGAGTAAATTTATCGTTTAAGTTTACGTGAACTATCTAAACATTTTTTCCCGAAAAATTAATTATAAAGAAATGCTTAAGCTATCTAGAAGGCTGTATGTAGAATTCTATGAGCTTAAATTTGACATAAATTGGCATCAATGAAATAACTTGTAGAACTGGATAGTGATACCGAACATTTTTTTCTTTTTTAAAAGATTAACATCAAATTAAAGGCAATATTTTTTTCAAATGAAGCTGATGAAAATAATGTACATTATTATCTGCAACAAGCTGTAATAACGTAATGTCTTATCCACCCCTCTTAATTTTGACGTATAATTTTTCCTTCGATTATTATTATTACCTAAATCAAGAGAATCTTAAATTTAATTATTTAATTGACTCATAGCGTTCAAAATTTTTTTTTCTAAATCTATGCCGTCAGATCTTAAAAAGCTGCCTATTTAACGATAATAAGCAGTTAAATTGAAGACAAAACCGAATTATGATGGCGTTCAGCTAATTTAGCTGTAGAAAAAAATGAAGAAGCCTTTTTGATGAGTAAAATTTCACTTAAAAGTCAACGTCGTGGTGAATACATTAGGAACTGGACCATTGCCACTCCGTGCATAATAAAAGAAGGCAAATAAAATAGATATTTAGACGGGGAATTAAAAATGAGAATAATGAAGGGGGCACAGAAAAAAATGGAAGAATCGAAAAATATACGGCAGGGTAATTTGGCTGGAAACTATTCTGCAGGGGAAAATTACGGTTTTCTGAATAATTAATGCGCATCAATTAACCGTTGTCTGTAGTTGAGTGAAGATTTTTTACTGTTCATTTCTGTGTTAATATCTAATGACGCCGGGGTTTTTTTAGCGCTCAACTCCCTTGCTTGCAGAATTTTAACCGGATTATAAGATGTTCATCAATGGATGTAGTTGGTTTCAGTGGGGGAGGAGGGACTAACAATTTGGCGGGAAGATTCGCCACCAAATTAATTTAAGAGCTTGCTTGTGTAAGAAGAAAGGCTGTGATTTTTAGGGAATATATATATATATTTTTATTCAAAATCATAAATTGATCATTTCTTAAGGAACTATATATTAATGTAATAAGGCGTTTGAATAAGACATTTTTTTTCCTTTCAATTATTAGGAAATTCTGAGCGAGATGTATTTTAGAGTTCAACACACTTTAAGATAAATTAATTGAATCACAGTGAAAAAAAAGTTTTAGCTGAAAAATAAATTGAGAAATAAAACCTAATATGTTTTACTATCAATAATGAATTGTAAAATAAGAATATTTTTTATTAGACTACTGAAAATTATTATTGTACAAGAAAATACAGTATTATCCAGTTTTACTTTTACATAAGAATAAATGTTTTTCATTAAATTTTGTCATTCAAAACACAGAGTATTCAAATATGTATGGTCATTTTATCAGATTAAATCATTTTTGTATGAATGAAGGTAACAATATTTTGAACTTCAATTTTGAATTAATTTTAATATAAACAGCTAAAAATAATTAAATGATATCTTTCAAGCGGATAATTGCTTAGCTGATTGATATTTTAATGACATAATAGCACATATGAGATTAAAATGACATTTGTTTTACAGTAGAAAATCCGTTGTATTCAACATTTAGGTACAAAGGGAAAACAATACAATTTGGTCATATGTGAAAATTAAATAATAAAGGTCTTCCCTTTAAAAACGGATTTTAATTGGGGGGCTATGGCTTTTCTAGAAGAGCAACAACTTGAACACCTTTGAGACATTGAGTCAATGAGGCTATAATGAGGGCCTGGGGTATTCTGTTTCACTTCTCCAGACTAGCTATTTCTATTTCTTGGAAATTAGTTTTGATGGTAGGTGTCTAGCAACTGGTCTGCTTAGAGTGTTCTGTAAACGCTCTATTGGGTTAATTTCCAACCTTTATCTTGATGAACAGAAAAAGGGGATTCTTCAGACAAAGAATATTCAGTCATTCATTTCCCCTCCAATTATCATACTATATTGTCCATTCCCTACGTGCGCGACGGTGCATTGCTGTTAATGAGGCACACACATCACTGGTTGGTGAGCTTATAGCTTAACAGCGTGAAGGCAGTTTCAGACAGCTTGTGTCGTAACTATGGTATCAGTACCCAAGCGAAGATTTTGAACGAAAGTGACATTCTTATTTCAGTGTCTCCCAGCCGTTAGCGTTAAAAACGGTCTTCTTTTTTGACATTGTTGCACCTTTACGAGCTTTCTCTGAATTTTGTCTTGCATTTCTACCTTTACAATCTCCAAGGAACGGTTCCAGATCCTGGAAATCACACTTGGTAAAATTCAAATGGCTTCAGCTACTTCGAATTCTTTTGGTGCGCCTCTAACAAAACTTCAGATTCACTCAAATGACTTCGTTGAGACATCGTACTAGTCTAAACAACACACTTGTTGAGTTTCGATTATTCTTTTCCTCTTTGCTTTATATTAAGTTGAAATCCAAATCTTATTCACTGCCGCTGAAATGCTGTCCTTGACAACCAACTTAATACTTGTATACTGTGAAGTTTGAAAATCAGAAAAATATGCATTTGTCACACTTTCTGCCATTTTATACAAAAAAAAATGCTTATACTATTATTTTATAAGACTTGAGGTATCTTTTAATTGTTTTAAACAGATTGAAACCTTACGTTAGATTGCATAGTAAATGAATACCTCTTGATTATTTTGGTCCTTAAGGGTCAATGCCTCACCTTAATAAACATACAGGCAAAAGTTAGAAAAATGTTTATCTCAAGTTGTATTTAGTTATTTTAAGTCAAAACATAAGACTAATCACTTTGAAAAGCACCTATCACATTACATCTCAGTGAACCTAAATCTTTTTAATGGCTACATTTAAAGTTTACTCCTTATCAATTTGTATCCATCCACAATTTTATTTAATGTTTCAAACATTTTGAAAGAAATGAATTCCTATTAACTATAGAATATAATTTAATGTAATGTACACAGACTGACTTGATTAATTAGAAAAAACACATTTTATCCTTAAGAATAAGAATATGGCAGCACAACTAAGATTTCTTCATATTAATAATACATAATTTGATATAGACTTACAAAAGTTTTTTAATATTATGAAATGCTTATATCATTTAAAGTGTGATTTCAAAGTCATACTGCAGATTTGAGAAGAGGATTATATTCTTGGTCCCTACTATCACAAAAATATCTTCAACTGTTACTGACTATTTTCACATACTACTTACAGTGAAATTTTTAATTTTAATTTAACTTGTAGAAAAAAAATTGAGGAACATTAAATGCAGTTGCGATCCAGATTTCAGCCTTTGTTTCAAATTGCCTTCAGTTTACCAATGAGTTCTCTTCGACATAGATCGCGATTTCAGTTTACTAAAAGTAAAATAGCGTAAGTGTATGGGAGTGTAAGTGCCTATTACAATTATTCGTCTATTTAATTCTTAAAAGTTTACTTTACGATCTTCAAGTGGAATTGTAAAAGGACGTTTTTCGAAGCGAATCTTTTCCAGTAATGACATCAATCACTGTTGAAGAAGGAAGATGAACATTGTGCAATCACTTCTACTGAGGTAATTGCGTAAGAACTCCTTTTCTTTCTTCTTACGTTACGATTCGGGAATATTTCCCACTATGTATGAAAATTACTCGAGAAGGTATTACAGATATCCAAGGGCTACACAATAATCATTCACTATTAAGCTATATACTATGTGTTTTCATTTTGTTCTTTAAAAGTTGATAAAATTAATATATTGCCTGTTATACCTATTCGCCTACGCCTGTTGCCCTACGCCTATTCATGATTATCTGATACATTTCATAATATACCAAGACCAGATTTTATTTTTATAGTGCTATTCTATATTAGTAATGTTTTTTAAAAATAAATAAAGTATAAGCAGAAATAAATAATGTTTTGATTAGATTAAAAAAAAGATCTATCTCCAACATATGCGCTAAGAAAATATAAAAAAGGATACAGCGGAAATCGAAAGATCTGCAGTAATTGAGAAAAGTCAATTTCTAATCCCTTAAAATCACAGTCATCCCTGGTTTTGGTTTTGCAGCCCATTTGCTCCTCCCCTCATTTGCAATTTAAGTTAACGTGATCTGAATCACTGTAAGTCATTTTAATTCCCTTTTAAGTACCATGACTTTCTTTTTTGTTTCTCCTTTTTCTTTCCTCCGCCAGGGGGAGCTATCTGATTCAAAATTCTAACACCTTGGCGATATCTCTCATGGTTTATTCATATGGGGAAGGAGATTTTAGATCTGGCATTCGGGATGGATTTAAAAGGTAATTAACATGTCTGGAGGATCTTTTCTACGAGTCACAGAACACTGACCTTCCCTGTTCGGGGGGTGGGGCAGACGGGATTTGGTTACTTACTCCTTAAATCACGACCGTTCGCTTTTGGGTGGAGGAATCTTATTTCCTGGACTGCGTGATATAAATCGTTTGATTTTTTTTAATGCATTCATCTCAATTTCCGAAGAAAGAAAAGATATAGTATTTTCTAAAAATACATTTAGTCTTAGTTGTGAAAACTAAATGTAACGATTTATATTCCGAATACCTAAACTTCGAATCATTATATGTTACACAAACGAAGTCCTATTAAATGTAACATGAAGATATATAAAGGTTACGCAGCTTTGTGACAAATGATGCTATTACTTACAAGCGTAATTAAGGACATCGTTTCGTTCTTCTGATATAGTTATGAGAAAAAAATTTGAACTATTCAATAACGATGATTCATCGTATCAAGATGTTAAAAAGTGTGTGCTCTTTAAAATGCAAGAAACCGAATTCTGCGTTACAGATGAAAAATGCCTTATATATGTTTATTTTTTCCTGAATATCCTTTAGAAAGAGTAAGGAGAGAACTTTCTTGGTTTCTTGAGATTCCATAAAAAAGGATCATCATTTATAACTAATTTTGCTGAAGCAGATGTTAGCAAAATTAGTTCTATATTTTGCTTAACAAGTGAAGAACATTTACAAAGGAATGTTAAATAATGACTAAGTGATATGGTGACTAAGCAACTTAGCAGAATAACCACTTCTAAACTATAACTGTTGTAGAAAATTGCCTATTGGAGGCTGTTGCATTTTATGGTACTTAGGAAAGTGATCAGTGCTCATTTTTACAGTTCGTACTTTGCCTGTAATAAGGATAAAGTTCTGATCCCTATCAAAACTTTGACAAACACTACACGCGAAATTTATTACAGTGTGAACTGATTTTGATGGCTGTCAAAACTGTGATGCATGTGGCTTTTATTACAATCCAAAATAATTTTGATCCTCTGTTGGAATTTCATCCCTATCCGAAGCTTGGTGCGAAAAAGATTTTTGAGAAATCACAATTTGTATAATTATTGTATAAAAGCACGATTGGCGGGAAACTCGGAAACTCTGAAGCAATTATTATTGTAAATTCTCTTCCTCTCAAACAAAAGTAGAATTCCCAACATCCGAATCAACATAAACAAGAGGAATGCAGAATTGCTGGAAACTGAGAGTCAACTGGTGCCTGATCCCAACCTATAGACGGGATTCAAAATTGCCGACAGATTGTATTTTGTCATTGGAATTTTTTCCTGGGAACTAATAAACACAGTTTGGAGTATTACAGATCTTACTTGTAATCTTTAATGACACAAATGTATGTTTTAGCTATATTATGGTTATTAGCTCATTCGGGTGGCTTTTCTAAATAAACTACATATTTCATTTAGATTCATATAAATTTTTATAGAAATTTATTCTTCTATCATACATTAAAAAATAACTATATTTAGAAGCGAATATGCCTTGTAGTTAAATATTTTAAAAGGAATTAACATAAGAGAATAATTAAGGAAATTAGTTTTTATACCTATATAATATAATATTTTCAGAGTGTAAAAGCTACGGAAGTTATCAGGATTTTATTTTGTAATAATAACTTTTCTTAGATACAGTTCTTTTAGGTGTTTGTTTTAGAAAAATACAAACACGTATACGTGCTTGCATGTACGTCTGAAATTATATTTTCAACAAACTAGTATGTAATCAATTATTGTTTTTAACAAATATTTTTTTGAGATTATTTGTGAAATTGTCAATGTTTTAAGTAATAAAAAATACCAGAATTATTATTCTTGTTTTGCTACTTACGATTATCATTAAGCAGGCATATTTAACATGACACAACATTTGAAACTCTTTTAACTTGTGAAAATATTCAATAAAGCATCAAGACACATTTTCATAATCTTTCACTTTAAACAAAAAGCATTTTATAAAAAGGAAATGATTATTAAAATATTTTTAAGATAAAATTAGAGTATCCAATATGTATTAAGAAAATATTGGATACTCCAATTTGGATAATAAAGCAATAAATCATTCATATACGATAAATTGTATGAATAGTTTATTGTTTTTTTATACATTCAGAATGACATTGATAAAGAAACTAGTAGTGAATCTAAACTACAAAGATATGGCAATGTTTCGTACTGCTTACATTTTTCGTAATTTCATATTTGTTGAAAAATTGTCGCTTTTATAGTACCATCTCTTGACAGTTTACTCAACCACGAAGAAAGTTGCGGCTGCATATAAGCTCAGAGTTTTTGATAAAGTATCATTAAAACCTTCAGCGGTAACATAGCTTTCATCACTGATTAAATATTAAATGAATGATTAAATCTATGCTATTCAAGTACCCTTTATGCAGTGGTTGTTTTTTCTAATAAATACACATTTAATCAATTATGAAAATAATCCTTTGTCCTGTAGAAACAATTTTCTGTCTATTCTAATCTTATTATGATGCTATAATTATTGAGTTGTATTACGTACATAAAACAAAACAATGCGTGTACATAGAATAGTACTTGATTGTTTTAAAGTAATCTATTGGAAATTAAGCACATATAATTCCCCTACTTAACTAGGTTTTTTCTCTGCAATACATTCAGATATTCACATTTTGACGCAATGTTCCCCTTTTTTCCCCAAGAATGAACATTTTCATTCTCTTACTGCTTTCATAAGTGAAAGTACATATATTTCTAACTTTTTGTAATTCTGAGAAACTTTAGTAATTTATATTATGTCTTTAGTTTTTTTTTTTTTTTTTTTTTATTATTTATAAAACTATTAAATAAAACTATTTCATTTGTACCTAAGAAAACCAAATAAGCTCACATTACATCTAAAAATATTTTATAGCAAATAGTATAGATCAGGAAATAACAATGCAGTCCAGGAAAATTCTTTGCGTGGCTTGGAAAATTTAGAAAAAGTTTATATTATTCTAGGGGTATTTGAAGGATCAATAACAATTTTTAATACTGGCGCTAAATATAGAATGTACTAAATCATAAGAGAAACTAATGAAACATTTTCCCTGATTCATATTCTTTTCCGAATCACTATTTTTTAATGCCGTATGTGAAATTATTAATATTATATGTACATGATAAGGGAAAATGGGAAATGAACAATTACGGAAATCTTTCTTTTAAAATTTTGGACCGATATGTTATAAACTTGAAAACTGTGAAAAAAGTTTAATAAAACAGGATCGCATTTTGTTTTCCAGTAGAACTTTCCCAAGAAATAAGCTTGAGCCAAGCCAAGAAATATGCTTTAATTCGTGCACTTCAAGGTATAAATTGGTTAAACATTCGAGCTTCCTTGTGAATATGTTAAAAATGTAAATTCATCATATTTATTCGACAAAAAGTGAACTGTAATCTCCTTCTTTATACTATATATAAATATATATATATATATATATATATATATATATATATATATATATATATATATATATATATATATATATATATATATATATATATATATGTATATATATATATATATATATATATATATATAATGTCATATTTTGATTTAAAAATGCCGTCAAATATTAGGGTACTTTCAACTATTAAAATTTACACCTTCATTTTAAGAAAATGTTACATAAATTCATTAATTTATACATTTGAATCACACTGCTTTTATAAAAAAAATCAACAACTACCCCCTTGTTTTTATAAAGCAATTCCATAAAAGGTAAATCTTATCAAAGTAATTTCCTTCAGAATAAAAAGATACAAAATATATGTTTCATAAAATAAAATGAGAGAGAATTTTTCATTTATATACGCACTCAAAAGAATGAAAACGAGATTATAAAGAGATTTATTTTTCTTTTTATTGTGCAATGCACTTTTTGTTCTCTTAAAAGCAAAGAGGGCAGAAAGTTTTTTTTATGGAAAAAAAAAAAAAACAGCTTAGAAACTGCAACAAAAACGAACAAGGCTCAACTCAACAGTAGTCGATTCCTCTTAACTAGCGATGTTCTTCTTTTTTTCTTCTCATATTAACTTTTTTGGCTCATCTTTTATAAACAATGTGCAAAAACATTCATTTCTTTTCTTTTATATTAAATATTCGCAAGCTCAGGTTATCTTTTTCTTTCTGCAGACAAAACATCAAGAGAAAGCTGTTATAGCATTACATTATTTCCCATTTAAGTTGTATTTAGATCAAAGAACTATTTTTCGCAAAAATCTTCTGTAAATGCCTTTTAGCCCGGAATTTTGTATTCAATTAAATTACATTGTATGCCATGAAAAAGTTAAATTTTGCAAAATATTTTCTTGAAAAATATGTATTATATACTTATTTACAATGACTTATTCTTTTATGCCAGAAAATTAAGTTTAATGTCGTATATAAAAAATATGTAAATGCGTGTTATTTCAATTATATCTCCCGAGTTTTCTGAGATTTCATAATGCTTTTCTTCTAATTCAGTTTCTTATAAAATCTGATTCTTTTTTCTTTAATTTCTTCTTCCTATTGTTTTCTTTCTTTCTTTATTTTTTTAGCAATGCATGGCTGTCTTTTGGATTTAATATTATTCAGGGCTACAAGGGGCGAAGATGATGTCATTTTATTCAGTGGGACACAGTAGGTATGCCCTCTTCTCTTCGAAAGTTAAAAGATTAAGAAACACACACTATAACTGAACTGAATTCAAACAGCCAGGACCTACTGCTTCGAAGTTATAACTGTATACTAACCACTCTGCCAGTGATCGGCTTTTCTTCAAATAAACTTTCAAGTGACACATCCTCACGAATAGCGAAATGACTTATGTATTTTTCTATTGTCCAGAGAATATTTTTTAGATCAGTGATAGGCCAACTACGGCCCGCGGCTCAACTCCGGCCTGCCGGAAGGTTTTATGCGGCCCAGCGGTTAGAATCTAAATTTGTCGGTCTGACGAAAATTAAAAGGAAATATGATTTATATATTCATCCATCTCTTTTTCTACTTTGTCTAAATATATATATATATATTGATTGATTGCTTTATTTTTCAAAAGGCTCATGATCTTTTTACTTTCTTTATTTTTGTTTTACAAAACATAATTGGATGAAAATAGCAAGCACAGACAGCTGTAATCGTTAACGGAAGTTCTTTGTTAGTTATAGTTGCAGACTGGCACCAACAAGCGTCATCTCTTTCTCGGGGAGCAGACATATGGGAATCCTATAAAGGTGAATTAAACCTCACATGTAACATTTTAAGCTCCAGCCATTCCAGAAAATCAGTGCTATGTTTGCTTCATCTTATACACGTGAACAAGTGCTTTCAACTATAAACCTTAGAAAGAATGATTTCAGAAGTAGACTGACAAATAAGCATGTAGCTTCGTTCTGTAAAATCAGTACATCTCACTTCGAACCCCAATACAAGGAACTTATACATGAGAAATCGTAATTTCACTCATCTCATTAACATATTTAAATCATAAAACTTGTTTTCAAAATTTTAGAAAAATTTGTCTTGGTCCGCTAACCTTTTTTTCGATATTTGACCCACGACCTAAGGAGTTTGCCCATCCCTGTTTTAGATCATCTATTTCAAAGAATATGACATTACTGTCATTAGTAAGCCTAATTTACTTATGTTGTAAAAAGAAATCACATGCTAAATGTCAGTAATTTTTTCATCTCCTTTAAAATATTCCCGATTAATCTACGTTATGTTAAAAGTCTGGCTCAAAGAATGACTAGAGCTCTACCTAATTTAGTAAAACCTTTTTCAATTTTCATTCTAACTTATAAGAACAGCAAGTATTGAGTTATAGCTTAATTTGCTGCACGGGGGGTGCAGCAAATTAAGCTTTTTTTGGGCCCCCCCTCCCCGAAAAAAAAAGATATGCTTGTCAATAGTTATACATCAATAGCTATCCCGTAACTGTTATAGAAAATTACAACTTAACTTTGAATTTAAAGAATCTTAATATTCAGAGAAAAAATTCATTTTATAAAGTAACTTCTTTTTTTTTGTTAAAAAGTAAACATATTTAACAAACAAGTTGAAGGTGGGAATTGATCCGTAAATATGGATAATTTTTTCAAGCATCGTAAAATTTGCAAATTCGTATTGCTTTACTTTTATGGTTTTATGAGTTCTCATTTAGTATGATTTCGTTTTAATATTCTACTACACCATAAACAAGTCATCTGATGTTCTGCTGTGTGTATTCAAGTATTTAAATTTCCTATGAATTTTCAGAAATATTATAGTTTTAAATTTTCAACTTATAATGATTTATGGAATATTTGCGTGCCACTGTCAACTTTAATAACTCATGTTAATTTTGTAAAGAAACATTTTTGCCGTAAATATATTTTTGAATTCCAAATTAAGTTGCTTTCTTCGTGTGTTTATTCTCTCTTTTATACTAGATTTATAGCTGAAAAATTATAAGCATTTTAAGGCTTTTACTGTTGCCGTAAGAATAATCGTAAAGTATTTTGATTATTTTAATTAAAACAAATCAAATGAGAAGTATTCTCATTTACTCTTAGTATTATGAAAACGTTCTAACTGACTTTCGAAATATGATGTGTTATATTTAACAAATTGTACTCCGTAAGTTTGTTTTAATTTCAATTATTTCTATAAAGTGTGAATATTTTATGTTTACTGTTTTAATGTCCCACAAGAAAAATTGTATCATGGGGACTTGAAAATTCTTCTAAATTTTACTTCTTTTTATCAAGAGTCATATTTATGTATTTTAAAACTTAAATATTTTGACATTCGGAATGAAATAATCGCATTTCTTTTCAGCTCCATCCGGATGGGTGCTGCAAGAAGAAAATCTCATCATCGTAGCTGGAGTAGCCGGTGGGTTAGTCATTCTCATGGTTTTATTAGTAATAACAGCTGCTGTGGTGGCTGTTAAAAGGAGGATATCAGGTAAGTAATTTATTTGTATAAATGGGTTATAATATTCTTTCAACTATTAACGTATAACATTTAATAAAATTCGAAACCAGCGGATGCTGTGGATTTTGGATATATAAATTTATTAAGTAGCACTGAAAATTATTTACTTTATTAAGAATTAAAATAATTCTTTCATTGTAAAGTATGATATACACAAATATTTTTATCAGTAAAAGACAGTTTATATGAAATCACCCTTAAATTTCTTACATTTACCTTGACATGGGGATCAATTACGAAATTTCCAACGACAAATTGAATAAATTCTGTTACATAACCATAGATAATCTAAAGATAATGGTCTGAGTTCTGATTCTACGTGAGTTCTATTATCGGAATGCATGTAGTTTCAAGTTTCAACTTAATTAAAATGACATTTACATACTAATCAAATATAATCTTTATCGACAATGACGTCTTTTGTATCAGATAAAAATTGATCCATCAACTCCATGAATAGTACTGAGATACAGTAAATGGAACCGAAACATGTGCATTAACTCGCACGATACCAAATTTAAATACAATAGGAAAAATACGACATATTCCATGTCAGTACATGCGTATTAGTAATCTATAAGTAAATTTATATGACCTGGAAATAATTTATACACTTGAAAATTGAAGATTACTTTAAAATGATGTAATATTAATCGTTATTTCTCAGAGAAATAATTTTTAGGATTTGAAATGAATGAGTGTAACCTGTTGTCACAATAATAAATCATTATTAAGCCTATTCACTAAAAATAAACTATTCTGTGAATTTTGAACTTCCATCGTATTAATCAAATTTGATATTACCATGTGTCCAAAATTCGCATTGTTTCAACGTGCATATTAGTAATAACTTTTCTAACACATTTGTGTTAGAAAAGTGATTAAATCTCTTCAAGTTGTTAAATATCTTTTTAGAGATTTAATGTTCACACTGACGCTTCTCTGCCACCGAAATTGCCTTAACAACATCATAATAATGAAAGGCTTCTGAAAAGTCAAACACCTGTTAATCATGTGATCACTGTAATATTGTATGCAACAGTTAATACATTACATCGCCTGATATTTTTTACCCGTCTATAATTAATTTCAAATTTATATTTTGTAAAGTTCTGCCAATATTTGGGCGTTAACTTCGGTGATGTCTTAAGGTGGAAAGAAAATTCAATTGTTTGTGTATATAAGCACTCTATTGTAATAAAAAATTTCCGGGTGAAATAAGCACCTAATAATTTTACCTGTTTCAGTATTCTAAGAAGTGAATAATTCATTTTCACGTAATTATCATAGGAATTTATCTAAAGATAAGCACGTCATTTTTCTCTTTTTTTAATTCGTGATAACCCTTGGTTTCTTGTGCATAATCCCTTTTTTCTTTCACTGATTACTAAATCGTCTTCGAAGAAAACAAAGCGAACAGTCATAAGCATCAGTTAAAACACGGATGAAAAGTTGATAGAAATATTAGCCCAAACCTCCTCTCTCCTTCTTCCTGGCGTGTAAAATATGCGGGTAATGAAACTAAGGCGCCGAGTTAAAAATCCCCCCTTCGGGAAAATCCACTTTCTTTTCAGAGGAGAAGAGCTAGCAGCGCTTAGAGAATATGAATTCTTAGCTCATCTTCTTGAGCGTGGGGCGAATAGTTTCTCTTCTTCGTTCAGCAAAGCAGTCAAATCATTTAGCTGCTAGAGCATAAGAAAAGGGAGGGAGACTAAAAAATGGAGAGTAGGGAAAAAAGAAATGGAGCGAGCATCCTAAATCGTAATGACTGTTATCATTGCTTCCCATTTGTGTGAAAGGCTTTTCGCTCCCGAAGACAAATAATGAGGAACTTCTTGTTGATAGACCCTTCCTTTCCGAGATTCAATCATTTGGAAAAGCGGGGAGGGGTGAATGCAAAACGGACAGCCCATTCGCGGCTTTTGGATTGAAGAGGGAATCTAAGTTACAGGGGTGGTGCACAAAAATAAGCTAAATATTAAAAATTTAGCGTAAATATGCATCTTATCTTTATTTTCATTTAAGTCACAGAAGCCTGCTCTGACTTGTTGTTAAATAATATAACTTGCTCTAACATTGGGCAAAGTTCAAAATAGTTTATTGTAATCTAGGGGCTCTTTGGAATGAAAGATTTAATTAATGCGACTGTTGAGTCATTGGAAAGAGACAATAATGTTTTAAGATTTTTAAGATACTCTCTTCCATCCCACACAAATATGGCCCACTTTTGATAGAAAATACGCGCCAAATGCTTAAATATTTAGTAAAACAAAAACTGGGTAATCTTTTGTATGATGTATAAATTCAAAAATAATCCACAGAAACTCTAAATTGTGAACAATTTCCTGTTTGGTTTAAAGCTAGGTATACTTTTGCTTCCTGGGAAATTCATTTCATTCCTTAAAACTTATTGCTAATACGGAATTAGTGATTAATAAAGATTTGCGGCAAAATTTTAGTGACAAAATGAATGTATTAAAATTTATTGACATAAATTTCACATTCATTTTAGTATAACATATCTTCCTGTTGGCGAAAAAAATTTTGTGAGAAAATATTTTATATTTATTTCAATAATTTTTAATCGTAACAGCAACAACGATGCACAAGTCTTAAGATTTGCACATGAAAAATGGGCTTTTAATTAAGTTTCATTGTTATAGCTATGAGATAGAATATCCTTACATGTGTGTGTGAATCTTATCAATTTATTATTTCTTATGACTTGAAAGTTTCCTTGACAAAGAGACCTGTTGATTGACATAAACGTAAAAATGGTGTTATTTTAAAAATATTTTTTCTCGTTTATATTTTGATTTTTTTTTTTACTAAACTCATCATTCTTACTGGTAAAATCATAGAGAAATGATAATAGTTAGTACCTTTGAACCATTCCCAATGGCTGCTATTAAAAGTGATGTAACATGAAAAATAAATCTAAATTTATAGAAGTAATCTACTCCTTCAGATGTAGTGAAGAATTCAATCTATAATGTTAATTTCCTCCATGATCTATCACGAATAGTCTTCTAAATATTCATTAGGTAACATGTACAAGTTATGACCCATCCTCGCAATCTTGTTGATATATTAATGCACGCATTTTAAAAACATATGATTTAATCACTTTACGCATTGTCTATTCTAATATTTATCAGACTAGCTAAACTGTTGGCCAAAATATAACGGTATTTCTTTAAGTTGGTGTTGAAAAGTTGAAAACCAGCTTAGATTGCAAGGTCTAATACATTAAAATTTCACTTTCGTTAACTTTTGTTGTCTTCAGGTCTAATATCAAAAGCAAAAGGTGTGTAATGAGCAAATACAGAACTAAGTTTGAATCTTGAGAAGAATGCTAAGAAGCACAAATGCTGCTGTAATTAACGAAGTAAGTTTACAACAAAGTTTGCGTATGTAAAATTTGTATAAGATTTATGAAGTTTTTGAGAGACATTCAAGATGATAAGTGTATTAACCATCCGAGAAGCAGTCTTCCTTTACAAGAAGTCCTGAAAACGAGTGGGATTTTAAGAATAAAACCATTGTATTTCAGCCAGGTTATTTAGAGTGTGAAAGAGGTGATATCGGCAAAAGTTCAATTCATCGAATCTTGAAGAATTCTCCTTGAACATAATACGCTGGGAAATTTAAAAAGCTTTATAACAGTCTTAAGATATAATAGTCTTTACGACGTTTCAAGTTATTCAAAATGTGCTTCAATACACTTTTAATTTGCTGAGTTATCCTAATAACTCTGTAATTATTAGCTATGAAAATTATCAGTCACTTTTTCATTTCATGGTTGACAAAAATGTGATTTAAAATGTATTAAGAAAATGTACCGATACATTTATTTAAAAGAACTATTCACACTTTTTAAATTAAAGAACGAAAGAAAAACATATATCAATAAGTTTTTCTTCTGAAACATATATCAATAAGTTTTTCTTGTTTCATTTTCATTATTCCTCAAATATTTATCCTTGGCGGCATCTTTCTTTAAAAAATAAAACATAACGTTGTGAAATGCTTTGTTTTTACTATTATTATTATAAAATAAAAGTTAATAAATCTTTAAAATAAACTAAAAAGAGGGTCGAAAACTTACCGTTATAATTTACACTCAATTCAAATAGCTTCACTTTTTCAAGAAAATGTGATGTTTTTATCATTAGAATAAAAGTTAAAATTTCCAATAAAATGTAACGGGAAGGAGTAAGATTAACTACTCAGCATACAGAATCTATTGATTTTGCGAATGCATAAGATATAAAGTACGAATATTCAAAAAAATTACAGACAGAGAAATAAATACTTATATGAAAAGAAGATTTAACGTAAAATATTTTGAAAATGTTATTCAAAAAAATATATATATATATATGTATATAGAATAAATTTTCGAAGTAAGATATATCTATTAATCAAAGATAATTAATTTGTTGTTATTAAATTTATATGAAAAAAGAAAATATTTATGCAGCTTAATTATGTGTATCCCCATTTACTTATTCATTGAATTATATTGTTACTTCAATCATAGATTCATAAAAACTAATTTCTAATTTTTCTTTTTCTCAACTCCAATCAATTTTGATAGTTTAAAGCTCAAATACATATTTAAACCGTTAACTTTAGAATACAAAATTTAACATTACTTGTTTTATTTTAACTTTTTGTGTTGTATGACTTATTAAAATTATCATTTATTAATATAAATTTATAATTTTTCAAAATATCACACATTACTAGAAAACAAGATTTCATAATTAAAATTCATATTTTCTTTTATATATTAGGAAATATATTTAATCAAGTTATTAATTAATAAGGCATACTTAAATTGTAACAAGATGACATTCTAATTATTTTTATACTAAATTATATCTGTGAAATTTAAGAACTTGTATCACTACGAAGATAATAACATTACTGCCATTATATTTAAGTGAAAGAAGAAAATATTTCTTTGTTTTTATTTTTTAATTATCTCAGTTTCATATTGACGAAATGTTTATTAAAAATGCTTTTGTTTTAAGGGTTTCATTATTTTTCTGAACGATCCTGTGTTTTTCGTTAGAAATAGACAATATTATCTTAAATGGATAACATAAGTAGCTATGTTCCAAATTTTGCTTACCCATTTATTGAATTCATAATAGATTTATAATATCGAATTAAAATGATATTAAATTCTATGACATGTAAATTTATTTTTCTGTTAAAACATGATAGCATCTAAATTGAGGAAGTTTGTTCCTTATCGTTTCTTGCCATCATCTAGTCACTTTAAAAATGTGACGAAAGAAAAACAATGACTTAAATACTCGTATGGCACAAAAGCATAAGATCATAATGTAGAAAGTGGTACTTTGTTTAAACTATCATTAAAATAACTTCCATTAAAATAGTAATTAACGGATGTATTAATGTCTCAGACACAGATATCCTTCCACAGATGTGATGTGACAGATATCTTTCCTCCGATTCCGACACTGTGGCTTGCTCATGATCTCTAAAATAGGGTTGACTTGGCTGTTACAAAATAAATATGATATATTGCTTTAAGAACAGTTATGTATTGATAAATATTAATTACACATAATTCTTTTATGCATTTAATTAAATATTGTTTTGCAGAATATTTGTAATTAAATTTCACAATAGAATCAAATTCTAGGAAACCGCCCCGATTAAAATGCCATTCATACTCAATTGAGAGAGAATGATTTCGTATGAATTTACTATGCTTGACACATACATGTTATTTACATAGAAATGATTAAAAAGAAAAAAGTATTAAAATCAATTTTAGTTATTCAGTAGAAATTACGCGCGCGGCTGTAGTGTTAATGTTTACTTTCAATAAGATTATCTAACATTATCTAGAGAATGTCCTCCTACGAAAAATACACCAGGTAATATATAGTAAGGATACCATATACTGTTTATTGAAAACATCCCGGGAGTGACTAAGAACTTTATTTTGAAAATTTCGAATTAGGAATTCTAATCTAAAAAATTATAATGCATTATTATAATTTTTTATAGAATAGAATTCCTAATTCGAAATTTTCAATATTTATTTATAGTGCATTATCGTATTGAGTTCACTTTTAAGGAATTTATTAATAAAGCAGTTATATTAAAATAATTAATGAGAAATATAAGTGTAATATATTTGTAGAAAAATAATTTAATGTAAGGATTTAAAAGACAAATTGAAAATGCATTACAAATGGACATTTTTAAAGTGTTATGTAACAAATAAATTCAAGTTTTATTGCTTAGTTAGACGTATAAAAATGCAAAATATTCCGTAAAAATATACGCAAATTTATATTTAGTCAATATTGTAATGTGCCAATAAAATATATGATATGTTATAATATTAAAATCAAGTAATGTTGCTATTTTTATGCACATTAATTAGCATATTCAATTCTTACTGAACCTCTTAGACAAAGATAATTTTCTGAAAAACATTCTACATACAAATATAAATATCAAACTGCTTTAATCAATAAACACGCCAAAAGCTGTAACTGATTCCAATGCATGATAATAAGTATTGATTGAAGCTTGTCATTTGCAATGAAATTTCTGCGCAACAAAATCTGAAATATTTAATAAAATAATTTATCCTCAAAACTCTCGAAATCAAATAGAAAACCACAAACACAATTTACATTAGAATCTGAAAAGACAGCTCACCTCTGAATGCCAAAAGAGCAATTGCACCCTCTCCGAAAGATTTTCTTTTTACTTACGACCTTTCATTTCAACGTGGAAACTGCTTTTCGGAGATTCTTTTCTTTGGAGCAGCCTGAGGGTGGGCGAGATGGAATTCATTGCGACTCAAGTGTATTTTAAATATCCATTTCCGAATTCATTACAGTCAAAGATATAAATTCAAAATAATAAATACGAGAAAAAGTAAAATACACGTCTTACCATTATTATAATTGCCAAATTCTAGTTGGAGCAGGAATTTTTAATAGGAAATTCTAGAAATATAATGGCAGTTGAAACTTACAACGTTATTTTTATATATGCGTGACATTTTAAAAACTTACGTCCGACTTTTATTGGGAATACTCTTGTTTGGAATATCTCTTCCTTTTTTTTATCCTTCTTTTTCTCCTTTAGAAAATGGATGCAATGGAACGAAGTTGTGCTAGTTATTTCCTTTCTACTCATTTCATTTCATTTCGCTGATAAAATAGGCTGCTGAAAGTCGTCTGCGATCATTAAAAGCTCGGAATACTTCTTTCGGCGGAGGGTAATGGACATGGAGAGAATAGAAAGAATTCTGCTTCGTTTAATATTCAGATGAAATATAATTTCAAATAAATATTATTTTCTTCTTTCTTTCCCCTGCGACTGATAAAGCAGAGTGTACCCTGACAATTACGATCTCGGAATAAATTAAAGACTTGCGCGGCGGGGGAGGCATTATCGACTGCTCGAATAAAGTTCGTGCTTTCGACAATCCAAGGCTAATGAGAACGAGATCGTCAAATTTATTAATTGTTCAAGAACCGAAAATTCAGCTATCGACACATTTTAAGATAATAGAGAGAAAATTTCAATAAATTTATACGGGGTGATTTTAATGGCACAAAAATTCAACTTTTGATTTTTGTAACAAAAGCATAAATGGCAGCTTCATGTTACTCTGTTTAAAACTCATGTACCATTCCAAATAATTTAATTAATTATATTTTTCTTTAAATGAATTCTAATAATTATGTTTCTGATATCGATTCAGCAGTAAAATTTGGATTGAATTTATTTTATGAGTAATTTTGTTCCAAGGACAAAAATGTCGGAAATGAGATTAGTCATCAATTATTTTAAAATGTATTGAAGAATAATCAATATTTCCCTATAAAAATTGAGAAATATATTTTTATACTGTATACACCAGCCAACTCCCCTGTACCTAACCCAAGAAGGGTTCTACCAGTTTAGATAGGAAAAAAGAAAGTAACGCCGCCAGGGGCACCACCCCCACAACAGTTTCGAACTATGTACGCAACAGCTCCAGACACCTCTGCTGATTCTGGTGTCCCCAATTGACAAGTTCATGGGACATCAAAACAAAGTGCGTTACAATAAAACATTGGCACAGTGGAAATTACAAGGCATACAATTTAACATCAAGGTATTCAATTTAGCTTAAGCAAACATGCAAGATAATAAGGAGAAGTTAGTAAAGTTTAAAAAAAATGTGAACTAATGTACAAACTGTGTAAAACAAAACAATAGTTAGTAAAATTAGAAAAGTAAAGGTTATTATATGTTGTACAGATCTACAAGGCACTCTGTACTTGTTCATCATCGTCCAGGAGGTCCAATTCTCCTTGCTGGTCATCCTCCTCTTCTTGGTAATGTGGAATAAACGGTTCTCTGTGATTTATTAAAAAGTTTATTAAAGCAATCACTTTGGTTCTTGAATGGGCATTGTTTACAATGTTTCTGGTCCATTCCCTTGTTAGATGGGCACTGGGCCTGGTGAAATGCCATGAGCTCGTGATTGGGCAGTCAGTTGCGTAGTGAATCGGGTTCCCTATGTCCCCGCAGGCACAGTATTCACTTGGGAGGGCACCTATTCTGTGCAGGTAAGTCGGGAAGGGGCCGTGCCCTGTAATAAACAGGGTTATTTATCTTGGCCAGCAGTGTGTTCTACTTCTGACCTTCGGTATAACATCTTATACCAGTCTTCTTGTTTCAGCCTGATCCCAACTGTCCTGCCATTTTTGATAGGCTTCTTCTGCTAGAAGTCTCTTATAGTAGGAGCGTGGCGTTGGGAGGACGAGGCATGGGCTTTCTTGGATTGTTGCTTCTTTGGCCAAGCTATCGGCCAGCTCATTGCCTTCAAAGCCCACGTGGGCCTTTATCCAGCGAAGCTTGATTGCGTTTGTCAAATTTAGATCTATCTGGATAGCTCTTGCTATAGGGCTAGTAGTTGTTGGGTTTCCAACCGCCATAACTCCAGAAAGACTATCCGACTAAATGTTGCAGATGTAATTTTGCCGGTTTGCCCACTTGATTGCCTGTGGGATCGCATAAAGTTCTGCCTGGAAAACAGTGTTATTGTCTCTTATGCGGAATTTTTCCGAGTGGAGGACGATGTTATTTTGGATGGCCACGAAAGCGGCGCCAACGCTATCCTCCAGTTTGGATCCATCCGTATAAATGTGGCAAATATCTGCTTGATTAGCTGGTTGGGCATCCTTTTCTAGGCAAATTTTATTTTCTATATTGAATATACCCGGATGTATTGTGAGTTTTGTTACTCTCTCGTCGACTTTGCTGGTGTCAGTGATTTTGAAAATGTGTTTCAGCTGGGCTTCTTTGTCAATTTGCAGGTGCAGGGGTAAGATACCAGTTATTACCTGTAGTGCTTTAGTGGCTGTGGTGTTATATGCGCCTGTAATGTTCAGGAGAAATTTTCTCTGAATTCTATCCAGGAGGAGTTGATTCTTTACTCGAAGAGTCCTCCCCCAAATCAAGGGCCCATAGGCAAGAATCCTTTCCGCAATAGTTTTGTATAGTATTGATCTCTGTTTTTGTGAAAATCCCCAATTAGTTCCCGCCAGTCTTAGTAGCTGTTGATGTATTCTGGAAGCTTTGGCTCCTTGGATTTTGATATGCTGGGACCAATTGAGTTTCTCGTCAATTGTGACTCCTAGTAGTTTCATGGTTTTGGATCTTCTGACTTTTTGGCTATCCCAGTGTATTTGTGGGCCGCACTGTAATTTTATTTTTATACTGTGTCATAGCTTTATGAATAATGTTTATGAGTTCTTTAAAATTATTTCTGGATCAAAATTCGTTATGCTTACATTTCGCAAATGGTCTGCAGACTGAATTAGAAATGTCACACATAATTGGAAATTGTTGTCCATATGCAATATTATTAAACAAAACAAGAATTAAACTTACATATCCTATCATTAAATTTATTATTTAAGTGAAACTAATGCTTACTTTAGAGCAAATTATTTATGAGGAAAGTATAAGCAATTTGATTAAAAATTGGAGATGCACCAGTGACTACCAATCTTATAAAGCCTCTGAGCTACCGTATGATTTTAAAGACTAATGTAATCAACCATCCACAATAACAATATCTTTTTTAAAAAATATGCATTTTATCATTGCCTTTAAACTTGTGTTTTAGTAATGTGAAGTCAATTTTAAGTAAACAGTATATAACCAAAAAATATTTATGGTTCAGTTGGAAAAGTGAACAGCGCACCCCAATTTGCCAGCCTAGCTGGCACACATGAACAACAACAACAACAAAATATTCAAATTGAACAATCCATATGAAATAAATTGATTTTCTTTTAGTTACTTGTAAAATATTAGTTATTTGAAAAGTAACTAAGATTTATAAGGAATTGATGCTGTAAAGAAGAGCATAAAATCCATCCCTATGTTTAGGGGAGCAGTAATTACAAGCAATATTGCAACAGGTTTTTATCAGACTTATTAACTTTTTCTTATCAGAACGTTTCTTAATATTGTCAAAGTAGGCATTGGTTATGTTTAAATAAAGTTTTCAAGTGTTCATAAGAGATCTTGCTTATGTTCTAATTTTGAACAAGTTTCTTGCTAAAAAAAATTATGCTGTATTGAGTATTGATTTTACTTTGATTCAAGCTTCCAGCCTGGATAGAAATTGAGGATTTTTTGTGCATAAAAAAAGCTAAATATTTTATTTTAAAACCGTAGAAAACAATTTTACAGATAAATAATTTTGTAAATTAATGAGTTTTATCTCCTCTGAAGCATATTAATCTTAAAAATTAAAATGCTTCGTGATACAAAAGGAGAATTTTGCAACATCCATCTCTATAAAAAGCAAATTCACAAATTGCGCAACCACTGGAATTCTTTTGAAATCTTGGAAGCAATTGTTGAATTTACTTCTAAAATTTGCAATAACATTAACTTATTGTTTGTTATTGAGATATATTGTGTGTGTGTTGGAATATGTTGAGAAATTAAGTCAACAACTGGTATTGCATTAACGCAATCTACCATAAATTGTCCCCGTGATCTATTAGTTACTGGCTGTACTGATCTAGAATTTAAATTATGTATTTATATTTAGTTATAATCCTATTACTCTATTTGTGCAAAAACACAGCTGTTGAAGGATTATCGATTACTAAGATATGCGAACAAGAGATTAATAAAGTGATTTAATTCGCGACTAATTAGTTATCCCAGTTTCCCGATTCATCATACTTTTTAACGCATTGCATGAAAAAAATGTTTTTAAAATTCTCCTTCATATATTACTTTATTTGAGAATATTTTCTACGTTACTATTTTCTTCTGATAAAAGCATTCAAATTTTTTTCTGCTGTAAATACAGTTCAATGATTTCATGTAAACTAATTATTCGTTTGATAACATGAAATCTAATTCTTTCTTTAATCCTAAAAGTTTTCTTTAACTAGAGCTAATAGTTTTTCTTTAACTAGTTGCTGATAGTCTACGATTTAATAGTTTTCCTTTATTTTAATTGGGATCTTAGTTATAAAGATCCTGTATTTAAAAAGTTCCTTCAGGTATTCCTTTTTTTTTTCCAAAAAATTGCAATAAATTCTTTTCTGCGTGACCAGCATTAATCAGTTATTTTAAATTGGATCATTTTTGTGATAAAAAATGTATATTATATAAAATGTTTTGAATAACAAACATTTATAAATACTTCAAGAAATAATTTATAGTATTCTAAAAATTAAAATTATAATTTATGATATATTTTTAAATATTTTTAATTAGAAAATGGAAAAAAAATTTGAAAATGAAATAAGTTACATCATTTTTTTCAATTTTAAGTCAACGCTAAAGTGACCTGATAATCTTTTTATCTTATGAAAAATACAATTTAAATCAAAAAAAATTTTTCATAATCTGATTGTTAATGGTTTTAAAACTATTTGTTATTTGAAAAATATCATATACTGATATATGAAATAACTACATATAGGCTGCACAAAAATGAAAAGTATTTAATAATATTTTCCATTTTATTTATTTACAAAACTTTCTAAATAAATAGGGCTAAAAAAATTATTCTATCTAAAGTAAAAGAGTTTCAATTAAGCTTGGCTAGTAATTATTTCTTACCCGATTCTTTTCTCAGATTTCTTTCTCAATTCTTATTAACTCTTTTTTTCTCTCTTCGACTTCTCTTCGTTTCTTTCAACTCTTCTTCAATATTCTCATTTAATCTAGTTTTGTGTTACAGTATTCTTAACTAAATTTTAATAATAGAATAAAATTAAAATTTAAAACTTTTATTTAATAAAATAATCAAATTTTTGCCTATATTCTATTTGAATGATTTACGTTCTTCAGAAATAGTTTAGTAACTCGTTAGGTTCGACTTATTCAAACCTCCACTGTGGATATTTAAAATACTCTGAATTATTACATACGGTCTAATAAAGCTCACTTGTGCAAAAAATGTAAACTTAAAAGCCAATCGAAGATGCATATTTATACATATTTATATTAAAGTTATCGCATATTTTTTCTGCGAAATAAAATACTGATAAGCAAAAATCCTACTCTTTTTAATTCTGTCCACAATTTTTATATCTATCAAAACCAATTTAAATTAGTTCAATAATTTACAGAATAATCAGCAGAATAATTGTTTTTCTTATTAAGGAAAACGAAATAAATAGATAAATGTTAATTGACTTTTATTTTTGAAAACTGAGGATTATAAAATTGAAATGTTTTATATTTAAGTTGTGAAATATCAATACACAAAATGATGTGGGCTTTGAGATTAAAAGACAAAATTTGGCCTCTTTTAATGGCTTCATGGCTCATGTCATTTTTTTAAATCAAAGTTATTCAGCGAAGAAGCTTTAAAATCACATTATATAAAGTACTTATCAGATCTGTGCTCACTTGGACGTTTACTAAATCCCAGGCAAAACTGCTAGCTATCTTTGAACCAAAAATTCTGAGAAAAAGATTTAGTGTTTCTAAATGACAATAATTTAGAAACGTCAATATAATTTTAAACTGTATAAATTATTAAAGAATATTGGTATCGTCAAATTCATTAAGATAAATCAGACGAAAATCGTGGGTTAAATAGGCAGAGTGGAGCCCTTCTTATTTTAACATTTGAAATTTTCAATCATAAACCTTTGGAAACTAGAAAAAGATAAGTCCAGGTTGGTATGGACAGACTGTGTAAAAAGAACCTACTGGAAACAATTTGGAGATCAATTTTAAAAATTGATCAAAATAGGAGAAAGTTTTTGTGAAGGCTTTAGTTCATCGAGGACTGTCGTGTCAATAGAAGAAAATGGATTTACAGAACATTCAATAATGAAATGCGATCTGTGTTGTTTACATTTCATTTCTTTAAGTAAAAGAAGATCCTTTCTTTTGAGACTGCCGAGCTGGCAGCCGAATGGTTGGCGCTCTTGCCTTCGGTTCAACAGTTCGTGGGTTCGAATCCCACCTTGAGCATGGATATTTGTAGTGGTTCGGAATCCACTTTAAACAGTAGGTTCTGGTCTGATAAGCCCTCGTGTGTAAAAAAATTGTCTGTTGAGCGACAAACAAACAAACATTTCCATCGAGACATACGACTTAAAGTGGTTTCCGAATCATTATATTCTAGCTATAAATGGTAATTGAAACAAAAACATGTTAAAGAACGCAGAGCTATATAACATTTCAGAAATCAGATCGGCAATCACTAGAATGAGATTTCCGTCGTCATATTCGTACAAAAAAAATTAAAGTATTTTTTTCGTAACATTAGATTTTAAAAATATTAAAGAGGGAAAGATACTAAATTGCCCATAAAGTGCCTCTTACTCAGAGTAATCAGAAGTTACTTAGGTAAGAATTTGAAATGATTTTTTTTTAATCTAAATTACTGTATTTATTCTTTTATCAATATATGGTTTCATTTTATTGTGAAGAAAATCTGAGTTATTTTTTTTAAATAAACTAATTTGATTGTAAGTTTGCCTTTGAATACAAAAGCAAATAGCTTAATATTTCCGAGAATTGAGAATTTTCTTTTTGAAAATTGCTACAATACATTTTAGTTGAAGGAAATAATTAACAAAAGTGGCGACTAAATTTGGACAGTGAAATAATGCTACAATTTATCCAATTATTTCTCAAAAAGGAAAATAAAATATGCCATCCAAATTTTCCTCAATTTCATTGAAATTGCGTGAAATAAATATCTTTTGCAAACCATACAAAATCCTTAATTCTTTTTAATATCCATTAAAATAAAATTATGGAGCACCATTTAAGTAATTTCACTTCAGTTGGATAAAAGAAAGCATTAAATGATTTAAATTCCATTGAATATTTGAAATACTTATTTTCATTCTCCACATTGTGCACTTTCTAATATAAAGTAAGAATTTAATTTTGAAAGCTGGATACTTTACAATCAAGAATTTTCATTTATCCTTATTATTTTTTAAATGTTAGGAGTTATAAAAATACCATTTTTCTGAATTCATTTATCCTGCACTGCTATGAAAATAATACACAAAACAAATATATTCGTATTTTCAAAATAAAGAGTTTTCTTGATCAAATGAGGCTGATAATCAAATTTGAAAAATATAAATGAGCATAAAAAATTTCTCTTATTAAATAAAAAAATCTATTTGTAACTATCTTTCAATTTAAAATTTTTGAATTTTTTTAATGATATGGGCTTTCCGTTATTTAGTTGTAAGAATGCAGTCTTTAGAAAAGAAATCCTAATTTCAATTTGGATCATGATGGTTGATATTAAACATTCGGGAGTTATTTTGGGATTTTAAAATTAAGTAAACTAGATATGGTAAGGAATATGAGAGAAATGAAGATGTTGAACCATACTTTTTTTAAGTGAACATTTATAGATTCGAGTCTACCCATTCTTTAACCAAGAGTGGAATGTTACGCTTCTACTTTCTCAGTGAACTTCTGTTGTGGAGGATATTCTGGATTATCTCGATCCTACTATGCAAGATACTTCAATATGTTGCACCATACGCGTTGTTGTTGCACTAGCGAATGTCCTGCCTCTGAATTGGACTTCACCAGTTAGTTAATAGAAGCAACCGTATGGAGAAGTTTTATAATTTAGAAGCAACGATCAAGCAGAAGACTCTAATATTGGCTTGCCTCCACCATCATTGCACATAGAGAACATGGCAACCATGCCATATTTAACGCACCTTAATCGCCTTCAGTGAACATAACAAACCTGTTCTTAAGCCCGTACTTGAACTCACTACCATCCCATAATGAGAACGATGCCCTAACCAAACAGGACACTGTGGTTTCTTTTCGACATCTTTCATGTTAAAGTAAAAGATTATATAATAAGATAACTCATATTCTAATCATATTGCCTTCAATCTCGTTTACATTAAAGTAAATACGATTCCAATAAGGGCGATTATATTCATAAAAAAATTCATTTTAAAAGATCAAAATGCTGCTTCATAGTTTTGAGCAGTTACCTAATTATTATATATATAACATAATTTATCAATAATTGATTTGAATTTATTTTACTAAAACTTTGATATAATAGCTAACTTAAATCACACTGATTTTCAAGTGAAAGCATTTACATTTGTCCCGTCGGCCAACTTGTCTAGTGGTCAGCGTGCCTGACTACGAATAGGAAGGTCCTGGGTTCGAATTCCAGTTCAGGCATGGATGCACTTTCTCTATCTCTCTATCCTGTCTTTGTCCTTTCCTTGTATGTGAATGTGGTATGAATGGTGTCTACCCTATGACATGTGTGAATGTGCGATGGTAGCCCACCCCCTGCGGTGCACGCGGGGCAACGCCTCAGCGGCAAAGAGATCGCTGTTTCTGGCCGGTTGCTTGGGTATAAGGGGACAATATATCCCGATATACCCCGACTATTGGAAAAAAGGATATTTTTCCTCTCAATTTCCTGAATGCATATCTGTTTGGCTTTGTTTTTATCGATCATTCGTGTTTCCTCCTTTGTGTCAAATTAATGCTGCCCACTACCTACAAAATATTATTTTTGAAATACTTTATGGAATATTTATATTTAAACTGATTTCTGAATGAAAGTTATATCGATTTGCTTGCTGTAACTGTTTTCATTTAGGAATTCTTAGATTGTTACATGGTGGAGAGGAATAAAATCCAACTGGAGAGGAATAAAATTCAACCATTTTTTGTTGGCTCGGATTATCGAAGTTTAGTTTTTTGAAATACTTACTGAAATCCTCGGCTTTCATATCTTAGATTTCTACTAATAAAACATCTCCTCTTAGATAGTTATAAATATTTAAGGACTAGTGTACACACCATTTTAGTCAATGCATATTTAAGTAATTGTTTACTATCAAAGCAAAAAGCGGCGCCAAAAAAAAAAAAAAAACTTTTTTGCATTAGACGTTTCTATAAAAAAAAAAAACTTTTTTGCATTAGACGTTTCTATAAAAAAAACCCCGCATTTTTCGATTCCATTCAAATATTTTGTTCTTCAATTGCAATCACGAACAAAAAAATCAATAAAAAAATTATTTTAAAATTAGAAAAAAATGAAATCTCTTTCCCTACAAGCAAAAATAAAATTAGAGCAATTCAGTGACGCCTTTTCCGAAGAAGAAAGGGCAGAGAAAAAATTTTTAACGAAAAAAATATATATAATAATAATATTTTATTTCCCCAAGCCATCTATAAGTGGCAGAACGAAATCTTTCATATTTTCGTTAAGACTACTTTTTGAAACAAAGAAGGTCGAGAGCAACATCTGTGCTACACGTCGGGCCCCAGGTGAGTGTCAAACGGATTGCTTGATAACAGGGTTTTGGAGCAACCCTTTTGGAAAATAATAATAATCCAAGAAAAAATAAAACAAACTGAAATGGGAATTCAAGAAAATAATGGAAATTTCCTAGAGGCGGTGGACTCCTTTTTTTTCTGGATAAAAGTTATCGATTTGCTGTAACTATTTTTTATTTAGGAATTCTTAGATTGTTACATGGTGGAGCGGCGAATAAAATCCAACTGGATAGGTTTTGTGTTGCCTCGTGATTATCGAAGTTTAGTTTGACTTCAAGGTTGAACGCAAATTGGAAAGAGGGAAATTCTTTATACTCGTGTCTTACATGTGAATTCTTGCTTTTGAAATTTGTTTGGAATTTTTCATGCTTTATATGACAGACTCTAAAATGATTTCAGAAGAAAGAATTGCCCAGAAAAATTATTGGTTTATTTTTTCCCTCTCTTGAATATTATGTATCTTGGGAATTCAAGAATAATAAAATATTGCAATATCTGATATTTTACTAATTTAATTTATAAATATAAAAAATTTTAAATAGTCAATGCGTTTATTTATCTCTGCAAGATCATATTTTGTACTTGATATTTAACTCGAATTGGATTTGATATTTAAAAGGGATTTTAAACTGTTATAAGTATTCGTGAAGGATATGGAAATCAAACTCCCAACAGAACCTTCAAAAATAGCTTTTACAATCAGGAAGCTTGTTATAGAATTTATTTCTTAACTCAGTGTGTGTGTCTTAAATTATAATAATATGATTGAATTATTTTCGAAGATTGTTCCACATAAAATAATTTTAAGATATTATTGAGAGATTTTAGGATTTTTGAGTTAAATGATATTTTAAATATGTATTACTGCTGCACACCTATTATTGATTAATCTATTGAAAAAATAAATGTTTGCTTAGTTAAAGCTATCACAAGCAAAAATATTATTTTCTTAATACAAATTGAAATAAGTTGGATCGGATTATGTTGCACTCATATTCGGTTGGTAAAAAAATGTTTAATACTTGAAACAGCGTCTATCAGGCAGGCCGAGTACGTTTGATAAATATTCCTTTAAGTCAGATATTCCATTTGCTGATGTGGTTTCGAAAAATGAAAATGCTAGTAGTTTGAGAAATATGTAAAAGAAGAATACAGTACAAAAAATCAACCTCATCACTTATTTAAAAATTGCAACTGTAATAGCTGTCTTTACGGTCTTCAGTCGGCAATAATGCATTGTTATGATATTTTGAAATTATTTTTATAAAATAATGAGTATGTAAATAATTAAAAATAATATATATTTAGAAATAACATATTAAATATGTTGCTCTTTCCAGAGCCTAGCTACTTCGATTTTTATTTTTCAGCTTTACCAAAGATGGAAGTGATTGCACTTTAATATATAGTAGGGCACTTTATGAGCATGCCACCGTGACCACAAAATTTGGGCTTTCGTAGTTCAGAAGCTACACCAAGTCGAAAAATCCCAGAAAAGTACTCCCAAATTACAGAAATACCATCTTACATGGAAGACATTGAGACCACGATATATTTTAGGTACCCTCACCACCATTGTGAACACAACGTATCATCAGTTGGGTCGGGATTCGAACTCGCTCCTTCTGACAACGATAACCTTACCAATTTGACCAACACGACTTCAGATTAAATACAGATCTGTGTTGTTTGGAATAGTTTCCTTCTCTACCGTCACATTTTTACTCACAATAGCGAAATGAACCGAAATAAAAGACAACGATGGTGTAAAGTGTATTCTGAATATGCATAGAAATAATTGAAAATGAGTTGTTGATTTCAGGAAGCCAGATTTTATTGAGCATTCAGTTACATCTTTGCTTTGATACGTCATTAAATGTATTCTGTTTGATTATTTAACGTTTGAAAAATTAAAATGGATCGATATGAGTAGATAGGAGTTTATTAAATTATGTTTCACTGCAATAAGATTTGTTTTGAGATGTCTTTCAGATATCAGCGAACATTGATCATTTATGGATTTCAATTCAAGTCCCGTAAATAACATTAATACTTAAAATTTGAATGTCTGTTAAACATTTTTGCTAACTTTTGTTAAGAAATGATTTAGCATAAAATAGAGTACTATATATTTAATTGAATTATTCCCTTTCACCAGAATTTTATAAACAGATATTTCTAGAAAAAATCGTGTGTCCACTCTTGCGCTGCCTATTTGTAAAATAGCAACTGTTTAAATATTCACATATTTCTCAAATATTTAAACTAAATCTATTAAAATTGCAAAAATAACTTACATTGTGTGTATGTGTACAATTTTGAAATTCACCCAGTGATTCGTATCTATGTAAGGATTTCTTCTCTCCATTTTATTTTTTATTCCAAATGTATTCTGTTTTCTGTGACTGATTTTAATTACTGTTTTTATTGCTTAATGTTTAGGAATTTTAGTAGACAGATGATTTTCTTTAGAATAGATAAATATCCGGAATAAAATATTTCATTATTTTATAAAAGCACGATGTCTACTTTTCCTGTTTTAATAAATAAATAAACAAGTCTGATGTTATAAACAAAAAACAAAAAGCACAATTTTATATGAAATGAATTATTTAATTTTGGCAATTTGAATAATTATTCGAATTACTGTTCCCGATTTAAATAGTTGTGCGTTTTGTACCACAAGTTAATAATTTTTGAATACTCTCAAAAATAGTGTTGTTTGCTCCTCATGAGTGCAAAAAAAATTTAATTTACACTTTAAGTTGGCTCAGAATATCTATAAATATTCACATTCTAAGTAAGATTCATGAAGTAGGTAGCTAAAGAAATACCTCAATTAGTGAAATACTGTGTTCAATAGCTTGTGAATTCAACTTCCTCCAGTAGTATCTATGTTTGGACTCTGTGTATAATGTGATACATTATTGTAAGAGATTTATATAGCCACTATGTCTTGCATTCTTAAAAAAACTTAACATGAATATGGGAATGAACACTTACAAATATAGAAAATAAACGTATATTTTTCTTCTCCCAATTTTTAACAATAGCTATGATAAATCGAATTCCTGTTTCTTCAATCGGTTGTCATATTAATGAATAATGACAGAGATAATTACATTAATTTCAGAAATCAAATTGAGAACATTTTTATCTAAATTATTTAACCTAAAATAAATGAAAATACATGGATTAAAAATAGTATTTTTGGTATTTCAATCATTATTTATAGTAATATTTCATTATATATTGAAGAAAAACAAAGGATTGTTATCTTTATGAACATTTTTTCTCTCGGTTAAGTAATCACTTCCCAACGTAACACAAATTCCAAATAAACTTATATATATATATATATATATATATATATATATATATATATATATATATATATATATATATATATATATATATATATATATATATTTGGATATATATATATATATAATATACATACATACATACATATATATATATATATATATATATTCTGAAATGAATTGAAAATTAAAATGATTAAATTCCTATTTCAGCTATTGACAAACCAGACTTGGATGAAAGACAAAAGTAAGTTAGTTTTTAATGAAATATTATGCACTATTTTATTATATTATTATTAAAATTTTAAAATTGATTTAACAAAAATATCTTTTATTACTTGCTTTTTGTGTAAGTTCAATTGCAAAATATTTGGCTCAAATCCTAACATTTTTATGTTTTTGCATTGATTTGCAACAGGATATTACAAAAAAAATTTTTTTACAAAATTATAATAATAATTAATTTTATAAAATAAATTTTGTACATAAAAAGATATAACAAAAATTCATACTTCAATAATGAAAATAAATTCCCCCCTTTATAGCAAAAAATTTTCAAAGTTCAAATTTATTCCATTAATAATAAATAACTTTCTCCATTATTTTATTTCGCAAATCATAACAAGTTATTAAAATAAAAAGTAAATAAAGTGATTACAAAATAAAAAGTAATTAAATTGATTTACAAAATTATAATAATAATTAATTTTATAAAATGAATTTTGTATATAAGAAGATCTAACAGAAATTCATACATTATAGCAAAATATTTTATTTATATGCAGGTTGTTTTGCATTCAGTGTATTTTGTACTTGATTTTTATACAAGCTATACAATTGTTTTATGTAGAATTAATCTGTCCTAAATACTTTTTCCTTAGTTTTGATGTACGTGGCGCTTCTGGAGATAACAATCTCTGCAGCAGCATTACTCCAATCCTACCAAATACCCCTAACCCCCTTGATCCCATGAACGGGGGAGGATCTCCCTGTGTCATGATGCCCCTTCTGTCCGACATGAAAAAGATACCATCTCCTCATCGTCCACCCATCATCTCTCCTCTTCTTCAGCATGGAGGAAAGAACTTACACAACAGGAGGTTCTTACCCAACAATTGCCCAGGTTAAAGGCTCATTTTATATGGATATTTTTTTCTCTACTGAAATACATATATAAACTAAACATATCCATTGAAAAAATTATATGCACCCATAAAATTCGATATTTGATAGACTAAAGTTTAACTGTAATTTCAAGACAAGTACTATTCAATTACAAAATACCAATAAGAATTATATACAATTTACTGTAAATAGTATATGCAAGTTATTGCTCATTGGGCATGAAGTCTATTTAATTGGTATTTTGGGGGAATTTCGTAGCAATTAATCAACTACTCGAAAGCAATCAAATATTTTGTGAGTTAACTTCCTAGATCATTTTAAATCTTGAGCTGCTTTAGAGGATTTAAGGCTATGGAAAATATCCCACATTTCCTTGTAAGTAATCTTGAATTCGTTTAATATGTGGACAAGCTTGACTTAGCTGATAAAGGAAATCTAAGTAATTTGGTAGAACATGTAAAACTGGAAGTAAAATTTCCCCGACGGATTTATGAATAACGAAAGTTTTCACAAGTAAAAGTAAAAGTATTTTTGCTTGTAACTAGGTATTATATATATGTATAGATATATTCACTTTTATAACTAATATTGGATAGAAACATGGTTATCACTCTCCTTATACGATAGTAACCTACATTGCAATAAAAGCGGGATTCATTACTAAAGATACCATTTTTTTTTCATTTAGAAGTTATCCATGTTGTTCTGAGATCAAAAATTCAGATTGCATTGCTTTTATTATGGGATTAGTGAAAAAATGCCTTAATCGATATCGAATAGACAATTTATCAACAAATAAGGCATCTTAATGGCATTGGATCATTCTTGCAAATAATGTTAAAGATAAGAAACACTTTATTGCGTGTGATTTAAATGCATTTGCTTTTCCTGGTTGTTCGATCTTTCCATCCATTTTCGCTTAAAAAGCATCTTAAATATCATTGAATGCTGATTATGCTTTATCCGATTCAGAACTGCAGAGACCATACAATAACTAAATAATTTTGAATAAGTTTGAGAATACTTCTCCAACACTAATCTGCATCTTTCTAGGATGAAAAACCTCATAGGGATATTTAAATATTGAAATGTCTAATAAGTCGTATGAAAATTCTTCTTTAAATTGTCATCGATCTACAATGCGATCCACCTATAATTTAAACGGGACTATATGAATGCAGGTTATTTCGTTATTTAATAAGGTGTTTCCTTACTGCATGTTGCTATCGGTTGGGTTTATAGTTATTGTCACACACTTTTCCCTCTTAATTTCAGCCAACCTTGAAAGCTGTTAAGCATTTCCCATCAATTTGTTATTTTGAACTTCTATCAAGAAAAGGATTCGGTAACTAAGCTGATACTCTCCTTTTTGTTTCTCTGCACTTCACTAGAAGTAAATATTAAACTCTACTGAACTTTTAACGTGCAAAGGCTATCTCAGCATGATGGTATTTGTATGTACCAGGTATTGAATTCGCTTCTTCCTGGTCACTAGAACCACACTCTTCGTTATCAAGCTACCACAGAATATTTGAATATTTTTACCGAGATGCTATTCGCTTTCATTGCTTATCAAATCATATCATTTTATCTCGGATCATAAGCTGTATTGTATTTTTATGGTTTCATGTACTATTTGAAAGGAAGTGTATATAAATTTACGTAAATGTGGAAAATGGCAATCCTTAAAAAAATTTATGAAATAAATTTTTTTTTGAACTTTCTATAACTTTAAAAATATTCACAATATGAAAATTCTTCTTTAAATTGTCATCGATCTACAATGCGATCCACCTATAATTTAAACGGGACTATATGAAATGCAGGTTATTTCGTTATTTAATAAGGTGTTTCCTTACTGCTTGTTGCTATCGGTTGGGTTTATAGTTATTGTCACACACTTTTCTTTTTATAACTTTAATTGTTGTATAAAAAACTATTACATTTTCTTTTTTTAATATAAAAAATTTAGAAGTGAATATATAGTGTTTTGCTTTCAAAATGTGTTCTAAAATTTAAATAAGTATTAATAATAATTTTACTTAAGTAATCAATGCAATATACGTAAAAATTAGCAAAAATGTATGTGGTCCACCAATTAAAAACAGTGCTTTTCCACAGATATGTACAGGGTGCGAGATATATGCCAAGTTGACCATGGCAACAATGCAGGATGATGGAACTGGACCAAATGTTTAATGAAAAGTAAGAAATTTAAAATGATTATATATTGATGTCCAAAGAAAATTACACATTTTTCCTTGTTTTTTTCTCTGCAGTAAAATTATGTTTTATTAAAATAATAAACATGAGTTTTTACAATTAAAAAAGTTATTCATGGTTCACACATCATTTCACTTAATTACGTTAAAATACTTTTATTTACGAATATTAGAGAAATGGAAGAGCTGTGTATTTCGACTTACTGATTGAAATTTATGTTTGTGATGAATTTCTGTTTCTCGGGAATTTTAATTAACTTTGAAAATTAATGAAAGAATTTGGTTAAAAAAATGATAGGTTGGATTGCTTGTAAGTACCTATTTCTTCTATTCAGGGATAGGTACAAGAAAACATACTGGTGCAATATCCCATTTCTGGTCTGGAACTTCTAAATACGGCCATTAGCATTTTCGTTTTTAATCACAATAAAATGGAAGAGGTACTATAGATTACAGAAGGTGCCATTCAGCTACTAGGAGGCGCTTTTTGTTAGTTCCGTATATTAAGTTACATCGCAAAATGAATATAGAGTAATTTAACATTTTATTTTTCTACAGTGCTTAAATCAACGAGAAGAGTTTCTTGAACCTGTGCTTATTTCTTCGCAATAACACGATTTAATCAGGCGAAAATGAGACCCGGAGTGTACTGCTTATGTCCAGTTTATTCCATTGTTTGACTTGGTTGTTCTCACTGTAGAAAACCCCACTTCAAACAGATACGTTTTCAGATATGACAACAGGTATTCAAATAATTTGCTTACAATCTCAAAGTAATTACTAATACTTTAATCAAGAATACCTTAGTCTTAAAGTCATTATCATTTGCAATCTATCTACTTGAATAGACATAGGAGGCTCGTCTGACTCTTTGACAAATGAATCATGGATCCTAAAGCTAAACAAGATTTTTAAAACTTCCATTTTATTTAACATTAATATATACAAATGTGAAATTTATGTAGCATTAAAAAAATTACAAAAAAAACTGAGTTACATTTCATTTTCAACATAAGCTGTTCAGTTGTTATTGTTCCTTCCTTCTCTGAGTAACATTAACAGTCTGCACCCTAGAAAATACACAGAGAATTCATAAACATAGATTGAACACTTACATTTGCTTTAAAATAGATGGCGCTATTTTCATGTTATCAGAGTTATCAGCCCAACTCATTCCTAACCAGTTCATAATCACAAGCCCGAAACCGATAAATGACGTTTATATAGCATTTCAAAAATGATGTAAGGTTCCTTAAGTATTCCGATGCCATTTGATCCATGGAATGGTACCGATCAGTGGTCCTGGAGATGAGGATTTGAATTTAGGACAGAAATTCTTTTACCCTAAACAGTGATTTCTCTTTATTTATTATTAATCAATTAAGCGTAACAATTGCCACTACTATGTTTTTTAATGCATTTGACAGCAAGTTTAATTCTTACATTTTATGTGCATATTATTATTTTTTAATCCACTTAAGACGACAATCGATTACTTTCAAGAGTAAAAATGATTATAAATCATTACAGATTAAAACTGTATTTTAATTCAAATTAGCAACATTTTGGCCTTGGAAAACATAACATTAATAGTTATGCCACTAGATAAAATTAATCTTCCTAACTTGCATCCATTTGTTTTGTTATGTTATCCATCATTTGTATCATTAGTTTCTTTATTTCCTAAATGTAATATAAGCTGCATCTACGATGTAAAAATGATGAATTTCATTTCTAATATAAGAATTATTCAACTCTTGATGCCTTATTTTAATACAAGAACTTAACAAACACACATTGTGGAATTAAATTTTAGATCAATTCAAAATCAATTTTATACCCATTCCCATGAAAATACCTCATTCCTCTGTCAGTATCGATTCGTATCGAGTAGGTTTCCATTATTTTCCATTCAATACGGGAATGAATGCCTCCCAAATAAGAAGCTTTGTATATAAAAATTAATTATCATGACGAAATAATTATCCGAATCCATTTTGAATCCCTTACAGCCTCAGAAACAAAGCCAGCCATCAGTATTCATTTATGCATCTCCACCCCCTCTTTCCGGAAAGGCGGCGTTAACAAGACGGATTTCCAGTTCAATATTCCCAGTGATTCCGCTGCCCCGTTTTCCAATCACTTTTCCATTAGAGCTCGCAAACGAACTTCCGGCTACTTTTGCCTCGGAGACAATCGCGGCCGTCGCAAAGGCATTAAGTAATCTAGGGGAAAATCCGAGAGCGATTTTCCTCCCCTAAACGGATTCGCAATTAAAGAGTCCTGGAGTTTGAGAAACGTTGTAATTACCGTTTTAGGCGCAGCAAGCTTTCGAGAAGAGCTCGAAACCCTTTCGGCCATTTTGTCTTTGATCTTTGGTCGGACCTTCAAGTCTATCTGACCTGAACGGGACACATGAAGCCGAATTTCGAGTGAATTATTAATTGTTTAAACTGATTGATTTTGATAATTTCGCTTTTGCAATAGATCGAGAAAATTCTAAAAGTTGTTCTACTGTATATTTTAAAGTAAACTAAAAGTATTTGTTTGATTTTGGTATAGCTCACATTTGAAATACTTGCATTACAAGACACAATTTTTAATTCAAATTAAAATGCAATACAGTTTCGATTATCTGTTTACTCCAATCGGAGCTGCAGAATACAGCATTAATGCAAAGTTAATGCCGCTATGTGTCTACATGCATTTGCTAAAATTGCGACTGATTTCTGGCGAAAGATTTAGTTCATAATCAGGAATATAGTAGCTCATTACTGATATTCATATTAAGAAACTATTTGCACCTTCAAACACAATTTCTCAATTTTTTGTTGATGTAGTGTGTAAAAATATAAACAAAAAAAATGCGATTTTCAGTATAAATCTCATCAATTAAACGTAATTCAAAACTTCTGACTTTTAAAGTTTTCATTCAAATATAAATAATATTAAATAAGAAATGACATATTTTGGTGTGTATCAAAATTGACGTGTCATATATTTCACTCAATCGAAGATCGTTAAGGGATAAAATTGTCATTTCAAAAGCATATAAACGTCATAAAATTTTGTAGGCCCAATTTCGACGTGGAATTAAACGCGCCTGTTCAGATGACAATCTCCTCTCTTGATCAAGCTTAAAGTTGGAAAGTGGTCGATGTGTTAAAATACTTTGACTGAAATATAATGCATTGCAATGATCTAGCCATATCTATTGGACCTATTATTTTCTGAAAGCAGTATAGACATTTTTTGATAAAGAATTTAAATGCCATCGAAGTCAAAGAGAATAAATGAAAGGAAATCAAATTCCAGTTGTCTTGAAGTGGGACACAGAAATTCTTCTCTCAAATTGAATTTTTATTGCTGTGCTCTGTTCTTATATGTAATTTTCTAATTGTTGTTTGGTTGTTGAGAAATATTAAATTAAAAAATTATTCGGTTTTTTTTTTTTTTTTTTTTTTTTAATGAAAGCTTATATAAATCTTTTTAAATGTGAATATAAGCCACAACACTCGTTTTCGAAAATATTTTCTGTATGGATATTTTCGTTAGCTCCTATTTATATTATGCAAAACTATATAATATTTTTCAACAAAGGAGATCTATAAAAATGTTTATTTGCTAAATAAGTAATTTAATTAGAAGACTTGCTATATTTTTACTCGTTGCTATTTAAGTGTCAGGATTGGATTTACATAGCAAATGTTTCTATTGGCATAGAAATAAATTTCTAATAACGTGATTTTATGTTTATTAACATAAATTTATATTTCATGTTCTTAATAATATGGTTTATAACGTTTGAAAAGACAAAAATCATTAAAAAAATTAACTTTATAAATTAGTTGTAATCACGTTTATTATTAAGCGTTTAACGGTATATCTGATTTGGAAACTAAATTCAATCACATTTTTGAATGAAATTAATATATTTGAAGAAAGTAAAATCTATTCAATCACATTGTTATGCATTACCTGTATCTACCTCTGGAATCAGAGTAATTCCGTTTGAGCTAGCTTAAGCAAATTAAAACTCAATCTATGATGAACTCCCTTTGATTTGAAACATTGAATTAAATATTTATCGAAAAATGTTTGTCCTCAAATATATTTAGTGGGAGGCATTGACATTTACAATCTGAATCATTAGTCATAGACAAATATTGTGAATGTAAATGAGATTTAAATTCGTAAGCATTTACTACTGTCGCTTTAGGTTGATTTGTTACAGTCAATATTTTTCTCACAACGATAATTCAGAAAAGGATTAAACTCACGTATGGACTCTAAACCCCATCAAAACAGTTAAGGAGAGAATCAACCCTACAAACTGAAGGTGAAAATACTGAGAGTAATCAGTTTCCTAATACGTTTATTTAAATTTTAAATTTAGAAGTTATAATGCTATTCGGTTTATTATAGTTAGCATATAGTACAATATTGATGTTAACGAAAATTAATGTGATTTATTTATTTATAATTATGCATGAAATCAAAAGGGAAAGGCATGAATTGGTATTTCCTCTTTTGATTGATTTTGTGTTTTTATATTTGAATATAATATCCACATCATCACTTAAAGCAAATAAAATAAATCCATTGTGTATTTCACTCAGAAATATCGTGTATCATTTATTAGATGAATGATCTGTCATTTCAAGTTTCTCCAAAACGTGTTAGCAAAAGGTTTTGGATAGAAAAAAATATAATTTTGAAATTTTGCAATGATAAATTCCATTATACATCAAATATTCTAAAATTAAAAACTTTGCACATGAAATAATGTAAAACATGTGCAAACACTTGGTTTGTCCCATCAAGAGTCATTTTTTGCACACCAAAAACGCAGAAGGTATTAATACATTTTTAGAACGATTTCGATAACGAATTAAAAAAAAAAGTTAATGATTTAGAATAAAACTTTTTAGCAACATCTTATTATTTAAAATGAGAAATATCGTCGGCTACTTTTAAAATTATTCTTCTTTCAAAATGTCACATATAAACATGCTGTGTACTGAAGGATATGTTTTTGCGCTTTCCGAAGATAAACGTTCTTATTTCAGAATTCAAAAACGTGAAATCCACTTGTATTAAATTTTCTAAGTGCAAAATGAGCAATATTATTAATCTGAAAGGTAAAAACTGTAAATCATTATTTATACATACAAAGAAGACTCCAAACGAATATCCGTAAAAGGTACGTACTGTTTCAAATGTTCCTAAAGTGAATTCACTGGTAACAAGAGAAAATCCGCAAACACAAAAATCAATTGCAAAAGTCTTTAGATACATCTGTAGCAACAATAAATAAAATAATAAACCAGTATTTACAACTTGAAATTGCTAAAAATCATAATGTTCACCAGCTTTTGCCGAGACATGTGGCTCAACGCAATACATTTTGTAGAATCCTGTATGAAAACCACTTAGAAGGAGGTAAATGGAAAAACATTGTGACCCTTGATGAAGCATGGATTTACCTAAATGACTGTAACAAAAAAAGGTCTTTTTACAATAGAAAATGAAGAGAAAAATGTACAAACCCGTTAACATCAATGTAAAGAAAGTTTCAGTTAGGAGTTAATGATTCTCGCAGGTTTCTCCTACAATGGGAAATTAAAAATAAGAAGAGTGGAAAGAAATGTTAAAATCAACTCATCGTACTATCAGGAGAAGATTTTACGCTCAATATTTACAAAAGAAATTCCACTTCTTTATCCAAATGACTTTCAAAGAGAGAAACTTCATCAAGACAAAGGTATAAGTCATACTTCGAAAACTACCACTGCATTCCTTGAAAAAATGATGACTAATACACAAGTATTGTATTTATACATTTTCAACATATCCCTGCAAAGTCTCCTGGCGTTTCACTTGTGGACCATTGTGCGTTTGGTCTGTTAAAAAAAGGCTCTTTCTAATCGTAAACCCACAACTATAGATGGATTCTGAAAAGTAGTGGAAGAGGAATGGAAAGCAATACCCCTGGAAATATTGAGAAAATCTCTTCTATCATGGAAATCACGATGCAGACTTATAGTCCAGAAAAAAGGCTGTCAGATCGAACATTTAAAAAAATATTCTTTACATTTTAAACATTAATTAAACGGCCACGAAATCGTTCAAAAATGTGTTAATATCCTCTGCAATTAGACCATGACATGCAGCTTCAAGTGGATTCTGAACCATTAACAATATCTCATCCTGAAGTGAGACTCGAACTGTTGAACAAGAGCGCTAACCGTTAGGTGGCCAGCTTAGCAGCTGTCATTAAGTATTTAATATTCTAAACATTCGGTAATTAATACAACTAGATCTACTTATATTGCTTTCAATCATACTAAAGCTTTATATTATTTAACTGCTTTTTCAAAGTATTAATGAGCAAGTATAATTTTGAAATCTTGCCGTGATAAATTAATGTGTATAAGTATAATGAGGAAGACACTCTGATAAATTAAGACTAATAATTTATAAATGTCGGTGTTTTAATATCATTTGGAGAATTAATTAGACGCTCTTTAAAAACGATTCTAAATCACTCTACATAATCATTTCCTATTGGACTATGTTTCAAGTGTGGCTTATTCTAATAAAATAAGGCTCCTTTCAATCAGATGATTCTCTTGCAGAAGTTTGTAGTTGCTTAAATAGCTCTTAAAAATTAAACGACGTGGTCTGGTTGGGGGAGGGAGGACTTGTCTCCCTTTAGCTCTGAAGTATAGAGGCAAATAAGAGATCTGCCTTGTTCGTTAGGCGATGTAATTCCATCACGCAATTTGCAGATCCGCCTTTTCCCCCACCCTCTGTGCTTTAAAATTTGAAACTTTGCTTCTGCAATTAAAGATACCCATCAGTTAACACGGAAGAGAAGTTTAAATTTTATAGGGACGAGCATTCAACTGGGAAAGGAATCGTCGCTGAATCGGGAAAAATTGAATTAGAGACTTTATTTCCCGATGAATGGGACACCGACAGGAAATTTCTAATTTGCCAAGAGCCATATAACCGAGGCATTTAAACCAGAGAGAGCTTTCCTTTGTTCTTGGAAATGAGCATTGCTCGCTATGTCTCTTTGTATGACATGCTGGTAAAATAAAGGTGATTTAGTTAAGACTTGGCAATGTTCAAATGAAATATCATTTAAATAAAATTTAAAAGATGGAAGTACATGTCTATGGATTTATTTTGACCTAATTTTGGAGCCACCAAACAACATTAAAATATATTATAATAATACATATTATAAAATATTAAAATATCATTAAAATATTATAATAATACAAGTTAAAACAAGTTTACACAAATAAGTTAAAGTTTCATTCTTTTTGATTTCAAATGTAATTCGTGTTTTTTGTAACTGTTCAAAATGAATCCGAGATGAGTTGTTTGGTTAATGCATATCGTTCTCATTTGAGGAAGCTGATTGTTTCTATACCTGACCTATATGGAAATCATTTATGTTCACTGATGATGACTAGGCACGTCTTGAATCAGCGTTCTTGCGAGAAGCAGCATGCGTGGATAGGAGAGTTCCAACTCAGTTATGAGCCTCGTTACTTGATTTGGTTCAAAATTATGAAGAAGTTGGTAGAATTTCCCGCACACTCTAGCAGCATTTTTGTCACCGAAAACAGGCAGATGGAAATACATTTCGAACATGCAAACTATTGAGATATTTTTAAATCACAAAACTTAAATTACAAGTTTTTATCCAGCTAATATATAAAACTCAATTAAAAAAATATACGGAAAATATCATTTTTTTATAAACTAAACTAATATTTTATAAACGGAAAATGTCTTTTTTTATAAACTTAAAACCCCATATTTTAATATAATATATTTTTATAAACTAAATCCTTTTTTTTTTCAGCAATTTGAATTGTGGAAGGAATTAAATATACTTTTTGGAATGAACTAAATATGGTAGGAAATGTATATGTTCGTATAACATGCAAATTCAACTGAAAAAAATTCAAAATTACTGCATTTATTCTGATTGTGTAACCGATAAATCGTTTGATGTTTCAAAGTTGCTGTCTTTCAAAAAGTTCTAAAAATTTAAATAACTCATTTTGAAATTACATTTAAATGCTAATTTTTTCATAAGTCTTATTAATTTTTCTACACAATCCAGGATTCGAAATATGAAATTTTTGTTCTGTAGAAATGTCGCCATTGATGTGCGCGATGACGTATTGACAAAAGATGCCGTATTGTGACGTACGCGATGACATAATTACTAGGATTGTCACAAAAATTTTAGCATAATTTTTATAGGTCTCCATATCTCTCACGTAATAGAAAACGAATTGCCAGATACATAAGAAAATCCATCAAAAATTCACCAAACTCAGAATTTGGCATCCAGGATTATACGGCATCTGTGCCAATTTGGCGTAGGCTCAGGCAGAATTGGGTAGATTTTCACATTTGCTAACACTGCAATTATGCATGTATTGATTTCAAAGTATTTTTTAAAGTTATGTAATTTATAACTTAAATGTTTTGTAACTGGAAACATTAGTTTAAAAATATTAAAATTAAATATGGCATTCATTGCAAAATATTTCTAAGAAAACAATTTTCAGAAAATTAGACTCCCGATTTACATAAAGAATTGAAACAAAAATCTTTGCATGTGTTGTTAAGGACAGTCTCTAAACTAACTCTTCATCATAAGAAATAAGTAGTTTCCTAAACTAGTTATGTCCAAAAATTTTTAATTTTTAACTTTTTTCATGTTAAGAGTCTTAAAATTAGCGCAACTGTAATCCGAACAAAATAAGTTGAATTGCACGAGAAATGCTTATTGTAAAGTTTGAAAAAGCGTTTGTAGCTTGTTCTAAACGAATATTTATCTTGTACAAGTTTTCTAAAATCTGCTGAAAATACATGTGTGTACGACACATTTGAAAATAATTCATTTTGCGTATTAACTATCTTACGGAAAAACAGGCTTGTTTGTTAGGTTGAGGTTGTTTTAACGAATGTTAAGGTTATTTTTAATATATACCTTTTTCTTTTACTATTCTGTTCTTCCCACGTTTCTATTTCAATATATTTTTATTTAATTTTCAAGCATATTTGCCATGTTGCCTATGGTGTTGATGTGTAATAAATTAAAATATTACAAAAGCGAAAAAAAAATACTACCGTATGCACAAACAATTTATGTACACACCTCGCAGAAAACAACCCAACAGTGAAACTCTCACATTTATTCACAAACTTGCAAGTTTTCAATAACATGATTTAAATTTCCAAAAGTATCGTAGCTTCCTTTTTTTCCCATTTCAGAGTCCGCTTGTCCCCTGAAATATTGCGCACGAAAAATAAGAGCACAGGATTTGAATAACAAAGGCCCTTTCTTATCTCTATGATAATGAGGAAACGATAGGAAAAGATTTACCTTCGCTGCTCTAATAAATGCAGATTTAATAAAAGCTCTGAATGTGCGAGTAATAGAGTTTTAACTTTGGCGAAGGAGGGATTAGCATACGCATAATGCGACCGACTTCGAAAGTATTAAAACTTTAATTGGATTCCGTCTTCAGACAGCAACCTTTGCAGACCTGTGTTACTTAGTTGGTGTAACATCAAGACTCGAAGTCTGAGAGAATGTATCTGATAAAATTTAATTGAACAAAGTAATTATTCATTTAGGGTGCCGAGGTTATTTTCCTTTTCCGCCACTTAAGGAAACAAAAAAGTGCACTAGTCATCGATAATTGAGTTATTGAAAAGGAATGAAAGAATTGGCATTTTAGTGGCATGATAAAAATTCATTTTATTATAATCATTAAATGGCTGCAAGAAGATGAAGTACTTAATGAGGTTTGGGTAACATTCGAAATGATGAGGTTTATTTTTGTTTTATAATATTGCAAAAGAGAACTTTAAATTCTAATTCTAAATTGCATGTAAGTGTGAAGTGTTCTGCATTATAAGACAAGAAATTAATTAAGAAAAAAATAGCATGTAATTGTCAGGAAAAATAATTCTTATACTCTTTAATAGATACATATATTGCTATAATAAAAAGTCAGAGTCGATTGAAGCAAAAAATGCCGCTATCAATAAAAAAAGAAACGTGTTGGTAAATTAAAATAAATACAAATTATTGCTATACCTTTGTGCCTTTGATTTAATAAAATTTCGCTTGTGACTCTTCACATAAAGTTCTTGACTTCGGTTCAACACTTCGTGGGTCCGAATCCCTCCAACGGCATGTGTGTTTGTAGTGGTTCGGAATCCACTCTAAACCGTAGGTCCTGGTCTAATTTAGTCCTCGTGTGCAAAAAATGACCGTTAAGCGACAAACTGCAAATAAAGTTTTGGCTGTATCACAAAATCTGTTACGTCTTTACTAAATCAAATTCACTTTCTAAAACTCGTGATGAATAACAAAGTCTTGCTTTAAGTTTCTCAAAATTAAACTTGAGCCGAAAGTATATTCGTTTGCAGACTTGATTCTACATATACTTAAAATAAATTATGTTATATGAGAAAGTAGAAATAACGCCTTACACAAACAGCTCCATATTTTAATTATTTATTAAAAACATCTTGACCATATTAATGTTATAAATTCTGTAGTATAAAAGAGAAGCTTATAAACTCTAAAAATGTAAAGCTATTTAACATTATGTATACATATATATAGATAAAAATGTGCTTTGGGTCCCCTGCTTGGCGCATTTTCAAAAAGTCACCAACTGGCGCGTTTTTGCGTGTTGTCTCGTGGAATTGAATGCTCCGAGAGACACTACCCTAAAACGGCGTTTCTATGGCGGCGAAACCGAAATCCGTGTTTTTAACGAATTTCACCATTGGTATGGCAACGAAAACAAAAACAATATTTTTTTACGAATTGTATAACAAAAAATACACAGATAATTGTATAACAAAATATTATAAAAAATACAGGATTGCCATAAAGAGTGCATATTTAGGATGAAATAGTCAGGGTTACCACGCTTTGCGCGTCTATTGTCCATTTGGCGAAAAAGGGGTACCCAAACCACAGATTAGCATATATATATAAATGTTTGAAGAACTATATAACCAAGTAAAAGCAAATTTATTTTCATTAATTTTAATTACGAAATTTAATTCAATAAAATATAATTTTGAATTATTTGCATTAAATTAGTGTCACATCCAAAGCACCCACTCTGACAGATAGATATGCGAAGTGTAACAAATCCGCAAATATGTTCAGCATCCGTTATACAAGGGCAACTATAATTAAATATTATTGGGACCTCATCTTCAAAAAGAGTACTTTAACAGCAGAGAGAACAGATAGAGCATTTAAAGCATATAGTAATGATATGCAAAACGCGTTAATTACTTTATGCATTCAAGAGCACTTTACTTTTCGCTGAATATCCTTCTGAGCTATAAAGCATTTTCATAACGCCACTTACAATATTGTATTACATTTGGAAGATTTAAAAATAATCTTATTTCTCAAGTTCTCATGAGCACTTTTAGATTTCAATTTCATCATCATAGAAACATTTTTTTTAAATAAAAAGAAAATTACTATATATATATATATATATATATATATATATATATATATATATATATATATATATATATATATATATATAAAGCAATTGTTAGCGTATAAATTCCTTAAACGTATCTATCCTTTTCAAATTTCCTGGCGTAATCCTTCAACACCTAAATTATTGGACACACTTCTCGATTTAAATAATGTTTCACTCAAAGAAATCAGAAATACATTAATTTGATTATATTTTGGATATACTGCGTAGTATATTTCTTGATATATTTATCACAATTATTAGCGGTTTTTAACTCAGTTGAATGAATTATTTATTTGAAAGTACGCACTTAATAAAATAATTTAGTATTTCTATTTTTTCTCAATGATTGCACAATTCTGTAGATCCAAAGTATTTTACTTGAATTTCATTATAATCATAAACTTATTTGATAACGCGTAGATAATACTGTAAATAAAATCAGTTGAAACTCCTCTAGATAAATTGATTTCCTAACATTTAATGATACTTTATTATTTTTAAACAGTATATATTAAATTTAGTCGCCAAACCATAACCTTCTATCAGGAAATACAATTACTTCGGGAAAGTGTTGCTTGCTGCCATAGTATCTCCTCATCGAAGGATGAATAAAGCGCCCATCAAAGAACAAAATCAACTACCGACGAATGAAGCCATAAGAATTCAGGGCCAATTATAGTGAATAGCTTGGCGAACTTTCATGCATAAATTCAATTTCGTCGAACTCGGAAAACTCAGTTTCACCTCTATCTCTGTAATGAATATCTCGTTCTAAATTATTTATTAAATTTAATCCAGGTACTTTGTTCCGAGAAGGAAGCCATGGTCTCCAGTCTATTCTCTCGGTAGGCAATTATTTATCAGTTAAGCCTAAATATAATTTCAATGCATTCTACCTCAATTACTTCCATTTCGTCACCGCTTTCCCCAGTGTTGTTGAGGACGATGAAAATTGAGTGGGCCGATAACATCCCTTTGAGAGATGTAATTAGATTCTGGAATATCTACTTCAACTTCTAGGTGTCAAGCCTCCACTTAGGTGGTGCGAGACAAATATTGTTGGATTATGCGCATTCTTCTACATGAAAGTGTAGTCAAACAGTGTGACTAAATTAAATATTTTGAGTAATCAAAATTTGTAATATTGCGCAGTTTGTGTAGAAGCTCTCGTCCGCATGAAGTTCTCTTATTAAATGGTAAAAGAGTATTAAACGATGATTTCATGCACGTTATTACTATTTTAACGATTTTAAGGATTTTGTAAGCACTTCGTTGTTAAATCGGACAATGAATTTTGTATAATACAAAACCATCCAATAGTAATGTAAACAACACCTAATGAATTAACTAGTGAGGCAAATATCATATTCTATAGGATTAACCAGTTTTATGAATAAATATACTTAAAAAAAAGGAAACTTTCTGTTTGAAATATTAACATGAAGTGCTGCTTTTATATCTGAAACCTACTTTTGAAAAATCTTGCGCGAGTTAACAGTCATTCCCTTAAGATCTATAGTTGTAATGTGAAATTCTTCATATGTGATATGGAAATTTGAAAAGACAGTGCCGATTCAAATGTCGATATAGATATTTGTTCGTGTTATTGAACAACAAATTTATGCCGAATCTTTGGGATTGCAGCGTAAACTAACAACTCTAAGTTTATGAAAATTATAGTGAAATGGTTATATAAATCATAATGCGTTTGAAAAACATACATGTCATTCGAAGGAAAAGATAACATAAGTTATTGCTTAAATATAGACAAAAAATCTGTAATGTAATGATTTTCGTACAAAAAAAAATTTTTTTTGAATGATCTTGAACGCAATATTGAGAGGTTCAGTGTTCATTCGTTACTGCAGTATGGGATGAGGAGTCTGGTGTCCATTTAGGTATTGACCTCGTCCATTGAATACTGATCCATATTACGTATCGGTTAGTTGTTTCAACGGATTTTCTGTTTGCAAAATATAGGCATACTTTAAAGTATAACAGCATCACAGTAATCTAATCAGAACATATTTTATTTCAAAAAGATAATGATTTCTGTTAATAACTAAAGATATTTGATATTTAGTTTTGTAATGCATGATTTTTTAATGTTTCTGGTCTAAATGATACGCACAAATATATCATAATCGAAGTAAATTAACTTAATATGTTATGTAGAGTTAGTAAAAACTGGACTTTCACTTACTTTCCACGAGTTTGGTACAGAATCTGCCAAGGAAATGTGTGATTAACATTTGTAGAATTGAATATTCTAAGCTTAAGAAAGACGTTAAAATTACTTTGTTTCATGTGTAATACATTTTCAGTATTATTATAAAATTCAAACTGATCCTAATTTTTAGCTTTATAGCATTGCTTTGTATTTACAAAGCAAAGCTTAATAGCATTGCCTTGTAAATACACTTGTAAAGCATTTACAAATTTTTCTTTTTTGAAAGCATGCTTTCAGATACAAATTACATTTTTCAATCAGTCGAGTGGTTCTCATTATTTGAGGTTGATTGATCAGTATTTTCTTTTTTAACTTCATTTGTTCATATGTTTGATTTCCACTTCAGGTTATATTTTCAATGGTAATTCCAAATTGAAAATGCAGTTGAAGGAAGTCTATATGGAGACATGAATCGTGTAACAACATTCTTTAGGAATTTGATTCCACATAGTCAACAGCCAAACACCTGAAGACTTGAAAAGTTTTAACCTTCTGGAAATAATTTTCATACATAGTGGGCAACAATCACGTATTAAAGGTAGAAAATTTGCAAAATTTCTAAATACCCTTTCTGACAGGCATGCATATGGGTTTAATAAAGAAATGCATCTATTTTCTGCTACCTGGGACGAAGCAAGAACTTACATATTAAAGTATGGATTCGTATCACTAAGCCACAAGGACTTTACATTGACAATTTGTTTATGATTTTAAATATACGTGCATTTTTCTTTCAGAAATTTGAACAAAAGATATTAACCTTATACATTTCGTTAGTTACACTATGGTCAACCATGATACCAACTCAAGAACAACTTTGATCAAGATATACAGTAATTTTCTCGAGTGAAGAAAAGTTTGAAAATAAGCATGTTGTGATAATATCATCGAAAAGTTTTCTAGCCCTCTTTACGAAATCGTAGATTTTAAAACTATAATATACATGTTATTAAATGACACTGCATACACATTACTTTAAAAATATAGAAATTGGAAAATACTGTATTAAATTAGAAATTCTCAGTAAATGCAGCTTTTAAGTTAATTTCAGCAAATAATTAAAAGTATATCTAACAAATGTAATCAGAAAGGGATATGTATTATTTCAATATAAAATAAGAGTTGTTAATAAGAGGATATGCCTTTAGTGCTCCTCTGAGCTAATAGCCGATGATTAGTACTTCTCCCTTTGTTTCAACATTTGCGGGTTCAAATCCCAACTTGGACATGGATGTTTGTACTGTTTCAGAATCCGTTTTATACCGTAGGTCCCTGTCTAACTATATCTTGTGTACAAAACATCACTGTTAAGGGACAAAGTAGCCGATCTTTAGTTCGCCATCTGGTGATGAGTTGATTGATAGAGTATTTCTTTGTAAGATGTATTATACAGCTGTAAAACCAAATTATTAATTATTTTGAACAAAAAATAATATAAATAATAATAGGAATAAGTTACTAAAAATCTTTTTATACAATATTTTAGACAATGTCTTATTTTATCATAACTTTCTTTATATTTTTAAACATTAAAAATTATTCACTTTATAAAAAGCTAAATGATAGAAGATGCTTCCTTTACATTTTTATGAAAATAATGTGAATAATTGCAGTAAAATTAGTCTCAAACAAATTACATACCACTCTATTTTAACCTTAATGCATTCATTTGATAACATATTAACTCTCCAAAATTTTCCTAATTATTTACATTCAATATACGTGAGCTAAATGAAGGAAAAATTCTGAGAAATCTGAAATCAATAATTCTTCCGTGCATTTCTAAATCTTTCTTCTGTCTTATATACTGTTAGATCATCAAGAAACTTTAATCAATTTTTCCCCAAAAATTTTCCAAGAAAGATTTCTCGAAAGTTTAAGCCCCAGCGTGCAACTTCCAAACTTTTACCCCTCCTTAATTGGCAACAACGCTTCTCTGTGGTGAGGAGAGACAAAATAAATTCAATCAGATAAAATTCAGTATGGGTCGGAGAATTCCCGTGGCAGTAATCATCGCCGGGGCATGCACCCACCCCCCATTTTTCCATGGTGCGTTCTTCTTCCGAATGCCATGGCCATGCTTCCAATTAAAGTCTTGTAACTAATCTTTTAGACTCTTCATTACAAAACCTGGAGCTCAGAACATGCTTGCGTTCCGCTTGCTGAAGAATTCCTGATGAAGTTATAAAACAACTTGATGGAATTTCGGAGAGAATTGGCTTCGTTTTGTTCCAGCTTTCCCGAGTTCATTTCTTGCTGAAAAGAGCTCGGCAAAGCACGAGCGAACATTTTTAATGACAACAGTTCGACTGAACAATTACAAACGTGGAATAGTTTCCCACTTGAAGCACCTTGCATTTTGCGTATTAAAATGAATTAGCATTACATAATTTTTCAGTAACTTTTGTGTTATATATATATATATATATATTAAAAATAGTGACGTAAATGTTTGTGTATGGATTTTAAATAAAAAGTGAAAATAAAATATTAATTGCTATTAATTTTCTCTAATTCCTATGATAAATTATTAATTTGAATTTGCAACTTTGGATAGCTTAGTTTGAACTTTAAGTGCCCTACAAAAAGATTTAATTTATATTGATGTGATTTATTTAATATTTTAAACTATGTTCAAGACTAATTTACTTAATATGTATATATATATATATATATATATATATATATATATATATATATATATATATATATATATATTTAATATAAGCTCTATATACTTGTTTACATAGATTATTTAGCGAAAAAATAATAGTAATTATTATTGTGTATTCGTTATGCTTGAAAAATATCCTGTTTTCACATTTTCTAATTTGTAAATTAAAACTCATTTTTTGCAATCAGGTTGAAAATATAAATCTATATATTTTTTTCCGTGAGAGCTGAAACGCATGACAAAAAGAAGGAATCAGATTGTAGCTTATTTATTGTGTATGCTTGCTCCTAAAATCTCTCAGAATTGTATATTGAAATATATATAAGAGACTGAAATTTGTTTGTTTGGTGGATGGTAAAATAATCCACTAATCATTTCTGATATTTTACCCAAGAAGCTTTCACATTGAGTACTTCTCGAACTGATAGCACATGTATCAATAGGAAAACAAAGCCTGTGTGAAATCTCCTGTAAATTCGCTCTCGCTCATTCTCAAAATCTAAACAGGAGTAGAGAGAAAAAAAGATCCTCACATATATAATTGACTCCATTTTTTTCTGTATCTATCTCTTTTCTGATACGCACGTAGAACAAATGTCTAAAATTCTTCGAGCGATTCCCCCGAAGAGTTTTCGTATTAAAAGAAAAAGCACAAAGACATTTATTTCGATGTACATAATATATATATATTGAAATGTCTTTGTGTCTATATATATACACACTTTAATTTTTGAAGTAAATGTCTGTATACATTTTCCTTTAATACCAACACTCTTCGGGGGAATTGCTCGAAGATTTTTAGACATTTCATGCGTGTCAGAGAAAAGTGTTTATTTTAAATAGCTGACCATCTTCTTTCTGACGAAGATGTAGCCCGTATGCTTTCCTCATATTCAATGCATTGTATATTTTAGTAATTTTAAAATTTTGTCTTTCTAGTTTTAAGGTTTTTCATGTTTTAATTTATTTATTTTGGCAAATCTCTTTTTCTTAGCTGCTTTTGCGCTGGTTGAATTTCCGATAATATTTATAAATTTTGCTATGGTATTTTAGGAGAGAGATAGTTTATTTTCGCAGTATTGTATTCATTTAATATATTTATTGCCGTATCTTAATATTATATAAGGCTGTGTTATAAAATTTTGAAATTTTAAGTTAGCTAGAGACCGATATGCTGATATAAATTTCACTGTATTTAGAATATAGTATTCATTTTCAATTCAATTTTGGAGAAAATTTCGATAGAGAAATAAAGTAGTTTATTTGTATAAATAAAAGTTGTGATATAATTTCCATATATTCCCTTAATTCCAATCAGAAAAACAAATTTTAACTAAAAACTTATCAAATGTTTTTATGGGTTATAAGTTTGACTCCACTATATATTTGGTTGTTTGTGTTATAATTAAGATTTGTAATTATTACAATCTACGGGTGAAAAACTCTTAAGCAAATGTGATAGCTGAGAGAGAACCAAAAAGGATTGGGTCCAAGAAATTCAGGTAAGCAATACTGATATTTTACAATCAAGAGATTATAACAATGAAACAACTTTATGACTGTTGCTGTCGTTTACGTTGTAAACAACAATTTTCTAAGCAACATTTATAAAGGAACTTGCTAGGAACAAGTTCTATATAAGTTCTGTTATTTGTTTCGGGAAAACCACATAACAAATTTTGAATTGTTATTATCTACGTAGGAAGACATCTCACGAAACTCGTAGTGAAATTAAACTTTTGAGATCCATTTTCTAACAAATAAAATACTTCTAGATCTTTCTAACGATGTTTCTGTTTTAAAAGTTGTCACGGAGTGAGTGCCATAAAGTGAATTTAAGGCAAACAAACTAAGCGTCTTTTATGCAGAGGAACAGCAACGTTTGAAGATATTGCAGGAAATATATTTCAAATCTTTGTTTGTCTATGTTTCTATTCGTTTAATTTTATCCCTTCTTCCTGTGTTTACTTTAGAGAAGAATTCAGTTGCAATTACAATTTAGATTCCATTACTGACTCTTTGAAATGGTGCATTTCATACTTTTTTTCCTTCTCGAATCAAGATGAAAATCCTTAAATGATGCTATCTATTTTATAGAAAGATAAAAAAAAACCTACAAAAGATCGTTTTCAAAGTGAAATCGATTAGAAAATTTTGTTTTAAGTTGCTTGCTTTTACTGAAGTATCGATATTACTTCTTCTCAAACTACAAATCTTTAAATTAGAGCATTTTGTTTTAGGAAATTCCCATATTTCCATAAAATTTAGTTCATTTAATCTAATTGCTAAAAGTTAAGTTTAATGATAATAATTCCCATTATTTTATTAATTTTGTGTTGTTCGATTTTATTATTTCTTATATTTAAACTATAAAAGGTGTAGTTGAACTTTTCCGTAATTTTCCTCTTTCTTATAGACTTTGGGTGCAAGTCCATGATAATCATTAAATAATAAATCGATGGTCACCAATTGGCATTCACGTTATGAGATTTCTATTAAAAAGTATACAAGAAAGTTCTTATCATTCTTACATTGCCATTGAATGAAGTGAGAATAACTATGCAAATTAGTGTATGACGTGGTTGAAACATTGTCGAGAGTAGGAATATCAGCTGCTATAAAAGCAGGTCCATTTCACATATTCGTCTACCGTAACTCGTATAGTAGCGGAGAGAAATAAACCTGTCAACGAAGCTCCTCCCTTTTTTTGTTTTTTTTTTTCGCCTTTACGGCATTAAAATGGTCTTATCAACTGCTGCATTAAGTCGCCGAATATATCAAGCGTGTTGGGATACTGCTGTAAATGAACGTACAGCAAGTCATTGGTTTCATAAATTCAAATCAAAAGATTTGTCCCTCTGTTATGAAGGTGGTGTCTGTAGGACTAGTCATCAAGTGGTTCGCTATGAGCTACAACCATCGGGCCAAACGGTCATGATGAATCAGTATTCGCAGTAATTAGAACGTGAGCAACAGGTACTGTTATAGAAGTAGACAGCACTGGTTAATCATAATGATGTAATATTCTAGTCCGATAATGTAAATCCGTAAATCGTACTGGTGCCAAGAAATAACTTACAGCTACTTGGTTGCGAGATTCTGTACCAATTTCCTTAATTGCCTGACCTTGCACCATCAGATTACTTCCTGTTCCATTTTCTAGTCAATAAACTTCGTGGGAAATCTTTTGCCAATGAAGCAGACTTGTGCTAAGCACTCATGGACTTCTTTGCGTCCACAAATTCCGAGTTTTACCACAAGAGGATTGCACCACTGAAGACAAGTTGATAAAAGATGCTGGATGCCTAAGATGATTACTTCGAGAACAAAGAATAGGCTATGCTTCCTGTAGGTCATGTTCTTTTGGGTCATTAAAAACAAGAACTTTCTTGTTTACCTTGTACATAATTAGTAGTGTATAAAGTATCCATTATGTGCACTCTTTATGTTGCTGTAAAAAATAAGTATTCTGCAACAAAAAGGAAGTACGGATATTTATTAGCTAGAATTATTGCTGTAAAAAATAGGCTATCAGTTACTTGAGACTACAGAATAACTTAGTAAAGGAAATCTGTTATAAGGCTAGGTTCTTTAAACGTCCTGCTCGAAACACTTTTCATAGTTATTGAGCAGTCTTCATAAAGAGGAAATAGTGAAAATATCCAAAACCGCCACAAACGTACCTGTAGAAAGCCGAAGCGCGTTATTTATATTCCACGACTCAACAGTGACTGGATTTGAATTTTCACTCAGGAGAACTTGGTTCAATTACAAAGTAATGGTAATCTCTAGCTATTTATAATTTTAATTTATATTGCGATGATTAATAACAAATTATTTCATAAAACCATGGTTAAGTAGTGTTGTTGACAACACAATTCGTCTTCTAATGTTCAAATTTCAAATATATTTATTAAGAAAATTATAGATTTCAAGATATTAGTATCGAATGATCGAGACATTGATTATCTATCTCAGACACTTTTAAGTTTAAAATAAAGGCAAAATTCAAATAAGGTATTGAGAGAATTTTCTACACAGTATATACGTACATTATTTATAAACTGTTTTTCAGTTATCCTCTTGACTTATCTAATAAATAAATATTTCAGATGTGCTAAGAATTGTTCATAGTGTCCCCACTTCAATTTTATGATAAGCCTAAAAGATGTTTTGAGAAACATTTCTCGAGATCGATCTCAGCCACGTTTATGCAGTAAGATGCTCTCTGTTTCTGATTATATGACGAAGAGATGAATACATGTCAAAAAAATTATTTCTAGTTATATGCCTGTCAAAGAGATGATGTGGGTTTCCTCTTGGACACGTAAAGATGGTCACTTTTTAATAAAGAGTTCTATCAAAAACAAATACACACCGCGGCTATTCAAATGACTTATAGCTGTCTTGTATTGCTAAATTTTCCTGTACTAAATGCAACTTTTGCTAAAAGAGAACTGTATCCGCGTCTACGTTGAAAACATGATTTTCAACCACAGTTCTCGACTTTTTATTTGAATCTGAATTTTCCTATTTCAGAAATCGTTTTACAATATATCAAATAAAAATTAAGTTATAGGAATTTTGAAATACGTTGTCTTTCGGAAAATGAGACTGGAAGCTGATGATTTTCAAATCAGAGGTGGTAAAGAAAAGTGGCATTTTACTTTTATTTGCTATTTTTTTTTAAATGTTTTTCTCTAGTGTGCTGGTTGATAGCCATAAGTGTGAGGCATTTATTTGCTTTATGCATCCCGCAAGAAGTGGTATCACTTTAAAGATTATTTCATTCAAAACTTAGTTTTTCACCAAATTTTAACCACCCGGTAACACGATATCTCAAGATATAATGAAGATATATGTATGAAACATGCCCATATGTTATATATATATATATATATATATATATATATATATATATATATATATATATATATATATATATATATATATATATATAGTATGCTGTTACTTCCGAAATGTAGCAAAACTTTAAATTCGATGAAGGCCTATTTCATTTACAGCTTTTTGAAAAAAATAATGTCCAGTAAAATTTCTTAAAATATCCGCATTGTTTCATGTTTTTAAACATTTTTTTATCGTTGAATATATTTTAGATTTTGCTTCTTTTTAATTTGTCACATTGTCACATAAACCTTTTGCAAACATTAAATTAAGATTGTTACATTATAATTTTTTACACTGTTTACCGTCTTGTTAAAATTTCACTAAAATGTTTTATAAACATTATATAGTTACATAGAAGGTAAAATAAAGCTGAAAATTACTTTCATATAGAAAAAATCACATTTTCTTTTATGATCTTTTACTGGATATATTAAAACCTAAAAATGTGTAGTATAATATTAGAAAGTTTCGTTATTTTATAACTGTAAGACAAAAAATGAAATGCACTTTTTTATATACAAAGCATTTCTTAAAATGAATTTCAGTGTATAATCAATTAAATGTTTAAAATTGATATTTTTATTCACCATAAAAAAATTCTTGAATATTCTGAACATTTGATAGACATGAATTCATGAGCATAAATTTAGTATGTAATGCCCACGAAGTCACATTTTCTAAAATATATCCTTCTGTTTTGCAAATATTTATCCTAAGAAATGTTATGAAAACGTTTTCACAGAATTTTAATCCATTAACACACACACACATCATGTCTTCATGCATTCACGTTTCAGCTATTGTTAAACCTGAAAGTTGGATCGTACATTTTTCGAAGACTTTAATTTTTACCACTAGTTTGAATTGCGCACTTTTGAAGGTCTAAAATTGAGAAGAGAGCCTGAGTACTTACTGAGCAAAGTACGTGCCAAGTGGATCGTAAAACAGCTATTCAACAGTTTTGCTGAGTGTTCAAAGTACCTGAATTACCTCGCAGCACACTGTGTTTTAAAAAGTTTCTTTTGCAATTGCTTGTCCTTGTGTCGCTTTTGAATCTCAAAATATCCGACTGTAACGGTTATTTCTTTCATTCCACAGAAATCTTCGAGAATACGACAGAAAAACTTGTACATGTAAAATTTTTACTTGCATTTTCTTCCAGTGGAGACTTCCCTCTATCTTGGAACAAACTATTACATACAGGGTATTTTTTACCCGATATTTTGTTTCTCAATTGAAATCCACGGAAATGCAAATTTCTTAATCGAAGAAGATTTTTCAAAATGACATACATAAAAATATTTTCAGTCATTTGAATAGAAGCAGTACATTTCTGTAGATAACTTTTCTACGCTTACAACCATCGAATATAAGTTAAATTATTTAGAAATGTATTTATTTTGACGATGATATTGTTTTTGCTGTAACATTAAATATCAATAATTACTCGATGGCAGTAATTATTAGTAATTATTACTCGATATCAATATTTACTAATGGCTTCACTGATTGAAAAATACAATATGGAATTTATCTACTGTTAAACAGAGAAAAAAAGGATATTGCGCGTTCTTTTCACTCACATGCTTTTTTAAAGTTGGATACTTTGGATTTTTCCAGATATGCTTTTTTGAGACATTTGAGTATATATCAATTTTTTAACAGTCCTCTCAGAGCACATTATTCCAGTACTGTTAAATTATAATACGTAGTAGCTATTTCATAGTAAGGCAAAGGCAATCCATTTTTCAGTATCAAATAAAATTTACAATAAAACAAAGTTGGTTGTTGTTCTCAGCTGGCATTTTTACACCCTAGAAACTAAAAGAGTGAAAGAGGTTAACAAATTTCCTTTGAGGATAAATGCTGGTGAATCCATACATTTAAGGGAATTACAAAACATTACCAGCATCTACACCCGAATCGGGAAGCAAACCCTCGAGCTGTTGAACAAAAAAGTCAAGTCAGCTTCCGACTGGGTCATTGTAAAATAAGATTTCAATACTTGCAAGTAAAATAAACTGGCTTTGACTGAAAATATTTGCATGAAAATGAATAAATGTGTGTATCTGTATCAAAGACAAAAAATATATATGAAGAAATAACAAATGTACTTTCACCCATAACAAGAGACATTCCTCTTCAACATCGACTCCAACTGCTGCCATGACACCCTTTATACGGAAACAGTTTTGTGGCCAGGGCAGTGCTCCATTCCTTTGGTCCCATATGACTTATCTTTTTTACCTTTTCTTTTTTTTTTCTTTTTGCACTTGTCACATGACAACAATAAGAAGAGACATTGAATCCAAAAACTTTTTTCATTAATAATTGCATTTAGAAGAGATGCTCTAGATTTTACATAGTAGAGCCAAATCCATGTAAACTTTTGATGGGATGGGTATGTAGATATATAAATTCTGCATGCATCCACACACACACATATGCATTTATATTAAATAAAAGTTAAATAAGAATTTGCTAGTTCTTAAAAGTGAATGGATTTAATGAAGGTTTTTAAACTTGCCTTAAATTTTTCTATTTATATTATTAAAAGTGCAATTATTTAGACAGACATGCAATTAAGAGGTGCTAAAATTTCAACGCTATAAAATACTCCAAAATTAATTTTTATAAATTGATTTAACTTAGATTAACAAACAATGATAAGCTTATTACGACTGTTTTGCATGATCGTGTTTTTTTAGTGTTTTAATAACTTTTAAATGGGCAATTAAATTTGTGTTCCCTAATGCCATCAATGTACTTTGAGAGGCTTGCATATATATATATATATATATATATATATATATATATATATATATATATATATATATATATATATATAAAAGAAGGTTCTCTTTATAGGTTTATATGGATTTCATTTATCTGACTGATAAAATACTAAAGGAAATTTCCGACGTTGTTAAAATTAAAATAATTTCACATAAAAATTCTAATAATTCGTGATTTGAAAAAAGTTACTAATCTAATATTAGAAATTCTATTCTAATATTTGAAATGGGGTTGTGAACAATGTAACGTTTCCTTGAAAAGCTCATCTGCAAAATTTTTGCATTTAAATTATGTGCGATAAATTCTTTTCAATATAATTTGCCACAAAAGACAATGGAATAAATGATGTCTAAAATAAGAAGAAGAGTTACCTATAGCTTATAACAACATATTTACTACATAAAACAAAAGATATAAAATGTTAATAAGATAATTATATTAACATTTTATATTTTTTGTTTGAGCCCAAAATGTATATAAATTGATCTTTTTATATTTTTTAGTAAGTTGCATTTGAAAATAATGTTGGGTTAACATATATTATTGCTGATAAATTTTTTAAAGATGCAAAGTATTCTTGTAAGAATTTTAAAACTTAAATTATAATTAAAAGAAATCCTGAAAGAGATTGTCCTAAAAAACCTTTATGACCACATAAAATGTTGATAAAAACTGTCTTTAAGAATCAGAATTTAAGCGGAATCGTACTCAAAAATGAAAATAAGCTTTTCACAAGTAATTTGATTGTCACGTTAGGATTCCTAATTAATTTCAATGAAACATTATTTTTCAATAATTATTTTATAGTTTATACTACACGATCAGGATGATTCCAGAGATATTCTGCTAAAACATTTATAAATGATTTTATGATCCTGGTGTATTTTGAAAGGGTTAATAATTATAAATATTTGATGTATATACATACTGATAGAAAATGTTTTCATTATTATGTTTTCAACCATTTAATATTCTCTGCAATATTCACACTGCATACTTGTATCCTTCAAGTTTTTTTGTATTTACATTTCTGGACACGCTTTCCAATGTAGTTCTGATTTCTATTGTTTTTTACTATAACATGATAACTTTTTACTCAGGTAACCCCTGCTGATAGATCCCTATCATGTATAAAAATTAAACGTTTATTTATTTTCCTGAAAAGTTGTTTTTAAATATTCAATTATATATTTGGATTTTATTATACAATTATTTTCTCATACTCTCAGAGCTATCAGTAAGTGATGTTGAATTAATGAGAAAAACGTCTTATGGTGAATTATTTGTTCAGTTTTCGTAAGTGCATGACACGTCGCTATTGTTTGTCCAGGAAACTTTCAAATTGCAGCAGTGACATAACGTCATGGTAATCAAAAAATATTACATACAATGATTATGTAGATAACTTTAATCATAAGCAGCTTTGCACAGTCCCAACTAATATAATAAGAGAAGTTTGAACAATAGCTATTTCGGAAACTAATTTAGCCTGCAGCACCAAAACATAGCCAACCTTTGAAATAGGCAGATATTAATTTCGGTTTTCCTCTTTCCCTGCGATACTCTGAAAGTTTGCAGCACAAACAACAGCCCTAATCCCCTTGAAGTTCACTCTTAACCCTCCAATATCCCGGAAAATCTCCCGGCAAATTCAAAAAGCCTTATCGCCTTATTGCGGAGATAGCGAACAATTCCTCCTGCAAACTTAATTAAAATGACATCTGCCGAAGGCCCGAGTAACACGGTTAGCTGCGAAGTTACTTCGGCTCTAGCTACTCTGGTCCACCGGTATATGCCCGATTACCCCTTTTAACTAACTCCCCCCAACTTGCCCGAGCCTAATCTGGAATGGGAAGCCCGGAGAGAGATTAGTTAGCGAAATTTCATTCCGGTTTCCCTCTCCCAATGCGGAGCAGCTTGTCCGGCTAATAGATCAGTCGCCTGAAAAAAAGGAACCTGGTCAATTGTTTCCCGAATGAGGGAAACTGGTTGCAAGTTTCGACGAAGTCCATTCTTGAGGCGAATTGAGGGAATAACTGGATTATGAAAGTTGAAGGGAACCCAAAAGGCGTATAAAATCAAATTTCAGAAGTATCATGGTTAGTCACGGACACACAAAACCTTTATTGCAGAAATATTTCCGGTGCATATACACACACAATGGCTCTTCCTACTTTCCATTTTTCTCTTATTGCTATTCATTTCTCACATTGCTTTTTATTTCTTATTCTATTCAATCGGCTATTCATTTTTCATGCACTTCTCCCTTTGAAAATATATTACTGAATTCACATACTTCCACATACCAACACCAAGCATAACTTCATACTTGTACTTAAGTCGTCACTTGTAACATGAAGTTAAAGTAATTTTATTGGAAGTGCTTATTACAAAATAAAACTCTTTTGAGAAAAAAATGTTTGGACCATAAATGAAATACATATTTAATAAACAGCATCTATTTTTGCATCAATTATATATAATAACATGATACTTAATTATATATATAATAATTTCGCTAATTTAATAAATTAAAAATAGCGAAATTTAATTTTATACACACTATACATAATTAGAAAATTTTTTCTAGTTTTATTTTTGATGCATAAACAACTATTCTTTGTTAAAGATATTGCTTCAACCTACGAAATTTCGAAACTCAATAAATTATATGTGAATTCCTGAAGTATTTAAAATTAAACTTAGTTTTTTTTTAATTGCTAATATTAGCAGTAAAAATTCAAAAAAAGTCATAAAGGAAGTCATAAAATTCAAACTTTAATTTAACTATACCAAATATTCATAGAATGCTGATTTCCGTCTGTGTGTGATAACAGATGCAAATAATTTTCATTACAGTGAATTATAAGCTATATAAGTACCTAGAATGAGATAACGTAGTAAAGAAGTGTCTCACACTCGTTTCTAAAAAAATTATGTACAAACTCATTCAAATACCAGCATACCAACATGATATATGCATATCTGGGTTCTTTAGAATCCAATGACACTTCACTTATGTTTTGTGGGATTGAGAAGATGATAACTCTTACGGGGTATTTGTCACTTGACTAGAGCCCTGGTGGCTCAGTAGCTACACACCGTTTCTCGTAAGATCAGCAAAGTGAAGCATCATTTGCCAATGACATTGATTGCGAGGGTGACCCCGTTCACTCTCAATGGGTGGCTAAATTCAGTGTGTTGTGATCGTGCCTACTTTAATCTGTGACGTCTAAAGTCTTTATGCTGATATGTTATGGATAAGGAGGGTGCCAACTCAAAAGTCATTGACCGTCATCTGATTGTCATTAAAAAATATAGTGTGTTTGGAGACAGGTGAGTATCCCATGCCCATTAACCTTAAGATGCTCAGTCAGGGTCTCATAAGCCCAGTTATACATGTACGTCACTTGTCCAGTTCAACTTACGAACATGGTCTCAAGATATATAAGCATCCAGAATTTTATTGTAATGAGCAACTGCACGCTCTTAACTGTTGTATGTAGAATAGCATTAAAAGTTTTCAGTCCTTGATAGTTTGCTTTTCTAGCTAATTACTTCCCATACATTAAAGAATCTAAAATAGAAAACGTAAATCGAAGATACAGAGGGTGTTAACACATTTTTAGAACGATTTCGACAACGAATTAAAAAAAGTAAATGCTTTAGAATAAAAATGTTTGGCAACAGCTTATTATTTGAAATGAGAAATATCGTTTGCAACTTTTAAATTTATTCTTCTTTCTAAATGTCACATATTAATATGCTGTGAGCTGAAGGATATGTCTTTGCGCTTTCCGAAGATAAACGTTTTTATTCCAGAATTCAAAAACGTTGTGAAATGCATGGTATTAAAATTTATGTGTGCAAAATAAGAAATATTATTAATCGGACAGGTAAAAACTGTCAATCATTATTTTTACATAGAAAGAAGACTCTAAACGAATATCCTTAAACGGTACGCATTGTTTCAAATGTTTCTAAAGTGAAATGGCTGGTAACAAGAGAAAATCCGCAAACACAGAAATCAATTGCAAAGTCCTTAGATACATCTGTAGCAACAATAAATAAAATAATAAACCGGTATTTACAACTTAAAATGCTAAAAAACATAATATTCACCAGCCTTTGCCGAGGCATGTGGCTCAACGCAAAACATTTTGTAGAATCCTGTATGAAAACCACTTAGAAGGAGATAAATGGAAAAACATTGTGTCCCTTGATGAAGCATCGGTTTACCTGAATGACTGTAACAAAAAAAGATCTTTTTACTATAGAAAATGAGGAGAAAAAAATGTACAAACCCGTTACTGTCAATGTAAAGAAAGTTTCTGTAAGAGGTTTATGATTGTCGCAGGTTTCTCCAACAATGGGATATTAAAAATAAAGAGTGAGAAAAAATGTTAAAATCAACTCATCATACTATTAGGAGAAGGTTTTATGTCTAATATTTACAGAAGAAACGCCTCTTCTTTATCCCAATCACTTTCAAAGAGTGAAACTTCATCAAGAGAAAGCTACAAGTCATACTTCGAAAACTACGTGTGCATTCCTTGAAAAAATTAGGATAAATACAGATATTGCAGGTATACATTTTCAACATATCCCTGCGAAGTCTCTTTACGTTTCACCTATTGAAGTAAACTCTATGGACTTTTTGTCTTTGGTCTGTTAAAAAAGGCTCTTTCTAAACGTAAATCCACCACGATAGATGGACTCTGGAAAGTAGTGGAAGAGGAATGGAAAACAATACCCTGGAAATACTGCAAAAAGCTTATCAGATCGAACATTTAAAAAAATAATTTTTACATTTTAAATATTAATTAAACGGCCGAGAAATTGTTCTAAAAATGCGTTAATATCCTATGTAGTATGTTATCGAGAAATTTTCTATATAGTTTTCTATTTAAAATACGAAAAATAAACACACATTTTGAAGTTTATATTATTAAATGAAATTATATATGCATTCCTGATAAATCAATATTTTTTTTGATAAAAATCAAATTTTCTAAAATAAGATATTTAACTATATTGTCAACATTTCTGCTTTTATTTTCATGTGAGAATTGATACTTTAAAAAAATGCTTATGCTTTGAAATTTTACTTGTTTTTACGTGAATAAAGAGTGAATTTCGCTAGGCTCTTGATACAAAATATTTATAAATCTCTACATTTAGCTTATTTATGTAAAATATTCCTGCATTACTAGATTTTGTTGCTGTTATTAATATACATGTCTGGGAATATACTAGACGAGATCCATGAGTCTACCCACTTTCAGAAAATCAAAAACAAGCACCAGATTTTCCTTATGTTAAAGTATAGGCAATAACTTGTAATTCTTATCCAATGGGCAAATAAATCAAAAATCTTTTTAAAGAGGTTTTGTCTTGATTATGCTCAATGTCCAATGACTTCTTAAGTGAAAAATATATCGAATTTCAGAGTTTTATGAACATCATTCGTAATTTAAATTCATGATTCTTCTAAGATTACTTGAATAGACAATTTTTATACGAATATTTTATGAAAAAAAAACTGTTGGGTATCCTTTCAACGCAAAATTTCCAGTTAAATTTTGAAAAACTTTTTCATTTTTTTAAATTTAAACTTAAAAACAATTTAATGCGTTTTTTATTTAATTCAGACTGAAGAATATCCAATGAAATTATTTGACGATGAAATATAAGTTTCGAAGTGTTCTTTTAAAGTTTTCTTTTAGTTCTTAAAAAGATGTAGTAATATAAGTTATATTTGTCTTCGAAAAGAATATATTTTATAACTTATTTTTTCTATTTTCCTACAGGTCACGCCGTCCAAGAGAAGCAATGTAGTCTGATGACGTATAGCTACAAAAGATTGGACTGCCATATTTTTACAATTCTATGGCATCGCATCTACTAAGACTATCACAGTTCACGATATAAAATTTTATGCAAAAAAAGCAATGTGAGAAGATTGAAATATTTTGGCAATTTGTAAAAAGTGACGTCACCATTGATCATTTGTAGGAGCAAAAGTAAAAATTTGTTCGTGAAATGATTTTAAATCATTTTATAAGGAATTTCAAAATCAAGATGGTGCATTTGGACAAGCTTAGGTACAAGGAAATTATAATAAATAAATCGCGCAACACTTCTCTTTATTTTATGCATTAATCAAATCAGCAAAATATTAGTTTAGAAGCTAAATTTTATTAGAAGTATGCTGTGAAATACAATCATTCACTAATTATATAATTGAAAATACCACAATATAAATTATATAAGTCATAATATTTATGTATATCAATTTTTTGAAACATTGCTTACAAGGTTATTACAAATAACTAGAAAAAAATTGCCAATTTAGTTGCAGCTGAAGAAACTATTCTGAAATTTTAATATTCAATTTCATTAAAAATTAAAGAAAGCTGGTATAAAATTATAAACAAACTAGCTAATTATTTTCTTATTAGTGAAAAAAATTAAATTTGAAATTACTTTTATGAAATAGTACATTTATGCGAGAATATTTTGCCTAATATGGATTTATATAACCTAAAACAGGTTATAATCTCCATTTAAATAGAAAAAGAAATTTTAAAATGTAAATCAAATTATAGTGTTAAATGCTGAAAAAGTTTACTCACTTTAAAACCATATTTATTGAAAAATATATTTTGGAGAAAGTTACAATTTTGCACTAGAGTTTAACGGAAGTGTTTAATTAGGAATGCAAATAACCACTGGACATTAAAAAAAGTTTAGAGCATAGAATAATTAACAACCTGCTTAGTGAATATTCGTAATGGAGCAGTTATGGGATAATGATGTCAAATTTAAGGACAAAGCCTTTTAATTCGACCGTTTGTTCTCCAAACTTACAGAAAGGAGCTTGACTCTACTGCTTTGAAAGTGAAAACTGTAGATTAAGGAAAATTATTTGGTGTTTTAGTATATTGGCCCTATTACTTCTTTCCTTTTACTATATCAGTCTGTTCAAATATAAATCGGAATAAAAATTTAAAATATTTCGTATTTTCCATACTCATTATATAACTTACTTTTTGCTAACCATTGTTGCATACATTAAATAATGTAGATTTTCATCGGGTTGGCATAATTTTTAAAAATGGGACAGAATACGGAAGTTTAATTTTTTATGGCTAAAAATAATCACCTAGTACCATTTTGATGGTTAACCACTCTTCAGAAGAGGACGTCTTGATTTACACAGGTTTTGGAAATTAAAGAAATATTTGCTGAAATTAATGATGATAGAAATGAAGAAATCAGTGATACTTAACGAAACAATATTTCCAACAGAACATTCTTTACCTAAATTCCTCTTGGGTTATGTTGAAAATAATTTTGATACCATGGAATTCCATATTCATTTGTTTTTCCAACAAAATAATTAACTAATCAATTTATAATTATCAAAATATTTCAACTCTTATCTGAATGGATTCCTATTTATTATATTCATCAGATAAAGCTCCAAATAGAGATGTTTTAATTCCAAATTCAAGTTAAAAAAAAAAAGAAACTAGATACGAAGGTACGGGGAGAATGCAAATGTTCATGACAAAATTTTTTATTTTAATTTTTACAAGCTACTCTTTTCTATGCTTAAAAACTATGATAAACTTATAATACGAATAAAGTATTTATACTTTGAAAATTAGATCAAATAAATTTAATCACGAGTACATGTTTTTAGATATAAATCCGATTTCTATTTGAACTGGCAGCGAAAATCATTTAAAATACACAAAAATGTGTATTTGTAAACACTTAGTATTTATTGAACGGCAGCACAGCAAAAAAAGAAATTACTAGGGAGGAAATTTACTTGAGCTTCGTCGTTGATACTTTTAAAGACATTTTTCACTTAAGAGAAGTTGAATAATCCCTTAACTGACTTTTCGAGTGTTTTCAAAACACAACCTTTTTTTTTTCATAGAGCATAGAAATATTTTAGAAACTGAAATGATAAAGATGTCTAGAACATTTTTGTAACCATCAGAAATATTTTCAATCTCCCCTTCTCTAAAGTGCGGGAACTAGTATGTCCTGTACTACACACATTCTCCGCCTCGAACTGAATGGGAATGATTCAAGTAACGGCACAAAATAAATTAATCAGAAAAGAATTCAATATTTTTTGAAGAATTGTAGTCCACACAAGCGAATCACCTCAGTTTATTCGACACTGTGCTGAAGGCTGGAAGCAACGAGGGACAATCCACCTTGTGAACCATTACAATTTGTTGATGTCTGTAAAATGGGAAGTACCACACCGTCAAAATATGGCGTGGTTATTTATGTGTAAATTTCTATGTTTGTGATAGATTGTGTATTTGAATACTGTTGTTTAAAATAAATGAAGAAAAATATTGTAGTGTTATATACTGACCACACCTAAATACCCTTGACTGCAAATAAAAATATTTATGGGTAGAAGTTTTGTGTTCTTTATGTGTGTGTGTATATATATGTCTTTTGTACAAACTACACAAAATAAATTATTACACACGTTTTAAATAATAAAAATTAACATGGATTGTAAACATAGAAGAGCGATTATTTCGTGTAATAAAATAGTAGCTATTAGTGATGTACTACTAAAAATTTCCTAGTGACATTCATTGTGATTTACTAGTATACAGTGAAGAGTCCCTTGTTCAATCCCAAACAGTAATCAATATCTATAGATAGTTGACGTGATTCAACTTTTTTCAAGTGCTTATAAGGAACTAGTAGTATAAGGAACTGCAAGGGAGTACTTATAAGGAACTGCAAGGGAGTAAAACTGAAAAATTGAAAACTGAGTGTTTTTCAATTTTTCAGTTTTACTCCCTTGCAGTGCATGAAGCATCAGGGTGATTGTAAGTGGTCATAAGTATCGTTAGAGGTGTTAACTTTCAAGTCATGCTTTCTCTAAAATTTAAGCTTTAGATTTATGAAATAGAAAACAGTTGGAATAGAAATATATCAGTATATATATATATATAAGCCTCAGAAACAGTTACACTTGTTGTAGCTCATTCTCAAGGAGAATTCAATTTCTTTTCTTAACTTCCTTTTGTTTCCATACTCTGCAACCCAACTGAAATTAGCTAGAAGGAAAATTTGCACAACTCTCTTAGCTTGGTGATTAATGTAAACTTGAAATAATTAATAAAAATACTGGTTTTGCTTATCTCGGTATTAAGTACCATCATGAAAATTTGCTTATATCATTTATTATTTTACAGTAAAAGTAAAAATTACTAATTGAATTAAAAGAAAATCCAATGATGTAGATAAACAATTTAAACTAAACGAATTTCATTATTGCAGGTAAGCAAAATTACTACAATTCAACTAAAAAACATTTTCTAGGTTTTAACTACTTTGTCAGTATATTATCTCAGAATATTTTTCAATTTTCATTCTGAAGACCACTCTACTAAACGAAAATCCACGCTGCTAATCATTCGGCAGATGAATCTATTTGGCTGCCAACTCGTGGATTCGCGCGCGCGCGAATACCACACCTCAGTAGACAATATTTGCTGTATATCGGAATCAAATTTAAATTGAAGATCTGCAGGTCTAATTAACTCTCACGTGCAAGACGTTCCAGTGTGATAAATACACCATTAGGCTATATGATCTAGATGAAGGAAAATTTCCAATGCTTATTGGAATAAAACTATATTGACTTTTTTCGTGCTATTATTGATTTTATTTTAAAAAATTTTAAAGCGCTTGATTACAAAATAGTGCCAGCATGACTGTATACTTACACCGCCTTTTATAGAAATGTGCATCGTATGAAACATTAAAATAAAGCAAGTAGAACCATTTTACGTAATTTAATTAGATGTTATTAAAATTAATTACGTATAAGCAAAGGAATGGGATATTTTCTTCCTCGTTGATTCGTTGTCATGAGGAGATAGGTTCAAGGCATATCCCGTGACTAATTTCACTCGTTATGCATCAGTTTCTGCATAAATCGAGTCATGAGGCAGTAATTATTTTCGCTACAATGAGCTACTGCAGCATGTTTTTCAGAAAGATTAATAAGCAGGTTTCTTGATAAATAAACAATTGTAGTAAATTATGTAACACACTCTCTATTAAGCATACCATTTTTGGATGCACAAGAAAAATTTAAAATTATAAGTATTTCCTCAACCCATAATGTATATGAAGCAGTAGCTCTCTAGATAATTTTAAGTATATAATAGCCTTATATATTACTTCAAATATTATTATATTCAACTATATAATTTTCAATTATTAGCAAAAATTTATACACAAATAAAATTTTTGTTTATAAGTGTTACGCAACATAAAATTTTTAACTATCATGAATTACCATTTTTTAAATAATGCAAATACCTAAAACAATGTATACTTTTAAAATATGAATTATTCCTTTATATTTTACTGCTTCATAATTTGTTTAGACTTGCTGAATATTTTCAATTTATATATATTTATGAAGAAGTTATCAGTGAAAACTAACAAAATGTTTTTAGATATATTTTGTAATTCTCGATATTTAATATTTTTAACTAAATTATATTATACATACACGAAATTTAATATATTTAACTAAATTATACATAATTCTCGAAATTTAATATTTTTAACCAATAAGTACAATCAAAATTTCAACTTAGTTCGACCGCAATTAGTATTAAATTTATGATTTATTTTAAAAATTTACATTATCACCTGAACTAAACATTTTAATACGTTATAATTCAATTTAAATTAAAAGATTTTTGCATTACTTAATTTTTATTTTATTAAGCAAAAATCAAATTTTATCTCATTAAATAAATAAACAAGACAAGTATAAGCTTTGAACATTTGATTTTCACCATTATAAAACGTTTATATTAATATAAAATAAATTGTTTAAGAAACTTGTTTTTGGAAAAATTATATATATATATATATTTGTTGAGAATTCAATTTAAGAAACATTTCTGGTTAGCATCTTAATGTGATAAATAAAACTATTTTATATAGTATGAAAAATATCTGAATATATTACTTTCCAAACAGTCTCCTTTTAAGAAATATAAAACATTAAAATCAGTGAGTTAAAATTATTGTTGCGCGAATGGTTTATTCTGTGTTGTGTGTGACTTATAATTTTATTATATAATACCACTAAATACTTCAACTCAAGCATTTAAAGAATTTATTGAAGAAGATATATTATATATCTAGTTTGTATAAATGCATTAAAAATATTAAGAATCGTGAATACATAAAGCCAATGGTCTCGACTTTATCTTAATGAATTATTTTTGTAACCATTATATATTTTCACTATATAGTTTGTGTGTAAGCCAAACAAATTTATGGTATTCAATTTATATTACTTTTTATACATTTTCAAAATTAGTATATTTTTAGTCACAAAGCATTTATTTCCATTCATGCTTCAAAATTACTTAAGAGATGATCACTTACCATGGCAAGAGATAAATAATAAAAGAACCCAAAAATTAATACATAAATAATATTTAAGGCATCAAATTATTCTAAAACTTTTTAACAAATTACAATAATGAAATACCTAAGGATCTTCCCCTCAACTAACTCATTATTTACAACATACCTTTAAATGGGTTTAAACATAACAGAGAATTTATAAGATAGGTCACAAACTTACGATTATTAAGATAAAATTAATAGCGAGAAAATAATAGAATGATATACCTCTGAATTATGTTCTCCTCGGACAGAGATTCTCTGAAACATCGGCTATGCTTTTGAAATTAGGTTCTTTAAAGTGTCTTAGAGACAGTAACTTCAAAGAAATTTAAATTACCTGTGAATTAGACACAGGTTTTTCTATATCATATTTTCGATACATCTCATCTACGTGACATAAAAATGGTGAAACTGCTTCATATGAGACATTATCAAAATAAAATAATTAAATCAGTATCTAAAAAATTATTTTTACTTAAATTACTGCATGCATAATTTATTGTAATTACTTTAATTAAAATAAAATCTTTACACACATAACATTTGTTACAAGATTAATTATCATTTAATTTTGTAGAATTAACTTTCTGTCGTTTCCTATAAAAATGCATTTCTTAAACTTGCATATTACAGGAAGTTTGTTTTTTGAAATATCGCATTTTAAGACTCTTTCAAGATACAATCAATGTCGCATTTAAACAAATTTTACTATAAAATGTTACTAAAGCGTATTAATAGTACTCTGGCAATCTTAAAAAATCCTATAAGCAATAAAATACATATATTTTAAGAATAGCTCTAAAGCAAAGAATTTCACTTCTTTGAGATAACTGTTTTATAAACGCATATACACTAGTGATATATTCAAATGAAAATAATTAATAGATATTACCAAATACATCCAAAGCTACGGGACACATATTGGTCAAACTTGAAAAAAACAAATCTATATAATAAAAGTCATTTAATAAAATACATTCGCATGACTATACTTTCAGACACTATCGAGTATAAAGCAAGTGAAATAGAGGTTACTCTTCGAAGAAAAAAATGTGCTAGTATACTAAGGACTCGTACTTATTAATTTATAGCAGAATTCATAAATCACATTTTGTAATCAACTTTTCTTCAAGTTATATTAAATATAAATTAAGACGGTACAAATAATGCAATCATAATTTAATTTCAATATAATAAAAGGCATGGCCTTGGGGTTATGATTATGTGAAATAAATTACTAGTGCTTTGATTAACACATTAGAGGCAAAAGTACGACACGAGTCCTGGTGTGTGTGTGTGTGTGTGTGTGTGTGTGTGTGTGTGTGTGTGTGTGTGTGTGTGTGTGTGTGTGTGTGTGTGTGTGTGTGTGTGTGTGTGTGTGTGTGTGTGTGTGTGTGTGTGTGTGTGTGTGTGTGTGTGTGAGTGAGTGAGTGAGTGAGTGGGTGAGTGAGGAGGAGTGAGTGAGTGAGTGAGTGAGTGAGTGAGTGAGGAGTGAGTGAGTGAGTGTGAAATAAATTACTAGTGCTTTGATTAACACATTAGAGGCAAAAGTACGACACGAGTCCTGGTGTGTGTGTGTGAAAGCAAGTGTAAATATTATATCGTATTATAGTAGCAACATTGCATTGAGAACAAATTTAAATGTGATAAAAAAAAATTTCTGTATGCAGAACGTGTTTTTCTATACCTGTTTCCTTACTTAAAGAAATGCGTTAAGCCATCAAAATGATTTGCAGCAATTAATGGATATAAAAGTACCTGTATTGTATACAAGCGCTTCATGAATACATACAAGTATAAAATGTCCCAAGATATGTTCTAACCTTAATTAAAAAGAGGAGGAACACGCATTTTCAGATTAAAATATAGCTTATTAAAATTCAATAACATTTTTCCTGATAAAATTGACTTCATCATTCATCGTACCAGAACATAATCGAGTAATAATGTTCTGAATGAGAAATGAAGATAAACTATAGCAATTATTCTCACAGCAATCTTCAAAACGAAAATTTCTCGATAGTATTGAACAAAGAGATGGCTGTTGCGCTCTTGCCTTTCGCATGCGCTAGTGCCTGAATGAATTCCTCGGATCCTTAGCAACCCGGTAACATGACTCACTATTTAAAGTCCTCTGAAAGGGTAGTTTACGTCATGAATACTGCAATACCTTTGAAGAGACTAAACCGTTAAGCTAGCCGAAAAGCTAAGCTAGACAAGAGGGTATCCATTAAATCTGGAGCTAAAGTTCATAATCCAATTCACTATATGCACTGACGAATGGTTTGTTAATCAACAATTATTTATAGCACATGAGGCCCAATTAGGCAGGATCTACAGTTGAAATTGAAAACCAAAACATTTCAAACATCCATATCTAAAGTAATTATCTATCAGAAGAGCTGTTGGATTAAAGTCCGGTGGCTTCTCATTTAGTTGCAAACTCGGTTCCTGTCGAACAAATTCTTTAATGGTATATTGAACAATGATAATTTCTGATTTTATAAATGGTATAAATTAATTATAATATACATCAACATTAATTTTCTATTGCTAGAAAAAAATCACTGAAGAAATATATGTTTGTGCGAATATATATAATTTAATAGAGTCAACCCATTAAAATTCATTATCACAAATAAAGCGACAAGTAACACAATGAATCCACAATTCTGAAGTACAAAGAAAGGACACATCCACATTAATATTTTATTAATTACTTTTAATATTTAAATTTATATGTGTTTCTGGGAAACATCAATTCATAAATACAAAAATGTAAATTACACTTTAGATTCTAATTCGAATATTTTATAGCTTTCATACCGCATCATTTCAGAAGCCTATTATTGATAATTATAAGTCATCTACAGGGCATCATGAGAGATGATAGGGATTAGCGCGGACCCACGACATGTTCTGGGGCGATGAGAACATCTGATAGTCCCAATGCCTCTAATCCTGTGCTTAAAAGGAACTTCATTGTTAGCAGGATGAATGTCCGATGATCCTTTAGGGAATGTATATCAGCTAATAGGCCATTTGCTGACATCACTGAAGGGAGCTGACTTACTAATGGCTCACTCGTAGAAACTCAACCTAATCTATTCTCTAGAGCCGATGAATTCTCAAGATTCCCCATTGAAATTTAGTTACTTTGTAGATTTGCGATCGATCATATTAGGGTACAAAAATTACAGTTCCTTGAAAAAAATGTTCTGGAATATTTTTAATTTACACTCCAATAATTGAAAGGGTAGGCTTTTGTAAATATAATTAAATTAAAATAAAAAGTTTATAACTCATGCAATTATAATTAATAGATTAATTACCAAGTTAACAGTTTTTAAAATATATGATCAACAATATATTTGATGACTGTGGTAAGGCCTTTGAACATTTATAACAGTTTTGCATTAGTGAGGGATTTTAGTAGATGAAGAGTCATAATCACTCATCGTGAAAGAAACATGGAAACTTTCAAGCATATATTTAGACACGTGTAACAGAAAACCGCACCAATTTTACGTTGTTCAAAAATATAGCTAGGATGAAATAAAAAAAAATTTCCACTTCCAACAAAGCAGTTTTCTAAATGCCATAGTAAATTTAAATCTTAACGCATTTTGACATTTACCGCACATAACTTAATTCCCAGAAGTCCTTGAGAAACTTTCGAACATCAAGAGCACAGAGATATCTTGATCTAGACATATTACATGTAATACCTACTTTACAAATATCGCAAAAGGAAAGAAACCTGGAAATCAAGCACATAATTGATGTTCATGAAGAAATCAAAAGCGAATCCTCGATTTCTCATTGTCTAAACATGTCACCGCTCAAAAACGGAATTTTTTATTCCTCATTGGGCGGCCTTAAACCAACTAAGACAAGAGTTCCAATTTTCTTACATTCATATAAAATGATTTCGATTTTGCTTCGCATCTATAAAAAAATGCTCTAAAATCCATTTTTAGTTTGTTCTTTGTCCTTGTATAATAAACTTTTTTTCATGTGTGGACTCATTCAACCAAAAAATTCGATTTCAAACATATTCAAGTCCCTGTAACGTAGAAGGCTGTAACTAAGCTTTCAATTTGTTAATCTAGATATCAGGGTGATAACTATTCAAGTGCCAACATATTGGGAAGAGCAAATGAACTACAGAAGGTATTAACACATTTATAGAAAGATTTCAATAAAGAATTTAAAGAAAGTAAATGTTTTAGAATAAAAACTTTTGGCAACAGCTTATTACTTGAAATGAGAAATATCGTCTGCAACTTTTAAATTTATTGGTCTTTCAAAATGTCACATATAAACATGCTGTGAAATGAAGGATATGTTTTTGCGCTTTCCGAAGATAAACGTTCTTACTCCAGAATTCAGAAACGTTGTGAAATGCATGGTATTAAATTTTCTAAGTGCAAAATGAGCAATATTATTAATCTGAAAGGTAAAAACTGTCAATCTTTATTACTACATAGAAAGAAGACTCCAAACGAATATCTGTAAAAGGTACGTACTGTTTCAAATGTTTCTAAAGTGAAATCACTGGTAACAAGAGAAAATCCGCCAACACAAAAATCAATTGCAAAAGTCTTTAAATACATCTGTAGAAACAATAAATAAAATAATAAACCAGTATTTACAACTTAAAATTGCTAAAAAACATAATGTTTACCAGCTTTTGTGGAGACATGTGGCTCAACGCAAAACATTTTGTAGAATCCTGTATGAAAACCACTTAGAAGGAGATAAATGTAAAAACATTGTGATCCTTGATGAAGCATGGGTTTATCTAAATGACTGTAACAAATAAAGTCTTTTTACTATAAATGAGTAGAAAAAAAATGTGCAAACCTTTTTCCGTTAGTGTAAAGAAAGTTTCATTAAGGGGTTTATGATTGTCGCAGGTTTCTCCTACAATGGGAAATTAAAAATAAAAAGAGTGGGGAAAATGTTTAAATCGACTCATCGTACAATCAGGAGAGGGTTTTACGTCCGATATTTACAAAAGAAATTCCACTTCTTTATTCCAATGACTTTCAAAGAGAAACTTCATCAAGACAAAGCTATAAGTCATACTTCGAAAACTACCACTGCATTCCTTGAAAAAATGATGACTTATACAGGTATTGCATGTATGCAGTTTCAACATATCCCTGCAAGTCTCCTGACATTTCAACTATGGACTATTGTGCCTTTGGTCTGTTAAAAAAAAGGCTCTAAACTCAATCCCACCACGATAGATCGACTCTAAAAAGTAGCGGAAGAGCAATGAAAAGCAATACCCCTGTAAATATTGCGAAAAGCTCTTCCATCATAGAAATCACGATGCAGATTTATCGTCCAGAAAAACACCTATCAGATCGAACATTAAGAAAAATAATCTTTACATTTTAAACATAATCAGAAATATAATAATTACATTTTAAAAATAATCATTTTAACAGCCGCGAAATCATTTTAAAAAATGTGTTAATACCCTCTGTAGAGATATTTTGAAATATGAAGGTTAAATATTATCTTCTCACTAATTCATTGACTAAATCATTTATTCCAAATGTGCCAGAAGAAGCTGTTACTAAATATAATTTTATAAGCAAAACAAAAATGTCTCATGAATTTAAAATATACATGTATATAATGTGTATGTGTGTGATCCGTTTAAATAAAACTCGTCTGTATGTGTAATACATACTTATTTTCAACAAAATTATTGCCACAGTTTTCCTTAATACCAACTTGACCAATTAGCAATGTCTCGCAATATAAATAGAAATAAGAACATCAAGAGCAAATTTAATTTTATTGAATTTACAATTTATGAATTGGATGCGTTTCCATGTTTCAGGTAGTCTTGATGTCGCCGACGTTCCCCCGTATGATTTCTCCCTCCAGAAAGTGCATCGTACTCGAGTACTGCAGAATGTACCGGCTGATCCTTTCGAGGACGTACAAGACAGTGCGATCTGTGAAGCTAAGTGTTCTTTGAGAATACTCTTCCGATAACTTTTTGAATAAATTTTCAGCTAAGTGCTTCAGCCACAACAGATTCGTTTTTGGTTCGAACCTTTTGTAATCCTGCCTAAAATTTTATTTAAAAGCAGATTAAATATTATCGAGTGTCAAGAGTTGAATTTATTACATATGTTTAAATTTACCTTATAATTTTTGGTCTCTATTTGCAAAAGAAATTTTGTTACTAATGTCATAAGAACTTCAAGAAATATTTTCAGTTTCCTCTTGAGGTTTATTAAAAAAAAATGAGATAATTTATAAATTAGAACACAGAACTACTCTGCCAAATGCGGTATTATAAAATAACTTTCTGTAGTACCACATTTCAGATAGTTCACAGATAATCAATATTATGTTCATTCAATAATGATTATTGTATTTTTAAAGTAATATTTCTTAAGCCAAAACATGCAAGTGAAAAAAATAATTTGATTAAGTATGCGAATATTCTCAGTAATGTTTCACTATTATTCCAAATTTCTTTTATAATCCAGTAATAACATTTGATTTCCTTATTTAAACTATAATATTTATATAATTTTTTAGAATTCATAATCAATTCTGTAGAAAAATGAACTAACAAACGCATTGTTAAAAATCAAAACTTTTTCATAAAAATGATTTTAAGTTTGTAGACAGAAAAAGCTGTTTATTAAAAACTATGTGGAATTATTCAGATTTTAAAGATATTTTACTAAAGATAATGCTACTGTATAGCAAAAACATGTACCACTGTCCCTCTACAAGTACCTCTATCGTCTCTGGCTCACCGCCAAACGAAATTTTGCTGCTCTTCCGCTTTCCGAGGCACAAAATCCACAAGTTTCAGAGTCAAAGCGTATGTTTGCTTCCCTACATGTTTCTCCTTTTTTATATTTACGAAGGATATTAAGTCTGCATCTCCAATTTAAAATGGACTCTGAGCAACTTCAAGCAACCACACCCTACAATGTTATGTCTGGTTTTTAGTCAATAGAAAGTCACTTTTTGCACACGTGGACTAATTCGATCTGCCACTATAATTCCAAGCTCATGCCTGGAGAGAATTGAACTTGCAAGCGATTGAATGAAAGGCCGAAAAAGAAATGACTCAGGTATCGATTCGACTTGTCAAGGATTATCTTTCCCATTAATATTCTTCATAACCAATGTTTACTTTCACATTTCTGTGGGATATGGTTTAGATTAAATATTCCAGGTTACTGTTTCGGGGACATAAATTGACTTTCTTAGACGTGAATAAAGTAAGGAAATAATAGCTTTTTAGACAAAGAAACAACTTTTGCGTGTTGTAACCAGTCATTCATATAGCTAAGAGTCTATTTTTTAATGTATATTTATTTTAATTGCGAAATCTCCAAAATCAGTGATCAATTTTTGTCATAAATAATTGGTAATTAATTACTTTATTTCGTCTAAATATATACTTAAGATATTTTCTTGCAAAATGTCTTAGAAATTGAAATTAATATGAAGATGATTAACTCAGTGTTTTCTTATGTATACTTTGGAAACATTTATCAACAGTTGAAAGTTTTTTTATTGCTATTTTTTCATTTAAATTGTTTATTTGATAAGAAATTATCGTAGCTAAAAATATCTTATATTCCTAATTAAAATTAAATAGTCTCATATTCATGAAAAAAATTAGTCTTACTTCTAATCTGTTATTGTAGACATAATTTTATTAAAATTTTTAATTGAAATTAGAACAAAACAACAATTTTCTTAGGTACAAAATTTTTTTTTGGAAGTGTAGGAGATTTTGCTGAAAGCAAAATATTTTTACAATTTTTAACCATAATGGAAATATTTCTTATTTCCAATTAATAATAACTTTAAATTTTCTATTTGAAATATTTTTTTTTAATTTCAAAATATCTTTCAAATGTTTCATCAAAATTTCACTCCGTCTTTTTTTTTTAACAAATTATGTTGTTTTTATTCGTAAGCAATAATAGCCATTTTTTCGAATTTTCCAATATAAAAAACTATATTTCTTTAATGTTGAAAAACAAGCATAGAGCTAGTTTAAAATTTTTATCAGGGAGCGCGAGTGACTTGCAGTCAAATAACCACTTCCGTCAATCTATTGCTATGAGCATGCTCAATCATCAGCAGAACTTGGCGAGCATTTTAAGCTGAAGACAACATTCTCTTTACTCAACTGCTGCTTCGCTTCACGTTTCCAGGAGAGAATATTAAAGAGAAAAAATATTTTTCTTCAGAAAGTAAAGATTGATGAATCAGCGAAACAACAGAGAGTCATAAAACAGGCAACGCTTGCATGTGATTAATAGGTTATACAGATTTGACAGCTCGGCAAGTTTGCGAAACGATAACAGATGGCAGCAGTGCAGTATAAGGTGCTGCATTAACAACATTCGCGATTTATCACACTATAAAAAAAAATTAAAAAACCTCCATAGTTCTTCAGGAATTTTATAAAACGTTACATCAGTTTAAGATAGATGAAAAATAATGTATTATTTAAAGATTTTACCTACTTACCCTACAGCTTTTTCACACATATTATAAATGTTATTGTGATCTAAGAAATCGTCTGATTGCTTTTCTACGTTTTTGACTGTAACCACCTCTCTTGCATAGATGATGCCATCTGAAAAATTAAAACCTAATCATTTAAAAGAAAAAATTTTTTAAAGTATATATATATATATATATATATATATAAATTTAAAAAATATTAGAGATTAAAATAAATTTGTCTAAAGGCTTCAATATTGGCCACAATCATTACACATTGTTTTAAAATAAACTATCATCTCGAATATTATTTATAAACTGTAAATTTACTTAAGAATAGGCTATCGCAATACATTCTTAGTGTGTTATTTCTGCTAACCGGTCTCAATACAATTTTATCATTAAAATATTGCATAAATTTACTAAGTCAACACACAAAATTGGCATTCATCTCTATATAATATACCATACCAACGAATGTTCATTCCATTCTATAGAATACTTAAAGTGCATATTCTCATTCCTGTGCAATAGTATAACTCATTAATAGAAGATTAGTTTCTCAGTTTAATTCAATTTTCCAAGCCGTTCTTATTACATGAACCTACGTATTTCACTTTTATTTTCAAAACATTACGTTCGAAATTTTTAATGCCAAACAAATATTACATTTTTAAGTAATAGATACTCTAAATAAACTTTCCTTCAAACTGTAATATATAAGTACGCATAAACCTATTATGAATAAGTGCATTTTTCAAAAAAGAAAAAAGGGCTTAAGAAAAGTTAGATGGATATTCTTATAATATGTATAAGACCTTAAAATACTTAGTGTTGTAGTTTTACACACACACACACACACACACACACAAGAATAGTTTACTATAATAAATTTAAACGTATTGCTATTAACTATTTCAAATATTTTTATCACTTAAAAAATATTTCTAATATTAAAGAATCATCCTCAGGAAAAATGCGATTGAAAAATCTTGATAATTGCTCAGTTTTAATGATAGCTAAAAAAAATGGATTCCTTTTGTAAGGAGTGTACTGCTCTCAATAGTTTACTCTAAGTTCGATTCTATCTTGTGCAGAACATCAGGTGGTAGAGTTTGCCTCTCTTTTTGGAATTTTATACACCCAGGTTAGCGTAAAAGCTTAAGGTGTTTTCTTTCTTGCGACATTCCTCAATAAAGCCTCTTCTCAATAAAAAATATAATCTCTTCTCAATAAGGCCTCTTCTCAATAAAAAAAAACACTTCGAAAATTGAAAAAAATCGCAATCCTAACCATAAAAATGCTTTTAAAACATCATGCAGAAGTATGAATGCATTACCTACCTTTTGCATTCAACGGTAGCTAAGATTGGACTTAACACTTAGCACTCAAATAACGTTTCACATGACAAAATAACGATAAGTTTTTTTTTTGTTAGTGTAAAAAATGACCCATGGGTCAAAGAATGGGGTAAGATAATTATATGTTAGCCATGTGTTTCCTTTGCGGAAATCATGATAGATACATGGTTGATGTCATCTCTAGGAAAAAACATGGAGGCATTATGTCTTCATCTGCGTTTATATTTTCCGTATTCACATCTATTGGAATTAGGGCTTAAGGGAATCAAATTTCCTCTTTTGTGATCGATTTACTAATGCAGATTACTATTTGGCACATACTTGAAGCAAGAGTAGAGTCGATTTTCTCAATCGCTTACACCTCTCATAGTATTTCTGCTTTTTCATTGCACATCTGTCGAAGAGATTTCTAGATTCTCACTTTAGAAACCCCATCTTTGGATACACATTATTACTTATTCTTCCCAGATTGGTTTGTCCACCAACACCCCATATTAAGTTGTCCATAATACGATATTAAAGAATCCACCAAGGCAGATGTGTGTGTAAAAAGCAGAAACCTAATTCCTGCGTCCCGATGTTCAACTGTTACTAAGATCGAACTTAGGAAATTTCGAAGATACTGCCCTATTACTGGGGTTCGATGTTACTTTTTTGCTTATAAAGAAAAGAAGATATTTACCAATTTCTATCCGAGAGAGGGAGAAGTCGATGATAAAAGCCTGCACGTTGCGCGTTGGCAGCGCCCACTCGGCTCGATCTGTCTTGTACACGAAGTACGTTTGATTCGTCCGTTTGAATAGCCAGTTTCCTCCATGAAGATCTCTGTGTTCGAATCCATAAGCACATTCCGCCACAGCAAGGGCACTGGCCGTCTGCAAGAACAAAGACATCGCTTCCGCACTATCGGTTGAATTCTAAAATTAAATTTTTAAATATGCGTTAGTTTTATAAAGACAGAAAATAAATTATTCCAAAAATAGGTTTTAAATTTTTTTTCTCATGTGCCAGCTAGGCTGACAATATGGAGTGCGCTGCTCTACTTTTTCATACTGAACCATATTAGGAGTAGAGTCCGACTGCTTCAGTACATACATGCCATAGGGACCCGTTTATAGGGTATGCAAACTTTCACACCTTATTCATACACAAAAAGGACAAAGACAGGACAGAGAGAAAAAGTACATCCATGCCTGAACCGGGATTCGAACCCAGGACCTCCCTATCAGCAGTCAGGCACTTTGACCACTAGACAGGGCGGTCGGCTTTGAATTTGTTAAACGTTGAATATAAACATTTAAAGGAAAGTACTTTTCATTCACAGCTACCATAAACAGGTTTTGTTTTTCACGTTGTGTTTACAAGAGTCAATATATTATAGTTATGAAATGTACAGAATCCTTTATTTTAGCGCCAGTCAATTTGAGTACTTAATCTCACTTCAAAAAGTCATTTTATTCAATAACGAATAAGTAAGAGTTAGTAACGCACATTTATAAAATAAATTTCATCATAAAATATGAATAATTAGCACTTTATGTATACATGGCTAAAATTGGAATTATAATAAAAGCTCAATAGTAGTTAAATATCACTAATAATTTATCTTGTAACAATACCCAAAACACAATAAGATTAATTACTTAATTCTAACATAAACTCTAATAAAAAGCAAAAAGCGAATAGAATAAAGTATTAATCTCTGTGAAATCTTTAGTAATATATCTGTATTATTTTACAGGAAAGAAAACTTAAAAGCCAAAGTTAGTTTCACCGCAGATGTTATCAGAAGTAAACTAATATATCTATTTACTAATTCCCTGTATAGTCTATAAAATGAGTATATATAATAATAAAGCGTACCCATTTGAGAGAGGAAATTATCGCATTCTAATGCAGAAAGATTATTATTTACCATGCTTTTGAAGATGAAAGCCCAGCTGAAGCCTACAATTAAATAGCTTTTGGATTCAATACCCATATAGAATATCACTTACATAGGTTCACAATCACTCTTATATTGGTTGAAACGATACTGTAGTCCAAAATGTGACCATAAAGCGACAAATAAATCGGATTTCTTAGTAAAGACTTTTGTAAGCGGAAAACTGCTTAAGTATGAATAATATTTTAAAGTAGATTTTTGAAAAATATATACAATCGACAGGCACGACCAAAATTGGGATTAAATTCACAATAGTTGTTGAATTGAAAAAAAAATCAGCATTAGCTTTTTAATATTGAATTTATTGAATTGGAACTTTGATAAACATGTAATTGTTGCCCTGACATTGCACAGCTCTGAAAGCACTTCCCAAACGTTAATAACATGCCAGCGTTTCGTTTTGCATGCAAAATTCCGAAAAATCCTTCGTAAATCGAAAATCTATCGCAAACGACACGTGTATTGTGAAAAATCATAAATAAACACCCTCTTTTAGTTCAACTGTGATTAGATGAGTGTTTGTCGCTCAAAGATCATTTTTGCCCTCGAGGGCTAATTATATCTGGATCTACTGTTTGAATTGGGTTCCGAACCACAACAAACACCCAAGCTGAAGGTGGTATTCAAACCCAGGAACTGTTGAACCATACGACAAAGGTATGGATCACGACTAATTAGAATCAAACATGAGCCTTACTACTGCTAGGTGGGCAGCATTTTCACGACACTGCTGCAAGTAAATAATTTATTGCATCGGCAAATATCTAACAAACATGTTTTAAATAGTTTGTCCTTCAGATTACAAAATAGATATATCCGTTATTATGATTTATAAAATATTAAAAAATCCGACTGGTTGGCTGGGTTTCATAGCGCAAGATCCAAAAATAGACATACTGCGCCAAGAAACATTTGTTTTATTTTCTTTTTATTTTAATTAAAAATTAATAAATGAATAAACAAATAATGTTAAGACCCAAACAACATTAAAATTTTAAAAAACAAAATAAATATATAATAATTTTAAAATCTATTGATAAAATGTAATGACAAATAGGTTTCCATGGGGTGGATCCCCTATTAAATGAAATAAAGTTAAAATATCAGTTTTAAAAAAGTGTAAACGTTGTTGGTTAAAATTTAAACATAAAATTAAAATATGAAAAAACAATAAATGGTCATCACACGTTTCACACCATGGATTTAGTTCACTTAGACAAAAAAATCCGACAGTAAATTAGGCATGTATAAGCAGAGAATTACAACAAAGCCTTTGGAAAAATTATTCCATTTTACATATGGAAATTTTATTAAGTGATATTAAATGAACTATAATAAGCTTATCGTGTGTCAAAATGTATACAAAATTAAATTTCATGTTTCCTCTTAAAAATATATATCAGTCAATTAAACTGCTAAAGATAAAAAAGCAGTGGTATAAAATCAAAATTTTCTCAATATTTTTGTAAAATAACTTTAAAGCAGAAGTTAAGGAAAATCGGATAAAATTATTTGAAATTATGACAATTTTTATAATATAAAGCAACTGATTGGAGGTTCATATTGTAGGTTATTTTACATCTTGTTTTACAGAATCATGTGATTTAGAACATATAGATTTGACACTTTAATGACGTTCAGTCACAAAAAATTGTTTTTATAATTGAAGTTTACAAATACTAGAAGAGGATGATAGTGAACAAAACTTTCAGGTGAGTCTATGTACCAAAAATTTATTCCTTTAACTCCCCCATTCGGGCTCAAAAGTATTTTTAGTTAAATATATTCTATAAATAATTACTTGATAATTAATAATGAAACAAATATAAATAGTGAACTTTTAATAAGGATGCATAAAAGCATAGAAAATATTCCAAGTCTACTTATGATTTAATATAGGTTCTCATGTATATTTATCCAAAACAATTTTAAAATTATTTTATTAATAAATAATTATTTTATTAATGATGATTATTAATGTATAGTTTCAATTTTATATCACATACTTGTGTACGCTGATTTGTTAAAACCTATAGCTTTGCATTTCTACAAACTATATAAATTGCTCTATTGGGAACATTAATGACATTTTTATGCACGTTTAAACTATTAATATTAAACATTACTGTCAACAAAGAAATATTTAATCCAGTCATTATTTTTATATCTGTTGAATTTTTTTGCGATTTAAATAAAATAAATTTTATTAAAAATAATTTTATTTTAAATTATAAACAATCAACTTACATTTAATAGGATTGGTGTTCCGCAATACTCCAATTCCAACAGAGCAAAAAGAGCATCATTCAGGTAGCGATCTGAATCGTATAAGGGAAAGTGGATTAGACACTGACATTGTATAACATAGAAATAGGATAATTTAATATATCTAACTTATAAGAAATTTCTAATCTTTACTCAACAAAAAAATTTGCTATATTACCGATTTCACAAAATGTGAAATTTTCATAAAAACTATGGGTTTTTTAGAGTGAAGATTTAAAGTTAGTTATCATTTGTAGTCTCATGTTATTATTAGAAACGACAATTTTTGCACTGTCTCCTTTTATGGTAATTTACATGAATAAATACTATAACAAAAACAAATCGATTTCAGAGATAAGAACTGATAAAACAACCTGAACTGAGAAAAAAAACTCTGCTTATTTTTGTTACCACCTTACATTACTTATAACATTAAAATCATGGGTAGTTTTAAGACAATTGAACACTTAAGGCACATTGCTTTCCATGAAAATGTTTCGTAGATTGTAAGCCATACTAATGCGTTGCTGTAATGAAAATCCGATTCACTTTCAAGGGTTTACTCCGACATTAAGTGTTTCAAAAAGAAGACATGCAACAGCCACCTCCTGCTTGAAATTGGCTGTAGTTGAATCAAGATTTCTTACACCAAAGAATCCACCCCTAACTCTACAACACAATGGTCCCCGTTTATCATTTATGAATTTATCATATCTTAGCCTTCCGAATTTACTCTTTTGTAGACAGTTATCCATTATTTACGTGTTGCAGGAGAAAAAAGTTAAAATTTCCATGCAACCTACCTGAAAGAATGCAAAAACCCAACATCGATCCCCTCTTGTTTAATAATGATGGGAATTAATTTAGGTATTTTTAATCCAGTTAAGGGTGGTCTTACCACTAAGCTATGGGAAGACAAAGAAATCACATTGCTCACTATGCTTCTTTTGCGGAGTAAAACGTAAATCAACGTAAAATAGATCCACATAAACACATTCCACCTAACTCACTAGATAAATTCTTTAATTTCCAAACATCCACAGTATTCTGTTGCCTCACAGAAAAACATCGTGAGAATGGAACCTGTTTTAGAGTCATAATGGGAAAATACAGAAAATACTAAAAATAATTGACACAATAAATTTACAGACAGAAAGTAGAAGCTAAACAATCTACATTCTATCGCTAAAAAATAGCCATGATCGCGTGTGATATTTTGTACAATGATGGGTGCTTTAGACTGCTTTTCCCTAATATTATACAGTCAGTATACAGTATTCATAATATACAACCGCAGTGCATTATGCATTTCAATCTGAAAAGTTAAATTTATTGAAGGAGTATATCACAAGCAGAGTATTGTGTAATAAAGCCAATTAATACACAAAAGGGGTTTCCTGATATGTAAAAGTAATGTGAATGTACATACATAAATCCATTAAGCCATTTATTTGGTCTATTCAGCAAATTATTCAATAATTGAAAACGTTTTACTTTATGTCGTAGATAAAATTAATTAATTTGAGGCAAATTATAAAGATCACTGTCACAATGTTCTCCAACCGAAGTATGAACTCAAACTATTTCAGTCAAATATAGTGGTTCTCTTTTGCTTGAACAATTCTTCTAAATTACGTAGACCTCCCACACAAAGGGCAGAGCCATACTTCAGAAATAGGTACAAGGAGGTATGTTAGTGCAATATCAATATCAATTGATTCTCAAATTTTAAGTAATTAACTGCATGTAGTAAATAAAGCAAATTTTTGCGATTGTAAAAGAGGTTTTCGGTATATTACCCTTCATGTGGGTTTTTTGGAAGTGAATTGTATTCATGGCAGCAGGAAAACTTTCGTAAATAATAAAAGAATATCGACGAAATAGAAACGAAACTACAAAATGTATGTGCGATTGTTTCATTAATTTCAAAATCATCTGAAGTATTCAAAATGATTAAAATATTTCATATCACATGTGTGGTTTCTATAAAAAAAAACTTTAAAATATATTTTTAATTCAAAAGCTATTACAATACTTTAGGGTTTTGCTTTTTAAAATTTTTAACTTAGCATGTTAATTACAAATTGATTTAAAAAATGTTTCATTAGAAGCACATTTAAAATATTGCCATCTAAAAACTGTAGGCACTCATTTCAGATTGCTGTTGGTTATGTTTTCCTACAGGACAATGAGGTTATTCAAATCAATTAGTATCGTAAAACAATTTAAACAAATTTAAGAATTTCAAGATGTTTGAGATAGGAAATATTTCCACAAGATTATGATGTACAAGCACTTATGTCATTTAAAAGAGTTGTTTTCAAATGTGTTCTATTATAAAATGATAAATTATTGTTTAAAATATGTTGCTGATTAAATTAAAATTTCATTTTAATTAATATCATTTAATTTAGTTTCAAAGAGGTAGTTCAGTAATTATGTAAACGAAATGATATATTTTATTATTATCATAATAAGTTTACATTCAAATTATCTCTATTTCATAAAATTGAAAATTCAGAGTAAACTTAAAAAAAATTGGTTGTTTACTTTTATGGATTTTTTTTATTTTTATTTTTATTTTTTATTTATTATTATTATTATTATTATTTTGTGCATAAGAAATGGAAATTTTTTCACACGTTACTCAAATTCTGTTAGAATAAAATGGAGAACTGTAAGAAGAGTGTAATATACTTGCATGTAAATATTTAGATTACAGAACAAATGTTCAATAATATTGTAGTTATTAGTTGAGTTCAAATGCGTATATTGATCAAGAGTATATGTGTATATATGAAAGAGAGCAAGATTTTTTTTTCTTTACAGTGATTGTAAACTAAGTTTATAATTAATTGTTTTGATTTGAACTAAAATATCAGCTAATCATAGCGAGCGTAGTAATTATTTCGTTTAAAAAAATCTTTTCAGTTGTCCATCTTAATGGATGTGTAGCCTTAATATTAATATAGTTAAAACTCATTTTAATTTCAGATTGAAGAATGAGTTATATAAAATATTCAGAACAGATAATGAAAGGAAATAAGTATTAGGTTGGGAAATAATTTCATAGCATTTTTACCAAAGATTTGTTTAAACAAAAACCAATTATACCAATAAATTAATCAATTATATATTCGCCGTTGCTGTTTACAACCCCTTCCCACCTCTCAACCAATTTGTTTTGATGGCCAAAAATCACCTTGTCTGGTGTCAAAAATGTTATAGAGCCAGTTTTTAAGGACCTCTTTGTTATCGAAGGTAACGCATTTCATACGGCGGGCGCTGCGGGACCTCCCATTTAAACTCTTTGAGTGCGGGTTTGACGATTTGTGCCTGGTGATGTCGTGAAGGAATATGGTTTGTCCCTGTCGATTAGGTCTTTTCAGTAGAATAACCTCATTCACACGGTGTAGCTTGGGTATGTAGAGCTCCTTGTTGACTGTGGCATTCTTTTCGAGCATTTCCCAGTGCACTTAAAAACTGGCTCAACAATCTTTTTGATACCAGACCAGGCGATTTTTGGCTGAACGGTATCAACAAATGGGTCGAGAGGTGGGAAGAGGTAGTAAACAGCAACGGCGAATATAATTGATTAACTTATTGATATGATTATTGTCTTTTGTTTAAATAAAAGTCTTTGGTAAGAACGCTATGAACTTATTCCCTAACCTAATACATTACCTTTTCTTTAATTTTCTAGTGAATATGAAATTGTAAACAGAGAGTAGAGCTCCTACCAGGATTTCCATGTGCTATGTCCTCAGATTGCGCTTCTTCTTGTAAGGACTCTTTGTGCTTCTTCCAGGCCTCTACGAGACGCTTTGGAGGCTTGCCATGCACCATATCTATGCTGAACATTAAACATCACTTGAAACGTTTTACAAATAAAAAGCTATCACTAGTATTATTTCGTTTCAAAATATTTTAAGCAAGACTTACACAACTCGAAGCCGTCAGATATTTTCATTTCAATAAAATGTTCTTATAATAGATTTCATACTTATTATGAAACTTATCTGTTAAGCATAATTTTAATCAATACAGAATCTGACCTTTAAGTTATAGTTAAAACAGTAAATTTGAAGATTATAAGTTTCAAATTATCATGTTTCTATTTTAATTCTATGCCATCTTGAAAGAAAATAAAATTTGGTCATATTTTTGACTCAAACTGCTAAAGAGATAGTTAAAATGTTGAGTGTCATACACTACTGGTCAAAATTGCAACATCATCGATGAAAACAAATAAAAATGTATAGTACGCGAATAGTATGCATGAAGAAAAACTGTTTAATTTTCAGGCTATATTTTTTTTTTTACAAGATTACAACGGTTGTTTTAACTGACAAGACTACCATTTCTGTCAGTTGAAACAACCTTATCACAGTTAGACAGTTAGGTATTGAGTGGAGCTGAGCTCTTATAGATGACAAAACGAGCAACTCATTTGAAATTTCAGCAAGTTTATGTCATACTCCATCAAACATAGTAGATGTTTTTATTTGGTTGAAAATTTAAAATTCACGCAAGCAATTTCGCTTATTTCAATGCAGATCAAAACATCCTTTACAATATGTGCTAACATTTTGTCGAATGAATGAATTTTGCAAACTTCAGGTGAATGACGCATTCGAAATGTCAAATGTTGAAATATGGCATTTTCACAGGCGATACATGCTCACTTCACTTATTTAGGTATTAATATTGCATTATCTTAGGCTTTAAATTTTTTCTTTGAACAGAAAAATCCTTTAATTAAGCAAATGTCGTCGAACAATTATGAGGTGAAATTGAAGTAGAAAATCTTTCACTAAATTGCAAATAAATTTTTACAACTCAACTTTGGATTTCGTATAAATTTTCGGACTACAAGTTTCCAATTTCTCTGAGATAACATTGCATGACTGTCATAACGCACTTTATTTCCGATTAGTTATACGTACTGAATTTATTTTAATAAATACTGATGAATTTATTTAATAAGTAAAAAAAAATTAAATATTAAGTAGTTAAGTAAATATTTTAGTAAATATTGAGAAATGCTAATTGTTTAGCAAACAATAAAGCAGGCAGTTTAGTAAACTGTTGTCTCTATTAAAATTGGAGTAAAGACAAAAACGATTGAATTTGCTATTAATGTCGTGTTTTGTATGTGTACGAAGTTAAGTGAAACAATTGACATTCCTCACTGCTAAACTGTTGTTAGGAATGGAAAAACAGGAATTAAATAACAGAAACGGATAACTCATTCCATGCTGTTTCACGTTCCCTCCACATTTCATTAATTGTAGAAGCTAGTTTGTTTTGATTCATTTGTAATATGGCGTTCGATTTATTTGCACACGAGGGCTAAAAAGACAACCATAATAGCTCGACAAAAGACACAAATCAGATTCTCAGTAACACATAAGATATTGCAAATCAGTTTGCAGACCATAAAAGCTTGAGCAATTGAGCATCTCGCCTATCAAATCTCAAAACAAAACGTGCAAAATGTTGTTGAAAAATGCCCTTTCGAATTCTTCAAAAGTAGTATTCAACCAATGATCTTAAAGATGTTGGAAATATACTTTTGAGATCTTTAGATGAATGTATGTAATACCTAGATAAATCTGCGGTACTAGATAGTAGATAAAGTAAGAAAATTTATGAAGAATTAGATAAAATAAATCAATTTAAAAGTCCATCAAAATAAACTTTTCTCGTATTTTCTGAGGGGAGGTAGTTTAACTATTAAAGGAAAGAGAAACTTATTTATTCTTTTCAAGCTAATTCATAGTTCATTTCAAACGCTGCCATAAATTGATTTATTAAAATTACATGCCTGGTTATTTCATGCAACCCAAAATTTAAAAAAAAAATTGCAAATTGATGTAAAAATGAAGAATGTTCTCGAAAGAACATAAAAATCCTGAAGAAAATAGATGGTGCATTTTAAGCAAAAGTAAAGATAAAATTATATAAAAACAAAAAGTATTATAAAAACTACATAACAGAAATGCTTAATATATAACAATTAATTGTTTATTGTCATGATAACTTGTATCGTTTCTGAAAACTTATGATAATGTTAGGAAAGCTGAATATGGCTTTTAACATTTTTAATTATTATTTTCAGAGCAAATTACTTCTTTATATATTGGATTTTAATTTTCCAATTTCATATTTCATTTTTTATCTGAAGTGTTTCATAATTTCTTTCAAAAAAATAAAAAACTCTGAAGAATAAAATCCAAATTCTTATTGTGATAATTATCCACATTTCACAAAAAAGTTTCACTGTCATACATGTGACAGCAAAATTTTTCTTTTAGTGATTTCTTATATCATTTAATTTTGTTAATTATCGAGTAAATTCTTTCAAAGAAAAAAAAGCAAAACTGATTATCTAGAAATCAAAAGTAATATTTTAAAAATATTTCCGTGTTTAAATATTTTTCATATAATTACAAATAATGTATTAAAAGGAAAAAATAATTCCTCTCAACTAAAAGTTAAATAGATATATTTCCTAATTTGCAACGATGACTACGTGGATCACATAAAAATTGCTGTAAAAACATGTCAAGATAAATATATAAATATAAAAATTCTATATCGAACTAAGCAATGATTCAATATAATTCAATATTGAACTAAACAATGAAATATACTTGTATAATTTTGGAAAATTGGGAGCTTGAAATGTGCCTTCTTCCTTCAACTTCGACAGATACCTAATAATGAAAATATATTAAGTGCATCAGAAAGCAAGATTGGAAAATGTTTTCAGGAAATTATAAAATTTGAATTGACCTGAATTTGAAAATTTTGTTACGATTTAATATTAAAAACAATAATATTGTTAAATAAAAATACAATTTGCAAACTCTTACAGTTGCACAAAATACTAATCCTTATAAATTTATGATATTATGCATACCTTTTTCTCATACAATTTAATGCAGGGATTGACTTCTTCCGTATATCTATTAAACTCTGAAAATAATACCTTTAAATATTTAAGTCAATCATTAAAATCCAGTCTTAGCTTTTGATTATCCCCTGTTATATGAAATGTATTATGAATGAGTATGAAATAAGAATGTATTAACAACAGTCGACATTCAAACAAGAATATATCAGATTAGCTCTATGCACTACAAAATCATAACTTTCAGCACCCTTATAGCAATGAAATTAGGAAATTAATGGCCCACTCTAGAAAATTAACGATTGCAAGAACGCTTGTTAAAAGTTTTTCAGCAGTAATTATTTAAAACTAAACGTCACCTTGCAAGTACAGAAATATGAAGAAAAACTGTATATAACCTGATTCTGCAAGCGCTATAGCTCTAAAATTAATATCATTCAAAGCATCAAAAATATCATTTGAACTCCAGAAAAATAATGCGACTTATGACCTAGTGTAGGTTACTTGCTTACAGAAGAGCTAGCTCTATTACACTGGAGCCTACCCGTGAATATTAGATAAGCACTTACTTGTTGAACACGATGTAAATACAAATCAAAATTATTCACACAACAGCAACTAACTCGATATAATGCGACACCATACACAACGTGAATTAATTGTGTGATAGGACAATAAGTACTTAATGAATATTTTCTAGAAAGGAATAAAAGCTAGATTCTCAAGTAACAGTTTGATATCACAGGGATGGATACTTTTTCCAATGAAGAGTATTGCAATATAGAATGAATGCTTAATGATAGACAAAGTTGCATGTTTCCATTGTAAAAGAGTTTTCTAACAAAATCGTATTCATCTTAGAAAAGATTCATCTTTTCTGAGAAAATTCTTATAAATGGACTGCACATTACCAAGCATTTATCTACAGTATAGGACCATACCTAAATGGCAGATAAATGTTTGAAAGTCACAAAAGATAAAAGGAAAGATATAAGCTTTCAAAGTCGCTTATTGCAAATACTGTGTGAATCAAGCGTGTTTTCATTCGTAATATTGATGTAACAGTCAAGAGAGGCTTAGCAACATTATGACTGATTTAATTTGTTGAGGTATTAAACAAATCTCCAGACAACTTTCATTCATCCGTTCAATTTGTAGTTATAGCTTTTTAAATAACAAGTCATGGGCTCAATTTTTATCTCGGGTTGGTTGCAATTGTCCAAAATCCATTTTAAACTGTGGTTTCTATGTTAATCAGCTTTTATCTGCAAAAAATAAATATGGAATGGCAAAGTTACTTGCTAAAGTTGTTTTGGCAATAAGACATCGTTTTACACTAAGAATGATTTAATAGAATGTTAAAAACAGGTAGAAATGGCATTACTACAAACGGAAAAGTCCTTGTAGTAATCTAATATTTAGTCATCGTGAACTAAACAATTTTCTTTGAGTTTTTGGTTGTAACACACATCTCTGAACAAGACTTGTTTTAAAGATGCATATTAATGTATTCTCTTAAAGCACACATGCAAGTATTATAAGCAACTCTAAATATTATGGGACACTAATATTTAGAGTTGCCCAGAGAAGTATTATCTGGTCTATTATACAACCAGATATTTCGACAACAGGAAATATTTGACTTCCATATAATGTCGTACCTCTCCGAGGTATACAAGTAGAGTGATGGTTGTTCCGTCGAACAACTGTCATATTTTCCAAACCATAGCTAATTGGTTTTCTTTGTATAAGTTGTTCTAAGGAATTGGTGTGTCTCTTAGAAAACTTTACCAGAATTTCGAACCAGTGTCCTGCTTGTTCTCACCATAATACTGGCGTGAAGCGAAATATTAAGCATAAGCTTCACTTTAAAATAGAGCTTTTTCATAACTTGATTAAGCAGCAAATGTGAATATTAACAAATATTTGCTTTGATCTAATGACGACTGGACATTTGCGTTGCAAGTCGTATACACATAAATGCGATTCTTGCTTCTCTCTACTCTAAGTGTCGCTTATTCATTCGGATATAATTTTGCTATTGATTTTTGTTACTATTTTCCTCATAGTTTTCATAATAAGACCTCCAAATTCCATGTATCATCCTTTTTGTTATGTTGACTTTGTAGTGAAGATACTTAAAGGGAAGAAGTATTTTCAGAAATTTCTAATGAAAAAGAAACAGAAGCCCACAAAGCAAAACTAATTTTGTGCTTAAATTTTATCTTGCCAGAGCTCACTTCAGATTGCTCGTATAGATCATATAAGGGCATATTTAAATGTATACCCTGATATTTTATATTTAGGATGAGTTATATTTTCAAAAAAATTCATACATCGGATCCAATCATTTGTTACAGATTTCAAGACACAGCTTCTAATTGCTTCGAAAAATATTATTAAGTAATGCAGTTCTAAATGTAATAAACTATTAAGTATCGCACACAATTTTTAAACAGATAATCAACTCTATTCAATCTTATTTTTACTTATTTTAAATAAAAACTAGATGGAGCAAAATAAATGTGTATTCTTTAGTTTAGTTTTTTGATTAGGACACAAAACATTAAGCATGCCAAGGGAAAATGTTATAATGTTCCGTTTAACATCCGTAGAATTCCCTCAACTTTCAAGCTATGTGTACAGGGGCTTCAAGTAAATTATATTTGGTTGTTATTGATTTGTCACAGTGTCCATGTGTTGCGAATCGATTTAATCCTATTTAGGTTTGCACCGGCAAACTTCATTGTCTGGTATAAGTGTGGTTGGTCGCGCATTGGTGACCTTTTACATATGAAAGATAATTAGATCAGGACCTACAGTTTATAGTGGATTCCGATCACTACCAAAATCCTCGCTAAAGTGAGATTTGAACCAAGAAACTGTATTTAATCAAATTCTAGAGCGCTAACCATTTGGCTACAAGATCAGCTTGTCTTGGGTAAAAGAAGAACTTATGACTCGTTGAACTGAAGACAGACCATTGAATATTCAATCATTACTTCAGCAAGGAGTTATAGCCAGAAAGTTTTCCATCAGACAGGAAAAGAAAAAAACATATCGTCCTTATAAAATAGTACACACTATTTTACAATAGAGGACTGATAACTGTATAGTTAGGATGGATTGATATTAGGATAGAATCTGGAACTTTCAAAAATTTCTGTGAGAGTGATGTTTTCATTCAGAAAGTTTCAATTAAGATTTTGTTCTATTTACCACGTTATACAAACATTATTTTAATTATTTGTTTAAAATTTGCGTGTGTCATTGGGAAAAAATTATAAATTACCCTTATAAGATTTATATAGCAAAAAATGTTTTTAAGAAAATGCTAACTTTTATAAGCATTAATTTCAGTTAAAGCTAGATGTCATCTAAGTCACTTTTTCCCACATTTGCAGCCTTTCCATCAATATAAAGGTTTTTCTTATTAAAATCATCTCAAAATTGTACGCTTTACATTTATTAATTGTTGTTTGCAAAAATTCTAAGGAAATCTTTTTAATTATATCCCTGTAGATATGCAAATAATATGCCTCGAGCATAGTATCTTTATGAAAAAAAATAAACTTTACTTGGAACAAACAGCTTCCACAACAGTTTCTTCAGAAGTAATCACTATGTCTGGAAATTCACGATGTTCTCCATAAACCGTGATCGTTTTCAGAACTCTTTCTGTTCCATCGAAATTTAAGGCAATGTAGATTTCTCCATAAGAACCTTCTGCTATTTTCTTGACTTTGTAGAGTGACCTGCAAGACATTAAATCGTTATTTTAAGTAATACCTTTTACTTTAATTTTTAAGAAAATCTTATGTCACACTTAAATATTTTAATTTTAGTTCGTAATATGGGAAGTATGGAAATAATTTGTGACTCTAAGTTTCTCTCTCTCTCTGCATGAAGTCCAAAATGATCGAAACTCACAAGTTCAAGCTGATTCTTAATTAGAACAAATTTCTATCCTTGAAATTTGTTCTAATTCTTGAAGAGTGAAGTAAAAGCATGCCATGAAGTTTGAATTTAAAAAAAACGTGCTAAAAGTTCAAAAGAATTGTGATTTCAATAATGATGATGACATGTTTCATTTATATTAATGTCACTATTATAGGAGGTTATTTATTGTTCGTAACATCTGTTTTGAATGGGATCCACAATTTAAATTGTAACACAAACTATTACCAGTCGGGGTCAGTGTAAAACTTTTAAAATGTAAATCACAAAAATAACTAATTAAATAACACTCTGAACGAGAGAGTAAAGAACAGCGTGCAGATAAGCAAATTATTTGTGGTAAATACTAAATATTTGAAGACATCAAATTGCAATATTCATCCATGTCGGGGGTTTGGTTTAGTAGTGCCATCCATCGGCGGTTTGTATGCTTGTTTGTCGCTCAGTGGTCATTTTTTGCACACGAGAGATAATTATACCGGGATCTACGGTTTAAAGTGGATTTCGAACTACTGCAAACATCCATACCCAAGGTGAGATTCGGACCTACGCACTGTTGAACCGAAGGTAAGAGTCCTAACCATTCGGCTGCCATTTCGGCCCATATCGGAGGATATATGGCTTAGTTGATGCTTCACAATTCTTTTATTCTCACGATTCAATAGAGATGGGGATCACAAGATATGTAAAATAAATCTGTGACAACACCGAATTTGTTTGGTTTGCTTGTCACCCAATAGTTATTTTTCGCACAATGCTAATTAAACTAGAATTTACAGTATAAAATGGATTCTGAACTACTACAAACATCCAAGGTGGATTTCGAGCCTAGAAACTTTCAACCGAACGTTAGACTGCTAACCACTGAGTCAACTCAGAATGCCAGAATTGTTTGCCAGTTCAACTGGTAACACCGGAAATAATTCCGAAGAGATACACTGGAGAAGGTATGACAAATCATAACAGAATGATGCTAATTATCATCTATTCCTATTTGAATCAAAACTTACTAAATGGAAAAAGTGAAATAAAATTGAAAAAAAGAGCAGGCAATCATCGATAATTTTACAATATATATATATATATAATATATATATATATATATATATATATATATATATAATATATATATATATATATATATATATATATATCATTACGCTCAAAAGAAATTCAAATACTTCTGAAGAAATTTATGTTGACTGATTGCCTAGTTTTATTAAATAACATCTAAAACTGCTAATAATTTTTGAAAATGATATATTGAATATGTTCATCTGCAATTAATTTTATGAATCAAAATTTCCTCACGAATTTCAATTTTCGAATAATACCTTTAAAAAATCACTTCTGTTGCTCATTGAAAAGCAAATTCTCATTTTCGAAATCAAATGTTCTGCTTAAAATTCCACTCAGTTTTACATTTTATAAAAAAATATTTTGACAGGAAAAATCTGGATATGCTTTGAAATACTTTATTTCTGTTTTCCATTTACAAAAGGGCAATTTCCTCTAAACATCCAAGTGTATCTGTAATCTAAATTTTTCCGCAACTGGTTCCACTTATCTAAAAGTTTGAAGGAACAAAAAGAACTTTTCTTTCCAGATAGCCAAAAATATTGCAGAAAACTTCATAAATCAAAACTTTTTCATGAACTGTGTAAATGTGTTTCTATCTATCATCGGCCCATCTACACTTATTACAAGCAAACCCATTGTTCTTGATATATAATTTCTTCATAAAATAGTATCAATAAGTTTTCAAAATCAGAAAAACCTGAGCACATAAAAATACAAGATTTAATAATGATTCTGAATCTAAGATGTTAATAGTTCTCTTATAATACTTAGCCAACATCTCAAGATTATTTAACGCAAAAAATATTGCATGTTATTTTTTACTGGCGTTACACATTACACTAATAACATTAGATTGAGGGAATTGGAAAAAAATAACTTATTCTATTATTGGAAAAGTAACACTTTACAGTCTTAGTTTTATAATTTACAAAATGTTCATATTCCTTTATACAACCAAAATTTAAAGTGTTAAATATCTCAGAATATCCAAGAAAATCTCAACGTCTTTCTACATTTGAATCAACTCAAAAAAGTCTTAGTATAATTGACTGAAAAGTAATATGATTCAAATACATTTCAAAAACATTTTTTCAGTGAGAAAAAAAATTTTTTTTTGCGACAAAGTACTTAGAAAGCATTAAAATATTTTCAAAAGAAAATGTCGCAAAATATTTTCTTTGAAGATATTTTTCAAAAGTAAATAGGCTGATGTCAAAGAGTTCTGAACTCATTGACGTAAAGAATATTCAAATTTTAAACAGGAAATTTTTAACAATATTCATAAGATTCACTCTATAAGCCCATTTAGTAAAATTCAATAAAATTAATTCATCTAATTCCCGAAAGCAAAGTATGAAAGTTCATAAATGTATAACAAATTAAGGACCTGGCCTTACATATGCTAATGCTATCGCACGTAATTCCTAAATTCTCTCTTTATAGGAGAAAGAATCTATTAATTATTTTCAAATATTTATGAATTGCATAATGCGAATGGTTCGAACCTTCTGCCTGACGTCTGCAGCCTGGGAGTAATAAATAATTCATACGACGATAGTTTCGATAAATTATGGGACCTCAGAAAATATTTAACTTTCCAAAATGCGATATTGCTGCCTAATTAATATTCCACGATGCAACGAATATGCAATTTTGCACGCTTTTAATAATGAATTTCCGTTTGATTTAATAAACCCAAAATATTTTATTAAATGCTTTATACATAATCAAACAGCAGAAATCTACTTTCCCCATCCATTAGTCAAGTTCAATAGGTTACATTTGTATACATCATTCAGAAACTATATTTTGCAATTGGAAAGTTGCTGCAAATGCTAAATGTATTTACTCTAGTACGAATTTTTTTTTAATTCAGAGAAAATTAATAAAAACTTGATGTTAACACAACATATTTAACATTATATGTAACAGACTTGAGTAAACATATCTAGCAACCATTGAATGCATTAGAATTGTAGTGCAATATATAAAATTAATAAAATCTTAGGATACTTTATTCGTTTATTATAATAAAATACTGTTTTCGGTTTTAATATATAAACGTTACAATTGCCTTTTTAATAATTAATATCACTTAATTTTTAATGTATCCGTCTTCAAAGGGATGAAAAGTAACCAAAGACTTTTTCCTTTATTACACCAATTAAGCCAATCTGAATAAAAAAAATTTCTTTCATATCAAGGCATTTTTATTTTGCCTTTGAGCGGAGATTGGCTTACTACGATCCCATTATACTTGACAGCAAAACTACTGATACTCATGATAGCAGTGGAAATAAAATCCGTGAATTGCTCAACGGAAAATTTGAGCAGTGTTGTTAAGTTGCATTCAGTGCGGAGAAACAAAGAAACCACTGAGATCAATAATTTTTATTTTTATTTTTTGAGTTTGAAGAAAAGATTTTATACAATTATCATTTTTTTTTCATTTAAAGCACAACAAATTCCAAACAGAAGATAGAAGAAATGTTCGCTTATTAAGTGTAATTAGAAAGAGTTCATAGTGATTTAAGTTTTGAATTTTACAAACAGAAGCAAGAATATTTTAAGGTTCACAACTGTCGCTGAAGAATAGTAATACCCTCTGCACTTGCTCAACAAAATAATTTATAGGAAAAATTTAGTAAGATATATCAATGCAATCATTAAATTTAAAATGTTATAAATTAAGAATTTCTTTGTGTTTACCAATATAAATTTTTAAAGAAAAAATTTACTATTATATAGATATTTATATAATAATTACACATTGAAATAAAATAACTATTTAACTATCACCAATAGTGGGGGATAATTTTTCATTAAGTATTCTGTTACAACGTTAAGAGAAATATCTAATAGATTCAAGCAGTTAATAGAATATGGTAGTAGCAACTAGATAAAATATAAAAATCAAGCTTAATAATCAAACATTTTTGTTAAGATTTCAGTTGAATCATCGCTAATGGTAGTTGAGACTCGTACAAATACAGCGGAAAACAAAGGTTGCTTTGTCATTAACAGGGATTTTGTATTTTCTCTGTTAATTTTTTGGAGAAAATGTCCATGATTTATTGTTATTTTCTGCACAGAAAGGTTTAATCAATGATCATTTGATTTGTTGCCAGTTCTTAAACCAAAAGTTTCAATCAGCTTTACCTACTTTAACTACATTCCACACCATTTCAATTATCCACCCACGAGCTAAGTTTGGTTTGATTTTATTTGTGTGTTTGTCGCTCAACAGTTATTTTTTTTTTTACAAAATGAGGGCTAATTAATTAGACTAGGACTACAGTTTAGAAGAAATTTCAAGCCATTACTAGCATTTACACTTAAGGGGAGAATCGAAACCATAAATTGATAAACTGAAGACCTAAGAGCTAAACATTCAGCCGCTGTCTTCCAATGTAAGTTTCGAACCCATAAATTCTTAATTAAGAGGCAGAAATTATAACACTTAGCTAGAAATTCAGCAGACAGTCATAGAAATATAAGGGCCTCATATGAAATAGTTGTTACTAAATTATTTAAAAATTACTGAAATAAATTAATCGAATTCAGGAAATTTTTATTCTTTCTTTAATAAAAATAGTTTTTTTTAAATATTTAGCGTACAGGTTCATGCTTGAAGACGAAGTTTTATTTTGCTACTGATAATTTAAATATAAATCGATTACTTGAAATAATCTTTTATTTTCTTTTTAATTTTATAGGATTTGTTATTCAACTATCCGAACATATTTTCTTAGAGAAGTAATTCATTGTCTGATTTGTCGCTCTGTAGTCATATTTTGCACACTAAAGGTAGTTTGACTTAAATTTGTGATATTATTTAGATTTTATGACACGGCAAACATGATAACTGTTAAGCTGGAGACCGGATCCCCAACAAACGTGTTACTGTTCCGCTATTATCTATCAAGATAACACGCGAGGCACCATTGTGTTATCTTTACTCGATTTTCATAAAAATATTTTAGTTGCTTAAAAGTAACAACTTTTTCAAAATTAAAATAAACAGTCAAAGAATTAAATTCCATGTTTTCTAAATCAATTTTGATTGGTTTGACTTGTGTGTTTATTACTCAACTAACATTTTTTGCACACGAGATCAGGACTTTCGGTTTCTAGGATTCTGAAACACAACGAACATCTGAACTCCAAGGATTCAAACCCACGAACTAATGAATCGAATGCCAGAAGAAATCAATTTGTTATTAAACTTGTTATTAAATTGTTATTAATTTTTTTTTAGTTTTAAGATATATGCCTCAGAAAACTATTTGAGAATATTTGTATAAAACAAGAGTATATATAAAATTTTACAATAATTTGGACATATTTCATTGTGCCTTAATCTTTTGTAATTATCACTATTAAGTTAATACCATGAATGAGTACAAGGTCATTTGGATATTACATGATGAAACTTCATTTTAAAACCTACAATGTCTTTTTAATATACATAACCACACATGCAAACTTAAGTTTTTACAAGTATATTGAATTTAATTAAAAATATAATTTCCTTCTTTGTTTAAAATTTAGTAGAAACTTCTAAAGTATTAAGTATGTTATTCCTCAACTTGTAAGGAAAAAATATGATAAAATACGATTCACAAAATAAAATTATTCACAAGAAATAATTGAATATATTAAAGTATTTTGTCTCTGTCGGAATAAACTGTTTTTTCTTCAAACACTTTTGTCCGCATATATACTATACACAACTATATATTTATGGTTTTCAGGCTACAGAAATTTTCTTAACAAATAATTTAGCACAGTACAAGTTAATAACCTTCACTGCCTTTGATATTCAAATTAGCTCACAGTACAATCTCAAATCCTAGGGGCAATTTCAAAAATTACTTAGAGTTTAAAATTTTGAGCGACAATTTTCACTTTCGAAGGATATTTCAACACAATACGTATTGAATTAAATATCGAATCTTCCAAAACATTTTATAAAAGTGCCATTTATATTCTCCATAGACAAATGCATACACTCAATCTAAAATACACAGTTTATCTTTTTCCTTTATATATACTGATATTTTACAATATTCAATTAAAAAAAATTGTGGAAATGTTATCGTTTATAATTAATGCATTTTTCAAGCACTCAGTTTTAAATAATATCTTCAGCCTATTTATTGCTTAACTGCATTTTTTTTTAAAAAAAAAACTTTATTATCTAATGCTTAATCCAATTCACTCAACACGACTACTATTAATGACCCTAATTTTGGCTTTTGAAATACAATATAATTACAGTAAAATATCAATTGTTTTTTTTAATTGAAATGACCACCTAGAAGATACATGTTTGTGTGAAATAATGTTTCGTAGCATTAAGGGATGCAATTTCATTATTTTCTTAATGTCATTGACTCCTTTTTCCAAGATAAAAATCTTATTCATTCAAATGTCCTTTCATATTTTAAAAAATAAAAATATGAGTTTCAAAGACTAGCTTTTTACATTCGTTTAAACGGTGAAAATTGCTGAACAACATTTACGTTTATTAGATTGCAGTACTGTTTTTTGTATATGTGTGTGTGTATATATATATATAATCCATCTTATATATATAATCCATATACAAACTTTAGTTTATTCATAAGAAATATGATAGGTAAGAAAATTTAAATGATAATCTTGTAGAGACAAAACCCTATACAATAAATGAAACATACAAATGAATTGCAACTTTTAAATTTCATTTTGCTAATTACGTTATTTTAAGTTATCTTAGAAGAATATATTACTGAAATGGTTTAAGATAAAACACAAAAGTTAATAATAAAATAGTATATAAATGCAAGAAACAGAGTTAATAAAAAGCATAAAAATAATTAATATAATTTAATTAGGAGCACTCTTGAAATTATGAAATATTCGAAAAGAAATTTATATTTCAAAGTATGAACTGTGCTTTAGTTACTCTATTCAAAACAATTTGTTGCAGTGTTATAGTGTAATAAAATTTAAAAATAGAAAAATTACTTTACCATTTTGGTAACACAATACAATAGGGCAAAGGCCGTTGTATCCGACACAAACCGAGAATCGTGTTGATGTTTTCAGGGAACGTTTCATCAGGAGGATGGTAAAAATAAAAGGGATTCTTAACCTGAAAGAAGATTTACGTTAAATTACATCGTATAACACGTTTAGCAATAATCGTTATAAAACCTTAGGTTTAAGCTAAATAAAACAAGCAATAATTCTTAAAACCTTAAGTTAAATGAAACAAATAATTTATTGGAAATCAGAGAAGGGTGCTTATGCGACGCATTTAAAAAACTATGTTCCATAGTATACTCCAGCTTCATGAACCAAAATCAATATCAGAATATTCAAGATGATTATATTTACTCGGGTTTTATTTTGGTAGTGAATTTTAAATAAATAATTATCTTGCATTCAAGTCATTTAGATTGCTATTTATTACAGTTTAGGACATATCAAGTATTGATTAGTTTGCAATTTTGGAACAGAATAAATTTACACAACTCGTTATATTTAAGAATTCCATATTTAAATATTAACTTTTGATGCAGTTCTTGAAAACAAATTTGTACGTGATAGTGTTATGTAATATTTTATAAATCTGTTAGGATCTTTCCGGTTCACTTAACGTTGTTAAGTTGAAGTTTAAGCCAACATCATGTAAATTGTTGATAAGCTAAAAGTATTAAAGTTTAGATAATGCATGATTACAGATATTTCTGCCCTATACATGTCAACTCATACACATTGCTAAATAGATATTTAATCAGAAAGAGAAATATTTAAGAGTTAAATGAAATTTTTCGTGTTAATCATCTATATAAGCGATAAACACTTCACATAAAAATTGCTTCATTAAGAATATTAAAGAGTCACACCAATCGTGGTGCAGTTTATGTTAATCTTATTCTAATTAAAATGCTTGATATTAAATATATTGCAATGGTAGCATATAAAAGGAATAGAATTCATGATATTGTTTGTTGTTCAACGGTTACTTTTTGCACATGAGGGGTAAATAGACAGAGACCACAGTTTAAAAGTGGCTTCAGAAATCATTAAAAGCAACCATTCCCAAGTTAGTATTTAAAACATCCTTGTCCAAGATATTAGTTCAATCAATGACCCGATAAATTTGAGACCAGATTATTCAGCAATAAAACTCCTTTTTACTGAGTTTAATTGTAATCAATTAAACTTAGTCAAAAATATGGATGGAATTTCATTGGTAATTGCATACAGTTACCTCTTAATTATTAATCTGTAGTTACATAATATTGAAGTGCAATGCAAATTTCGATGTTTGCCCTTGCATTTCAATGCTTCGAGCATCAACAAGTACACAGACCACGCTCGTCTGTGAACTTGTTGATGCTTGTCTATCGTCAAATGCTCGCTTACGCCCCCTTAAAAAAATTATCCATGATTCTACATAAGTCTGCTGCCGTAATATTTAATACGGTGATTTGCAATTACACGAAAATATATATAACGTACACATTCAGAATAGATTCAATAGCGATAGAAGGATCGACTCAAATGAGATTGTTTGGAATTGAAATTGGCGTCATAGAACTTACTCATTCTCCCTATGAGAAAACATTTGTTCACATCTGCGCACGCTCCTAACTTAACGTTTAAGCTGACCAGACAAATCGAAACTTCTCGCGAAATCGTGAGAATGCCCGACGTGGCAGGATGCAAGAGCAATAAAAAGGCATAGGATTCTTGTTTTTTTAAATGCTGAGGATAGGTGTTGCAAAATGTCAATAAATTTCCGTATTCTTGGTAATTTGTAACGCTTAAAATTAGGGTTGTAGTGTAGGTTTAGCGCCAAAATACTCAAAATACATTATTATTGTATTCGGTGGGTTTATTGTAGGGGGGGAGGGAGATTAAAATTATGATTGAAAATTGAGCCGTGAATACTAAAAGATTGCTCTAAGAATAAAAGAAACACTGTTCTAATGAAACGTCACTCTACCTACCATAGATATATGAACAGTGCCTTCCAGTTGATACCTATTTGTGGCTAATGAAATATAGGGTTGGCTCAACTTCTCTTTTGTGGTACAGGATCAGGAATATCTACGTTTATTCACTATCCATACAAGCTAATCTTTCTATAGATCTATATCATCTCGACATGCAAGAAAGGCAAAAAGGTTTTAGATATTTAAGTGTATGTAATCCTATATGATGCAGTAGCTGCCCAACTGCTTTTACTAGCACTTTAGTTTTGTCAGAAGCTTGAAGATAGCAACTGAATATCGTGTACGAAGAATTAGATAGTTACAAAATATAAATTTAAGTAAATTTTTCTCAAATTGTAGAAAATACATTTAAGTAATTCGATGGCAGTTGAGATGGCTGCCATGATAGAACTCAGTAAGAAGTGAGATTCAAAATTGCCTAAACGATCGGAGTGGAAATCCTTTCAAATATCTGAAATCTACTGTTCATGTGTCGTGCTTTCCAATACCTCCAGCCATAGTTAGGATGGTAATCATTTCCTCTTCTTATCCCTCATGATTCACAGAATGGCATTTCTATTAACAAAGGTTTTTACAGCCCAATTTTATCGGATTGCTTGATAATTTAGCCAAAACAAACCAAGACTCTTCATAATTTAGTTATTCAGTTTATTGTTGATTTGTATGTTTAAGTAAAAAGTGAATAATTACAGCACATCACTATGAATCTTAACCTTCATCTTGTTCAAGAGTAAAATTATGAGAATCTGGCTGTTTTTGTCAAAGCATGTAGTAATTTGACTGTTCGAAACGAGAGCCTGAAACAGCATATTTATACACAATCCTGTCAGAAAAACAGCTAATGTTTTTAAAGAAATTTTCCTGAAAATATTTTAAATAAAACTAGATATATTTTGTTATTGAAGCAATTCTTTTCAAATTCTTCTTCTAAAAGAAACTTTTTAATGGATAGAGCTGATTTTTCGGAAAACTTTCTGAATTTTACGACAATGATTATGCATTGTAGGGTGAAAAAGTTCGCTTTCAACCAGGCTGTTAAAAATTATATTCCTTGACTTTGCAGATGAGACTCTTGGGGGATAAAAGTATTTTGATGTGTTCCTATAATTTAACTTCTTACGCTTTCATTTTTTATTGTTTGCATCGTTCACATACTGATATACAATTGAGATTTCTTTAATTTTTGTTTAGGCCTTAATAACTTCAATGATCTACGAAACTTATTGACATATCGTTGTGTCTAAGAGAGCAATAAGTCTCTAAAAACTCTTGGAGGTCAGAATTCAAAGAGATAACTAAATAATTCATTTAAAAATATTAAATACTAATTTTTCTTAAAAAAATAAAAATTCAACGAAGTGCAGGATCTTCAAAAATAAAGCAGGAGTACACATATAATATCTAAATTAATTGAGATGCGATAAGTTAGGTGTAAATTATAAGTTCTTTCATAGATATAAATTATAAATTCACTGAATCAGATGTAAAGTAATTTAGACGAAACTCATTGCAGTGGACAGATTCGGCTAAACATGTAAACACAAGGCAAAAACTTCAAACACATGAAGGCATTATGTAAGTAATAAAAAGTAACTTATTCAGATTTTATAATATATTTCTCTTGCTTGAAATTATATACAAATAATTTTATGGGTGTAAATTACGTCTTCTTAGATTTGAAATACATTTTACTATAAACATAAAATATAATTTATTTCAATAAGAAAGCCTTATTTACAGAATAAGTAAAATCTTCTATACGTTACTGTCACTATGATAAATAAATATTTTGATGGTTATAAATTCAATCGAAATTTGTAGAAGCAAATATATTTTCAAGAGAATACAAATTAAAATATTTAAATGGAAAATAGTTATTTTATTCTTTTGCGATATTTATCGCAGAACCTCTATCTATTATTTAACTATTACTATTATTTAAATGTCAACTGAAGCACAGAATAACGATGGCTTTAGGCGAATAAAAATAGTTACCAAGATGATAAAAGTCAGTAGAAAAAATTTTTTGTAATAGTTATCATTAATTTTTTTTTTTACAATTTTAATTCTTTTCTAATTGGTATTTATACTCAGAATAAAATGACGATCTGAATTGAAATTTTAAAATTACCATTAATTGTTCTTCTCAATTCATTTTGAACACATAATTTAAAAGGACTATTGATATTTAAAAATAAAATTTTCTAAATACCACATATCATTTTGAATTTTTGAAAAACTGAGAAATTTTACTATAAAACTATCAGTTAATATTAAATATTCTCAAAAATTTTGCGTAAAATACAATTGAAGTTCTTGACAACATTTGTAAATTTCAGTTGTGTATTTAAATTAACGAAATTTAATATCACAAAACTTTAGTCTAAATTTACAATAACTAAATTTATAGAAAATCAATGTTGAAAAAATATAATTTTAATTAAAAAAATTTATTAAGATTTAAAATTTAAAGAATTTTGTGAACATTTAGAAACGTTTTATGAGGATTTACGAAAAGATTTATTAAAATTTACAAACGTTTCGTGATAGTTTAAAAGATATAAAACTATAAAAAAGAGCACAACTAAGGCGAAAAAAAGTATAAAATTATTCTGAATGCCTTTTCATGTAATCTCTAAAAGTCTAAAACATTAGATTTTCGCTTTTGTTGTTAAGTTACATCATAACATTAAATTCGTTTAAATTAACAACTTAACATAAAAAGGAAGTCTTTGTGTGTAAATCGTTTTACCGTTCTCCATTTATCAATCAAAGAATCCAAAGTGGCAGCTAGACGCTTCAGCACCCTCCTTGGTCTCCTGCACGAGAAGCCAGACCTGAGTCTGATGCACTTGAGGAAACGATTGAGGAGGAGAACGAACCGACGACTCTTTCGCCCGAACTCCGGTTTACATCGGCAGCGAAGAAGTTTGTTTAATAAGATGATTATTGCTTCTGGAAAAAAAAATCAATAGAAACCATTAATATCGCTTATCTTCACTATTTATACGAAAATTGGTAAGGTCTACTTTCGTTAATGTAAGAGTGTTATATTCAACAATTAAAACTAACTTTGAAGTAGACTTTTAATCCCTTGCTTAAGATCTTGAATGCTTGTATTTCATTAAGAGAAAATGTAATGTGTAAATTAGATTTAAGTTAACTATCTTTCCTCAAGTTAGCACTATTTAGTCTTATATACTTACTTTTCATGATAATTTGCGACTTATAAAAAGCAAGCATATGATAACCCTTATACAAGTTATTAACAAAATAATGGGAACACTTGTAAATCAAAGTTAAGCATTTGAATGCGTTTCGTAATCATTAAACTATAATTATAGATATAATTATTTTACAAACAGAAATTTATATATTCTGGTGATATGTGGCAGCTTTATTGAAGTTCAGTCAATGTCTTAGATTTTTTTTCAATTGCGTAAAATGTTGAACCTCTCAGATTACCAAAAAGGCCAAATTATAAGAACACATCTAGCTGGAGCAAGAATGACCGAAGCATCCCAACTTGTGAGTTTTTTTAAGGGTACGGTGTCTAAAATCATGACATCAAGCACACAATGCGACAATACAAAATAGCATAGCAAAATTGTGGGTGGAAAGAGAGGCCAAGTGAAAGACCCAAGAGTATCAAAGTGGTATTTAATGTCTAAAAAGCAAAATGCAGGAAAATCAAAGGGATAATCAGTACCTGAATTTTCTTGAATCAACGATTATTAGTTCGAAAACTTTTCATAAGCAGCAGAGCAATAATTCCCAAACCCTTTGTCACAGATATTTATGGCAAACATCTTTTACAATGGCGTCACTCTCACAAAACCTAGTCTATTGATCAGTGAAAGAAAGCATTGTTGATAGCGAATCATCTTTCATGCTTTTCCCTACAACAGCACATTTTCTGCTGGACCCATACTAATCCTAAACGAATGGATCTCTGAAAGGATTAAATTTTTCATTGACCACATCCACTCTATGATGCAAACTTTGCATCCTGCAGGATATTTATTATGATGCACATGTCTATGCACCGTAGCTGATTCAGTTCTCGTTCAGTGAACATGGTCATGAAGCTAAATGCCCACCTTGTCTCTGATAATCACCAAATCAGGATACATTTGAACAGTTATTGTAAGTTTTAGAGAATCCAATACGGAACCTATATTATCCACCGACATTTTTCAAACTTTCACAGTATCTTCATGAAGAGTGGTGGAATATTCCTTTGAACACTACTCTGTGCTTCTATGAATCAATATCACAGGTAGGCGGTATTATATGCCAAAGATGATTTTACACCATACTGATAAACATATTGGTTGTTTAGATAATCACCTGCAAGGGAACTTAACTCTTCTATGAGAGTTTCTTTCTGAGTATATTGCAGGAAAATATATTATTCTGTCATTCTACTTTGTATCAAAAGATGCGTACTGAATTGAGGTCTGATGCCTTAGGTTCAATCATTTGAAATTTCTATTGAATGTTGAAGCATTTTTAATTCAGCTTGCAGCTTGGACAACGCAACTTCGAGTATAAATCGAAGTTTCATATATAAGATTTAAAATATTTAAAATACAAATCCTCAAGGAAATTATTTCATTAAGATTTGGTTTGGTTGTCGCGCAACGGTCATTTTTTGCACACGAGGGCTAATTAGACCGGGACCTACGGTTTAAAGTGGATTCCGAGCCACTACAAACATCTATGCCCAAGGTGGGATTCGAACCTGCGAACTGTTGAACCGAAGGCAAGAGCGCTAACCACTCAGCTGCCAGCTCCGGCTTTATTCATTAAGAAAATATATCATTTGTAAGCTAAAAACTCATGCCTTCAAAATTTAGTTCAAAAATATTTTTCTAGAAATATTTTTTCTATATAAAATAAAGCAACTGAAAAATTGATAAATATCACGAGAAATAATATTTACATGGCTTTTCCAATTTTAAGATCGTTGAAAGATTTCAAGTAATAAATTTAACATTCAAAATGAATGTTAGTTACAAAGGAAAAAGTTCATTTCAAATCGAAAAAATCAGCTTAGCATTATATCACTTTATCACCTTAAATGATATCAATTTATCTCGCGTTTAAGGATGCACAATAATTCAAGTTAATGAAAGTATCTGAAAACGTTTTTCTGATTCATTCATATAATTATCATAAATGATTGAAAAATTATCAAAATTTAATCAATGTTATAATATAATTTATATTTTAAATTAAGTTGTTAACTTAGATCTTGCAATATATATATTTAGAATATTAAACTATTTCTTCATAGTATTTTTTCTTACTGAAAAAGATAATATATTTAAAATACTCAAGATTTTGCATATTCGGCCAAGTACGTTTATACTATATACGTTTGGGATAGAGCTAATCATTTAAAATTTAATGACTTTTTTATTTTCAATGAAAAATTTAGGTATTACAAAATATTGAATTCCAGAATCATGCTATTCGAACACAAAAATGTATATATCAGAAATATATAAAAATATATATTTCTCAAAAATATTTCTTATAAAAAAACAAATATTTAAGAGCTCCTAAACTTAAACTTTTTAAAAGTAAAATATTCCCGAATAAGTATTTTTTTCATGAATATTAGAATCTCAGGCATTAAAAATTTTTAGATTTAATAGAAATGAGCTGCATTGAAATTCACAAAACCACATTCCTTTAATGATTTAATAAATTAAAATACTTCCTTTTTATAAGAGATTACTTGTCTAAATCAAAAAAAATAATAATTAGCTATTTGAAGTTGTGTAAATCATTTGTAAAAATCTAAAATTGGATTCACTAAAATATTTAATTTGCAATGCACGAGTATTTATTTGCAATCAAATTAAGAAAACTGGAAACTATCTTAAGAGCATTATATTTTACACTGATATATTCCTCTTGGGTTCAATACAACAAATCGCCAATCAATGATAAATAAATTTTACAAAGTGCAGGAAATTCCTTATTAACATTGTGAGACGACACTTATTCCATATACATGCAAATTATGGCATTTAAAAACATCTTTGAAATTCAGTCTTGGCTAAAATTTCAAATTAATTTATAATTGCATGCGCATATTAAAATATAATATGATTAGCATATTTCGCCAAAAGATAAACATTAATGCAAAAAAATTTCTTAAAAAAAATTATAAAATATATATAATCTATTTTTGAAAATATCTTCTAAAATGTTTTTTTCTAGAATTATTCATAAAAATTCTCAAAATTATTAAGTATAGGTTGATAAATTTGAACATTTTAAAGAAATTGTTTTGAATTCAAGAAACACTGTGACCTAAATATATAGTTAGTCTTTCTGATTTCTAGTAAAGTAATAATTTCAAAGAATGCAAACTCAAAAATTCTTCATGTAGCTCACAAAATCTGATGGTATCGATGTGCTATGTATTTATAAGAAATTTAATTTAAGCAATTTTCAAATAACATACATACATATGTACGGTGGTGACCATAGATACTGCATTTATTAAGCATACGTGTGAACACAGATTTCATAAAATTTGGTATCAGTTTCTTAATGATAAACAAGAGGTATGCTAACTCATCTAATAGCATTTAATAATAATCACTCGTTATTTTTAAAGATTCTATAAATATATAAATAAATAGATGCTGATAAATAATTAAAATAGAAATAAAAATGGAGTATTAATCAGTATAAATATATGAAATGAGTGAAAATAAATTCCTAATAATCACATAAAAATAGATATGAATACAAATACAAATATCAAGCAATATATTAAAATTTTTAAGTAAATGAAAAACCATTAGCACATTCATAATAACGTTATTAAAGTAAAATTTATTGCTATATGTCGATACAGTCCAGGTGCCGTATAATCCAGGATGTCAAATTCTGTGATTGGTGAATTATAGGTGAATTTTCTTATGTATCTGGCAGTTTCATTTTTATTACGTCATATATATGGAGACCTATAAGAATTATGCAGAAAATTCTATTTTGGTATTTCTAGTATTTACGCCATCGCACACGTCACGAAATGTCATCTTGGCAACACTTCATTGCCAAAAAAATTCAGAATTCGGAATCGTGGATTATACGGCGCCTGTACCAAATATTCAAAATTAGAAGCATGTAAGACACACTTATAAAAAATATTATAAAAAATCGGATTCGTTGTAGAATCAGATATTCCTTGGTTTGGCCGAAAAATTTGGCAATATACTTTAGTTTCTGGTAATCATATATTTTTACAGCTTTTGTATAGCGACCATCTTGTTAGTGATATCTTGACGCCTATCTTGGGGTCAAAAATCGCCAAAGAATCAAGAGGTACTCGATTGTAAACTTTTACTAAAAAATCAATATTATGTATGCACTTCATGAGAAACAAAAAAATACATATAGAAATAAATGAAAACAATATTAATTTGTTGTTTGTCTCTCAACGATCATTTTTTGCACACGAGAGCTAATTAGACTGGGACCTACGGTTTAAAGTGGATTCCAAACCACTACAAACATCCATGCCCAAGGTAGGATTCGAACACACGAACTGCTGAACCAAAAGCAAGAGCGCTAAGAAAACAATATTAAATGAAACAAATAATAATTCTTAATTTGAAATATTCCGTAAGTGAAATAGTGAAGCATTGTCAACTAAAATTACTCAGAATATGCAAAGTGATGAAGATTTAAGGTTTCTATTAATAAGATACACTTTCTATTAATAAGATTAATAAGATAAAAAGATAAATTTAGGACTCATTCCATGCCATTCAAAAGAATGGATTGTCAGAAAATAAAAATATTCACAAAAAGAAAAATTATCGGTAAAATCCTAAAATAGCCCACACTCTTGGCGACAAACCAAAAAAGGTGCCAAGCCTAAATGAAATTTCAGAAATAGTTTGATTTACCATATGTAGTGTACCGAAATAGGGTTATCAAGATTGGCGTAAATCACAATTATCGCCAACCAAAATCATTCGCACCAAGAGTGTGCTAGGATAAAACCAAAATAAATCGCTCCAAAAGGATTAAAATATCTCTGTATCATAATGATTTTGCATGCAGTACTTAAATTTAATAGAACATCTTTTTATGCCACTTAACGTTAATATCATAACGACCCATGTGATTTTTGACTCCAAAAATACTACAGAAAAATTTTATCTAATTTATTGTAATTCTCTCAAATCTATATATTAGAATCATCAAGTTTAAAATATTACTTTTATAACCGTAAATGGATCCCACTGCAGCAGTCATTCCCAAATAAGTTTCTAAATTTAAATATTTAGCAAGCTTTACTATTTTAGCCAAATTATATTCCATTATGGTTAAAAATGAGAAGAATTAAATGTAATTACTATGGTGAAAAAAATTGAAATTGAAAATTATTTAATTGAACAATGAGTTTATAAATATATATAAAACACTTTATTGTTAGGATGCTAAGATAAAACCATTGAGATATAAATCTAACAATGTATTTTATTATGTTATTAAATCCAACAATAAGTCCCTATTATTGTTTCTTATACTACCGTTGATTTATTTTTAAAGATATTAATTATGAAAAATTGTATAAAAAAACTAATTTCTAATGACATATCACTATGCAATTTTAACTTGAATATTTAGTGTCTGATTGCTGATGTAAATTTACAAGGTAATTATAGATTTAATTAAGATTTTAAAAGTACACTGACAAAATTTGTATTCTTAAAAACTGAAAATATAGCTATAAATATATTTTGCCGTCAGTTAATAAAAAGAATTTAACAAAACTGTATCCTTGATCAGTGAGAATTGATCAAAAAATGCTTTTTAAGAAAAATTATGATATAGTATACAAACATAATACTTTCGGATATAAATATACAAACTTACATCTTTTAAAATTATTAACATAATAGTGAGAATTTACATTAGTAATTGAAATTGCAAAATACTGAAAGAGAAAGTTTTTATAATTAAAGGTTTTAGGCTATTTAATTAAAATACTGCTCTTCATGGTAGCTAGATTTTGTACACACTATACTTGATTTTAATTTAAAAATTATTCTAATTTAAAAATTTAAAAAATATTTGCTATTTTTATGTTGAACTTGTCTCATAGGTTATGAATAGGTTTATTTTATTAAATATTTAATAAATAAAATTATTGAAAATTGTAAATATTTTGTTATTGTTGATATGGATTTCTAATAGCTGGAATGCTTGAATTCTTTAAGGAATCACGTATTTGCTTTCTGCGAGAAATTTTAATAGATGAGTTACATACCCGTATCGAATGGGAAATATGAAACTTCTAAACAATTACTTTAACAGGTGCAAATGGCAGAAAGGCAACAATGCCATGCTTCGAAGCCGTGGTGATATCTCTTTGGAAAACACGCTAGTGCCTCTTCGGAGAAATGGGCTCAAAATATTTAATAGCTTATCGAAAAACAATAAGCAATAATCGAAACTTATTTTCATAATCGTAGTCTTTGCATTATAATCATACTTTAATCTTCATGTTGGTAATCATTTTATAAATTGTGTCACTGAAGAATTAAAATATTTTTCTGTAAAGTCATTTGTCCATAAACTTTTCTCTCTCTTATTTAGAAAATATGTAAATGTGCTATATCACATTTATGAAAATATTTCTATACTTTCTATTTATTTTTTTTTAAAACACAATTTATATTAAAAAAATTTCGCATAGATTCCATACAATCCAGGATTCCAAATTCTAAATTTTTTGGCGATGACGATATGTTGCCAACATGACGTTTGATGACGTGAGCGATGACGTATATACTAGGGTTACCAAAATAGAATTTTCTGTTTAATTGTTATAGGTCAACATATCTCTCTATGACGTAATAAAAATTAGGTTGCCAGATACATAAGAAAAATCCACCAAACAGTCACTGAACTCAGAATTTGGCATCCGTGGTTATACAACATCTTGCCAAAATTTTCAATGGCAAATTATTTATTACTTCCAGACAATATTGTGAAATTCCCATGATACAAGTTAATAAAATAGAACTAAGTCAAAAATTCAAAAAACAAAATAAACCATTAAATATTTCTGACAAAGAGCAAATATATTTTGTTAAGGGAAAATAAATTTCTTTTAGAAATTATAAATGTTCATAATATAAACGTTTTAATTAATTTAAGTTAAATTAGCATTCGTTAGCTAATGAATCACTAAAACTAAGCATTACAATTAATATTATTCTAGAATTATAATTTTGATATTTTATATTACTGTGTATAGTTGTAATTTTTGTCTCAATATATTAACATAAAATAAAACACTTGAAAATTTATATTATATATACATATATATATAAAGGAGTATAAACTCTACTAAAGTTCAAAAAAATTAAATATTTTTCATAAAAATTCTTACTATTTTCAGAATAAAAGTGCTGCAAAATTATGCATGCATTTAAAACCTTTTATTGCATATGAAATTCACCAAAATGTAGTTATTTATTCTTTTCTCTCTCACTCACTTGGCAAAAAATTTCTGCAGATTCCATAGAACTTTGAGCAGTTCTTTCACCACATGTTTTACGGCGTAACTTAACAGGATTTGAGGAAAAAGGATTTGCTTAATCCTGTTTCAACAGGAACAGAATGACGTCACGTAGCAAAGCTTCACAAATCCACTTACCATTCGGAACTAGTTTAATGCTTTGCAGATTAATATTCAGTCCTCGGCAACACGAAATTCAGTCCAGGTAATAAAAATTGCGATCTCCATGTTCTAGAAGCTTATTTTCAAAAATAACGGAATAAAAATTTCGTAACTTAAAATATTGAATCTTGGAGAGAGAAAGACTATTTCTCTCAATACTCATAAATTTTAGTGCGAATAAAAAAAGCATTACGTGCAGAATGACTATAGTTGCTGAACATTGGCTATTGCAGATTATAAAAATAATTTATAAAGTATTACTGACGAAGAATGAAAATGAGTTTTGTTTAGTTACCACCCTATTGTAATTTTTTGTATCCTATGATTATAATTCGAATGAACATTTAAGTAGATGCCAAAACATTGCAAGCACCTACTACATGGACAGAATTGAAGTGTTATTGAATGGGAATTTTTTTATGTCCCAGGGTTAAGTAAATCGGAACTTAAATTGTTTTGAAATCACTGCCAACATCCGTACCCACAAGAAGGAAATTAAGTCTACGAATGGTTGAATCGAAGAAATCGCATTCTAACGTTCTTCAATCTCGACCAGAATCGAACCTATAAATTGTTAAGTTGAAGCCTTATGATTGGTTGGTTGGGTTTTATGGCGCAGTATCCAAAAATGGACATGCTGTGCCATAGTTGAAGTCACAAGGGTAGGATCTTTGCCATGTAGGCCAGTGTAATAGGATTTCAAATAATTATTTATAAAATGACTATAAATATATGGTACTTATATTTTGCTATTTTTGCGTTCATATAAACTTACGATCACAAAAATGCTTATGAATTTCCGCGAATCTGGCACATATATAATGGATTCAGAACTACGAAATTCACTCAAATTTTAGTCGGAGGATTCTGAATATTTAAAGTTATTTTGTCTCAATTAAGGTACTAGTTAAAACATTCTCCAATTTGAGCTGAAAATCAATTAAGAATTCAAAGCATAAATTTAATTTGTTTTTGGATTTTGAACTGAAGCTTCTCCTTTAATAAAGGATAACCAATTAGAGTCTCGTTCCCAACGGTACCCCCGACGAAGAATTTCTGTTCCATGCTAATTTAATTACTTCGAATTTCCAAAAGAGCAGTGAAATATCTGACGTTATATTGTCAGCATTTATAAATTCTCATTTTTGGTGCGTATGAGGTATTTTCGTATTAGTTCGTAGCCTTAAAGTGGTGAAGAAGTTGAATAATTAACGGAAAAGTATGCTCAAGTGAATAACTAAATTTGAATCTCGTATCCTCAGAAGATTATTATTTTTAACAAATACTGTTATATTTAAATGAAAACAAATATCTGAAAGCAATTAAGGCATTTTAATTGTCAAAACCCTTTCATGGCATTCAAAATCATGAAAAATTTCCATCTTTGTGAAAACGGTGACACATAAATTCGAATAAACACAGATCTTAAATAACATCGTACCATTCCGCAGTATTACTCTTCAATTTTTCAATGCTCTGAGCACCCCAAAAATTAAATCACATTTATAAAATTATAATGATGGTTGTTTTTTAAAAATATTCAAAATTTCAAACTCGTAACTGAGAAAATTTTTGAAATTTTCCTTCAATATATTTGCATATTTCTTACAAAACAATTGTTGCATTTATATTTAAAACTTCTCTCAAATGAAACATTAGTCTCTCGTATCATTTCTGTCAACAAATCATTGTTCAAGAACAATTAATTTGATGTTTCACTTTCAAAAAAATAATAATTGTAAACTTCAGGATTTCTGAAATAATGTATGCACAGAAACGGCTATCAAATTCACTATTTATCTGCAAAGTACAAGTGATCACTTTTAAATTCAATTAATGTAAATATTTGTGGCAATTGTTTATAAGCTTTACCATATTATTTCGTAGCATAACGGACTATTTCGGATGATTATAAATCGGCTTTTCTTAAATAGAATTCGCTTATTACAACCTTTACTGCAACTGAATTACATATGTGTGCTTATTGAAATAAAAGAAAATATATCTGTATATATATCATGTTTTCAACAACTGTTTACCTATATTCACACATTTTTTGAATTTCAACCTATACGAATTACAATGTCACGATGCATAATTAATCCACGTTCTTGACAGGCCACAATTCAGTTGGGGTTGTGGCTTATCCTCCAAATGTGTGACGAGGTCAGACAAGGACCATTGACCTTAAGGAAATAGAGGACCAGAAGGGGAAACGAGCATATATCCTCTCTGGAAAGTCCCAAACAGCCCAGCATGTATCGGTTTGGTTTGGTTTCTTTGTCTCTCAACTTTAATTTTTTGCACACGAGGGCTAATTAGACAAGGACCTACGATTTAAAGTGGATTCCGAACAGCATCCATGCTCAAGGTTGGATTCGATCCCACAAACTGTTGAACCAAAGGCAAGAGCGCTAACCCTTCACCTACCAGTTCTGCCCAGCATGTGTTGAGGAGAAGCCTGCTCAATTTTACATTTAAAGCAGACCTAAAAAATTTTCCTGTCTTCGAAATACGTGAGACCCCTAGTGTGACCGCTTCCTTGTCTGGAAATTGCGGTTCTAGAGGCTCTGTCACAATTGAGTGTGAATGAAGAGCCAGACTCTTTGCACACGTACCAGTGCCTACATGAGAAGGAATCCATTAAAAATAAACTTCTTGAGGATCCGAAATGAACTAGAGCTTAAAAAGGATAGAACTGCTTGTTTGATCTCCAATTGCAATCCAGGTGTAGAGGTTCTGAAGAGAGCTACTGTCTGAAAGAATCCGTAGGTCCCCAAAATTACTTTCATTAAGAATAGCTTCAAGATCTTGTTCAACTGCAATTAATTCAATTTTGAAGACCGAGGATGAATCAGGGTTGCGAAGGCTGATAGTTTTTCTACAGGTTTCTCAATGTAGATACCACTATCAGCGTGGTCATCCAGTTTAGTTCCGTCTGTATACATTTTTATGGCATTGGCATCGTCGAAGATCTTGTTAATGTTCTCTTTGGCCAACTATCTAAGATGAGCAGGAACGAAATCCTTCTTGTTGATAGGAGCAGTGAAACTGAAGTGGAAATGGACTCCGATTTGTCCCTCTGAGGGATTCAGGCAAGATTTCCAGGAATAGGGGGGGCCATATTTAAGATTTAGAATAAACATTTTCTCTTCTGAATCGAAGCATCGTGATACTCTAAAAGAACTCTCCTTTTAAAAACCGATTTCTGAATTTAAATCTACTGCATAACTCTTTCCTTTTATACGATACTTCAAATGTCATCTGCGTCCTTCCAATGCACTGAAATACTGATCATTTGTATATTTCAAATTATCCTCCCTTTCATGTAATTTCGTCAATTGTAAAACCATTTCTTTGTGGTGTTCCAATTTCAATATATTACAGTGTCTGTTAATTTAAAAATACTGATGTACGATCACTCTTGCAATGCATATCCTAGTATGATATTTCACAGAAAATAATCTCAAATTTCTTTCCAACCCTAGCTTTATTGACATTTTTTATAAGCCTATTTTCAGAACACGCAAATTGATGCAAAAGCAAAAGTATATATTTAAAAAAGACACTTATAGAGCATTATTTTTAAAAATTACAAGTGAAGGAAATGAAATTACAAGACATAGAAAAACTATTCAATATTTGAGCATATTATTCCACACACACACAAACACAATTATCACATTTATTTTATCATCCTTTATACAAACACTCAATTTATAACTACAATTCACATAGATGTCACTCTCGTTACACTTCACATTTTCACCTTTCCGATCTCTCTACTGCTGCTTATCAGGTTTATTTCAATCGATCTAACGGCTCTGACAATCTTGTATTCATATTTATTATTCATTCTTCATAGCTATATATATATATATATATATATATATATATATATATATATATATATATATATATATATATACGAGGGTCACTCTGAAATTTTTGAGATACAACTAGGTTTTCAAAGTTACTTACAAAATTTTAAATGTGTTCATAGTAATCTCTTCCAGCATCAATGCACTTTTGTAGACGAATTTTCAACAGATTAAATGCCTCAAGCCATTCATTTCTTGGAATAGATGAAAAATAGCATTTATAGCCACATCAATCTGTTGTTCTGAATGAAAACGACGTTCATGTAAGTTCTTTTTTAGATTAAAGAATCACCAAAAGTCGCACATAGCTAGAACAGGTGAATACAGCGGATGTTCGATAACTTTAATTTGTTTTTGTTTAAGAAAATCAACTGTTAATCCGGCAGTATGTGAAGATGCATTGTCATTGTGAAGAATTAGTCCCTTAAAATTCAATTCTTGTAGAATTTCTGTGGTATACCATTTAGTGGTATACCAGTTTGCTGTTACTGTCTACTGTCCTTCCAACTTGATGGCTTCGACCAATCCCGTACTTCTGAAGAAAACGGCATACATCACTTTTTTCAGTGCACGTTGTTCTTTCACCATTGTCGGCGTGGAATCATCTTCAAAGACTTATACTTTGCTTTCTTGACGTGGTGGAACGTCAAAAAACGGCATATACGTTTCATCACCTGTTACAATTTTAAAAATGATGCGGTGGCCACCATCATTTAGCAATTTAAGAGTTTCTTTACTGATTTTGACAAGCTCCTCTTTTTGGTGGCCAGTTAGATTATGGGGAACCCAACGGCAAACTACTTTTTTCATAAGTAATTCTTTATGAATGATTTTGTGTATTTCTGCGGATCTGATGTTAAGTTTCTTCTGTATCATTTGATAGGTACAGCGATTATCATTCATTAACATTTTTCGTATGGCAGACACATTATCCGAGATTACTGACGACGGCGGCCTTCCTGTGTGTTCTTCCTGAAGAAAATTGCGACCTCTTCTAAATCCTCTAAACCATCTTAATACAGTAGCACGAGTTAGAAATTCATCAGCAAATGCTAATTGCAACCGTTGAATCCATTCTTTTTGATTTAATCCTGCTTTAAAGTCGTAGAAAATCATAGCGCGAAAATTTTCTCGCGTCAACTCCATTTTCTCTTCTGCTTAAAACTTATTCTACGCTAAACAAGTTGAAATAAGTCAGTAAAAAATCGTCTTCTGTGTTAAAATACTTTATATTTTAAAATTAATCTGTTATTTTTATTTTGTAAATTTTCGTATGCGAGTATCTCAAAAATTTCAGAGTAACCCTCGTATAATTTCACTGAACATTTTTTTACTTTAAGACTTCATTAAAAGGAAGCACATCTCGTGCCATATCTAAAATTAATGTTTAAAATATTTTAAAGAATATATATATAATCTTGATCAACTGATAAGTCAGTAGAAGAAATATAAAAATGTGATTTTCTTTTGTATTTTTTTTAAAATAATATATATGATCAAAATGAAATCAAGTATTAAAAACACTCAATCTTATAAATTTAGTGTTACAGAAAAAATATTTTCCTACTTTACAAAGAAATTTAGACTCTTCAAAGAATTATTAAACGAGGTATGTTCAATTCCACAAGCTACAACTCGATTCATGTAGATTTTCCAATTGTGCGAACAAATTTTGGAAATTCTTCCTAATGTGCAAAAAAGCAAACACACGAGTGTCTCGTGTATTCATTTTCTTAGCTATCACAATTTATTCTGTACATTATTTTTATTTCAGTTATAATACTTATGATTGTTTATTGAAGGTAGCTTACAATACGCCAAGCTGGCAGTCGAATGGTTAGCGTTCTGGCCTTCGATTCAAGTTCGTGGGTTTAAATCCCACCTTGGGCATGGATGTTTATAGTGGTTCTGAAGCCACTTTAAACCATAGGTCCCGATCTAATTAGCCCTCATGTGCAAAATATGACCGTTGAGCGACAAACAAACATCTAACAATACTTCAATTTCTTTACATTAATCTATGACTTAAGTAAGGTGCTTTTAAATGGATTGAGTATTACCAGTGATCTTTTAAAATTGCTTGTAATCCTTTAAAAGGTTGTGAACTTCAAATGAAATATATTGGTTGATATTTTGAGTACAGAAATCAAAAATTATTCTTAGACATGACTTAAAATATCTTCAAAATTTCGTTTTATTCATTACTTATAATTCTAAAATCTTTAAATACTTATTCATTACAGATTAATCTATATATTAGATATTTTTCAAATAAACTCCACCTGTGTAGAAGATTCAACTATATCAAAATTCAAATGATGATTCGAGTCAAAAACTACTAAATTTAAGTATTCACCTAAGCATATTTACATATAAAACTATCACAATTTAAAAAAAAATTCATTTGCTTCTTTTTAAATATTAGCTTTAATGTATGTCTTTATTAATTTTTCAAAAATAACAAGAATTTTTATGCTATATTAGGAATCAGCTCAAGATATTAGTGATGCAAATAAAAGAAACCTGCTAATTCAGTAGTATGGAATCTGACAGGCAACATCAAATTGCGTATCACTTGTGACGGAAGCCAGCCGAGGGATAATTTTTTTTATTTTAGGCTTCGTTTTCCGGCATCAGAAAAAAAAAGATGAAAAAGAAATTGTGTTAGCTACGGCATTTTTTGTTTTCTAATTTAGAAAAGCTTGTTTGTTCCATTGATTGAATTTTTCCTTTTGTGAATTTGTAGTTATTTTCTATAAGTACAAAAGGAGAGAAAGGTATTTCGCCAATCCTTGTTCTATTTCGTGAAAAAAAAAAACTAAAAGAAATTCGATTACTTAGATTTTGTCAACAGACGTAGGAAATTTCCAATTTATATCGACCCTTTAAATAAATAGGCGCTAAAATAGTTTTTCAGTGGTACGCAAATAATTTTCTCTTTCTAACAAGATTTTGTAATTAAATGTCCATTCTTCAAAGTAAAAATTGTGAACGTTTGAAGAATTGATTTATTAGATAGAATAATTGAAATGGAAAGAATTAACAGAAGTTCCAAAATTATCTATAGTTTAAGATTTTAATTCGAGCTTAGGTTCTATTTTAATATTTATGTAAGACGTTTATAAAACAATGATAGCAATTATATAAGTTTAACTATTTTGTATAAAGTTCGATTGTCAAGAAAGATATTTATGTATAGTAAAAACTATGATTTTACTAACATTAACTATAATATTAACTCTTTGCTACATTTCGTAAAAGGCTTTTTCTCAGATGGACCCAGAAATTTTAATTTGTTTTCAGGATTCATTGTTGTTTATTACTTAAAACTTGAATTTTTAAAATTGTTTATAAACTTGTAACTTTAACGAAGTTTAAATAGTTTTTAGCTAGTTTTCTTAAATTGTTACTCTATTATTACACTATCTGACATTAAAAATGGAGCATCAAGGAGTGCATGAAAAATTATGCAAGCTTCAGGGTAGATGCACCTTACCGAGTTATGAAAATGATGTGAAATGCGCAGCTCTCCAGCTTACAGAGAATAAGATATAAGGTAAAGAAACGACATAGTGGGCAATATTCGCGCTGTTATTGCTGTTTGGAAAAATAATCGTTGACATTTTTATCTTGTCTCAAAAGAAGCCTATAACTGCACAGAATGTTAAACCAAAAAAGTAAAAAAGATATTAAAAATATTATTTCTCTTTTTTCCGCATTTTTTTTTTAATTTAAATTCATTATGGATCACAAGTTAGATTTCTAATGAATGACTGTAATAAAAACTTTAAGAAAAAAAGAAAGAAAACTTTAGAAAATTATCCAAATTTAAAATAACGTACACTGCCAGACATTGAAAATGCAACAACAAGAATGAGTGCCCAGAAAATTATGCAAATTTCAGGTTGGGTGCATTTTACCGAGTTAAGAAACTGATGTGAAATGTGGAGCTTTCCAGCTCACATAGGTTAACATAAGGTGAAGAACCGATTGAGGAAACAATATCGCGCCTTTATTGCTGCTTGGAAAGTAATCATTGAAAGTTCGTTCTTGTAGCAATAGGCGCCTGTAATTGCAGAGTGTTGTATTTACTGGCTGGATAATTTTTAGAAATTAAACAACCCATTTTTTTCTTTCTGGCTGGAAGTCCTTTTTTTTTTATTATATTCTATAATCCCCCCCCCCATATTGACGAATTGAGATGCCCTAACGTAGGACTTGAAGGAAACCGCAAGAAAGCGAGGGGAGGAGAGAAGGGACTGGTCAGCGCCAGAGAAAAGGAGAAAACAAAAAGGCTGCAAGACATCGACTCAAAAAGGGACCCTGTTAGTGTGTGATTCCAGCTTGACGCTTTAGTGGATTCGATTAGCAGAAAAATTGAAATTTCCGGTTAATAAAAGCCTACATATTTTAAATATAATTAAAGTTTGAAGAAGAAGAAGGCCAATGTAGTTTTATTCCGAAGAAACTGAAATTACGATCCAGATGAAGGAAGCCTCCTGGTACTAGCTATCAAGCATGTTTTTGGAAGCCCTCTAAATAGGCCGGCCTAGTCACTGTTTGTACGTAAGTTAATGTTTTTTTAAATGTTCTTCCAGCCAGTTGTAAGTGTGGTACCACCTATTTTATAACTTTAAGTAATAATATGAGTATAACTTTAAGCAATTTAGTATCATTATGAACTCCACGTGAATGCTGAATCGTGTTGGTAGCAAAGTTGTAATATTGAAATAATATAAGTGATTTATAAGTAATTGAGTTATATATGTTTAAATAGTTTTGTTACTTTATAAGTGAATAAAAAGAAATTTCTAATTATTAAAACAAAGCCAGTTTCTGCTTCTATTTTTCAGGATTGGATCTGGGTAGAAAAATAAATAAAATAATAAATACACAACGCAATTAAAAAAATAATATCTTATTGTAATTTAAAATATCATTTATAATTGTTATTCAATAACAATAATCATATACACAACAAGAGCATGCCGAGCCATCGCCGACGCTGTCAGTTCAGCAGACAGACGAGTATACGAGGGCTGTGCTGGTCGGACTCAGAAGGGTGAGTTGGTCTTTACGGCAAGTCACAGCTGACAAACATCTGGATGCGTACTCCGGCGTCCACAGTACTACAGCAAAAGTGACGTCAGCACGAATGGATCGACCCGTCCATCAGGGAAGCGGTAGCGGCCCGAATAGCACGTTTACCGAAATTCTGCACCATGTTCAAAACATCCTGGATGTTCCCATATCGAACAGAAACAACTGTTGTCGATTGGTTACTAGTGGCCTACGCTCATGGCGTCCGTTAAGACTGTCATTGACTCCACAGCATGGATGCCAACGAGAAGAATGGTGTCGGATTAGAGTGATGTGGACGAAGGAAGGGACACAGGATTATCTTCTCAGATGAGTTTCGCTTGTTTCTTTTAAGACAATCGCCGGGTATGTCCACAGGTCTAATTCTGCAGCAATTATGAAATGCCACACCACAACGCGGTATCATAGTTAGAAGCCATTCCGTACGATTCCAGGCAACCACTCATTCGTATTCATGGCACTACGACAGACCAATGTTTCGTAGAGGATGTGCTATGGCTGATGAAATTCCATGAATGAGAATGGAGAGCCATTTCTCAGAACGCCAACCGTACTCTCATTTACTCACTGCCTAGATGTGTTGCTTCGTACATCACCGTCCATGGTTGTCCTTCAACCTACTGACTCGAGCCTGTTCTCACTCTGTGTTATGTATGCCATTTCACAACACAGATCACTTAATTTTCTTTACTGTCTCTCTCTGTTTGCCGAGTTTCGTCATTTTCTGGCAACTCTTTCTTGGTGTGACATTTTCACTTATGACAGTGTTTTCAGTGGTAGTAATGTCACTCGATTGTGTTGATGCATTTTTTGCAAAATCAAACGTTTTTTCCAGCATTTGAAATCTTTGCAACTATTTCATGAGTTCTGCATTGTGTACATTGTTCTGGTACTAAGAAATGTGGTTAGATTTGTTTAATAAGTAAAATAAAGTGTATCGTTGCATGTATATTTAATATTATAGTAGATTGAGAAATTTTTTTGTCTATTGTATGTCATTCATAAACTTATCCTTGGCCATAGTTTTGTACAATATTTAAAACCCTTTAAAAATGGCAAAGCCTTTTAATTATATCCATAATCTAAAACAACAAGTCATGAATATTTTTACTACATTTTCTATGCTATTATATTTCTTTCATCTCAAAATAAATCACATTGCCTTTAATAGATATTATAATTTTTGTTATCCATTTTGTAATCATTTTTTTTTTTTTTTTTTTGTAAACAAGAACTTATTATGAGAGTACAAATTCCAAGCCAACACAAATATCCATGCTCAAGCAGGCAATTAAATTCCAGAATTATTAAACTAAGGCCAATTACTCTTACCCTTCAGCTTATAGATGTGAGTTAGAGATGTGAAAAATATTATAATCAATTGCTTAAAACATAATAACACACTTTGCATTGGATTTTTTCTTATTTAAAAACAAATTGCTTGAAATCCTTTCATATGTTTCGATAAAGTATACCTTTCACAAAAGCACAAATAGATTAAATTCATTTATAAATTTCCTTAAAGTGTCTAAAGCAGAAAACTGTGCTCGAGTTAGTGAATAATAAAGATTTTATTTTTCAAGAAAGTGTTTTCAATTTAGAACCTTGATTCATATTTTTATGAAAAAATAGTTTTTAGTCTTGATTCGATAAAAACTACTTCAAAAATATTTTTCAAGTAACTGAATAAAGAGTCTTCGCAACAATTTAGTTCAAAAACCAAATCACAGACAACCTATTTTAAAGACATGAAATAATCTTAAATATAGTATGAAAAAAAATTTGGAATATATTTTCTAATAAAAGTATAATAATTTTTGAACGAATTGATCTGGTGTGAAAAACAAATGATAAAATATTTCATTCCTGACAAGTATGATTATTAAGAAATTTGCTTTCTATTTTACTTCAAAGTAATTACTTATGATATGAATCACTAATAATGGTAAGTTTTAATTTAAAAATATAATTCAGATGCGAGTTTAATATTTATATTCTAAATTAACTGTAAATATTTATTTTTTGATAAAATCAATGAAAAATGTATTTAATTTTTTGCAGCTTGCAGACCACTTACTCTCTATGCACAACTTTTAAACATATTTAAATGTTAACTAAGATACTTTAAAATTACTTACCAGCAACTTCTCTTATAAATTACCTCCTAAGGAGCTAATGGGCGAATGAAATGCAGCCAAATTTTGTACACGGTCTATACACGGGATTTGCTCAAGGAATTTTGAGGAAAAAAACATTTTAGTTCCAAAATGTCAACCCGAGGTTGCCTTATAGGAGAAAATATAAAATTTAATAAACAACCAAAATGAGAAACAAAAATATGATTAATGAATTACCAGTACAGGAATTATGTCAAGACAGCTTTTGACACACAGACACAAACATCAGAGTTCGGGGGCAATAGCACGTGGGAAATTCCTCGACACAGGCAGGCCATTCTTACAGCCCTGTCCGAAAAGTACTCGGAAACATAATTCGTTGCTTCCCATACAAGATCCGCCATGCCCAGAAACTGCTATATAGGCAACTTCTTTCAATCGCAGTTAGTTTTCTTAACAGAATGATTGTTGATCTATCATGGGCTTGGAATATTCTGTGGAGTAACTGAGTTCATTTCTACCTCAATGGGAGAGTCAAAACACAGAATTGAATAAAAACACATTGGAGCTACAAAAAATCTGAAGTTCCACACTGAAATTCCTCTAGCAATTCAAATGTCACAATCTGGTGTGGAATGATGGCTACATTCATCCATGGGCCATGTTTGAGAAAATGGGTGAATTTGGGACTATCACATGTTTTGTTACGGGCTGTCGGTACCATGACATGCTGCAGACATTTGTTGTGCCCTAATTGCAACAAAATAGTCATTTGTTGTGCCCTAATTGCAACAAAATAGTCATTTGTTGTGCCCTAATTGCAACAAAATAGTCATTTGTTGTGCCCTAATTGCAACAAAATAGTCATTACACCGACCATTTTAATGCAGAATGGTGCCACCCACATATACATGCGTCCATGAAACCACTCTTCTCCAACATATCACAGAAGAGGATGTGCTAATTATTAGTCACTAATTTCCATCATGGCCATCTCATTTGCCTGATCTAATTCCGTGCGTTTTCTGGTAATGTGACTATTTGAAATGTCTAGTTTATTCGGAAGTGTTGTAACATTGAATGACTTAAAGAACTCCATAATGATTTAATTGCAAAGCTTCACGTCTGATAAGTTACGATCAGCTGTTGAACACACTGTCCAACGACATGAAGTTTTTATTGTGAATTAAGACGGTCACGACTAGCACCTTTCCTTACATTCTCTGGGACAGAAAAACTGATCTTACACTAGTTCGTCCTAATCTTTTTTTGTTTCTGCAAAATAAACTGTTTTTATTTCTCCTTTACATTTACTTAACATGGTTCCATGACAAGTTTATCAGAAATTAGTCAATAAATTTTAATAATATTTCTGTACTCAGTTTTGTTAGTTTATTGTGTTAAATTTCATATCCTTCCCAGGAAAACATCCTCTGTTAGACTTTTTGAAATTAAATGTTTTTTTTTCCTAAATTCTGGGAGTGTATCTTATATTATTTGCATAACTTATATTCAAAATTTCATTGAATTTCGCTCACGCATTTGTACTGTAGTACACCGTTTATGAAAGAAGTTTAATTTTAACTCCCTTTTGTATAGAAGCTCTTGCTTAAGATGTCTTAGATTTGTTATCCGGACTATAAATTTTAAAATATCAAAATAGAATTCATTTTTTATCTGCACCTATTACCTAAGTAATCTCTAAATTGATCGTTTCACATAGTTAAATTTCAGATAGTGGTGATTCAGTGCCAAATATTTTCCATAAAGGCATTTATTAAATAGACAGTATTCACGCGTCAGCAAAAAGAGCCTCGTTTATACTCAGGCAGCTGTTTGAACGGATTTACAAATGTAAAGCAAGATTGGATCAATCCTTTTCTCTTTATCCAAACAAACTGGTATCAAACTTGGAACTCTTACAACTTAGAAGAACGCATAATAACTCATATTGATTAAAATAATAATTGATCCAAAAAATATATTATTAAAAATTATATTTATAAAAATCAATTATAAATAAACTAAATTTATGTTATTTAAATACGATTATCGGGATTTTGGTTTAATTTAGCATCAGAAGTTATCACCATTTTAGCAAAATTCTAAAAACATCCCTATCCCAAGATAATAATCAACTTCAAAAATATTAAACTGTGAATTCGTCGGCAATTATATCAGATATTTAAATTATAATGTTTATTTTAAATATAAAACCTTCTTTAACAACATTAAATAATTTATATTTTGAGAAGTGAAAGCACTTTTTTTTACGGTAGAAACAACTATGAGGCATTCAATATAATTGAAATAATTTTAAATGTATAGAGTATAATTTATAAAATATTAATATTTAAATATTTTATAATCTTAAGATAAAACTAATACTAAATACATTAACAATATTTCTAAGTATCACACTCTTTTTACAAGTAAAGAAATTGTAAAAATACTAAGAAAGTATTTAAGCTTTCCCAATTTTTAACTATAGAAGAAAGTCTTTAAAGACGGCAAAAGGTTTCAAACTAAAAAAAAATATTTACTAGAAACTATGGTAGATAAAACTTAAATACTGAAAGAAAACTTAAATACTGTAATTACTAACTACGAAATGAATTTTTAAATACCAAAAAGACTGTTTAAATCACTTTAAATATTGCAAAAACCTTAAAAGGTAAAGTACATGAATTACATAATTGCAATTTAACAACCGTGAACCATTTCATTTAACACAAACTTTAAAAATAACTCTAACTTGAAAATTTAATTAACATTAATCTATTATAATTGCAATTAACTACTTATAGAAATACTGAGCAATTTAAAATTTTTCACACACAATCATTTGAAACATCTTAAAGAAATTTCAAAATACTAAAAATGGGGAATCCATTAAAATATTTTAAATATTCATTCTGCCTGTGGAAACATTTTAATTGCATCAAACTATTCAAATGATATGTTAAAAGCGTTTATACACAGTTGAAATCATTATGATAATAGGTGTACATATTTTTTTATCAGATAAGCAAAATTTAACTATTGAGAAATTTTAAAAATAATTTTAATTCATAAGCATGCATCGATAAATCTGCAAAATATTAATTTATGAAATTCAAGAATGATATTAAGCAATAAATAACCAAGTGAGCACTATATGCATAATTCTTGGTATTATGAATTCTTACGCAAAATTAATGAAAATATGTCATGCTTAAATAGATTTCTCTTTTATTTATAGTTTTGACTTTAAGGCCTACGATATTATAAATCTATCGGTTGATTGTTCAATGATAGCGTTTTACCACCATGACCAATTAGACATGTACCAAATATTTAAATTGGACTCTGACTTATTCTAAGTGATATTCGAAACTACAAACTGCTGAACTGAAAACAAAGTGAGTTAACCTCAACTCGGTCAACGATATCATAAATTTACTACTATGAAATTAATCAATATTGAATCTAAATACGAACTGGAAATAATTTTTGAATGAATAATCATGAGAAAATGATAAGCAAAGTTGTTTAAGTATTCAACAGAACCAGAAAATAATTTTATTTTCCACTACAAAATGTACTCAAAACTTTAGGAGAACAGTAATTTATAAATGTCTTAAAAATTGTTTTCATAAAATAAATATACTTCCACTATTCTTCTAACACGAAAGGTAGAAAGATAGCAGCACTTAAACTATCTAAATGCGTCATCATTTAGAAGATCACTTTTAAAGAGATTATCCGATGAAATCATCCAACGATTATTCATTTTGAAAATATAAGAATAAATTGTGGAAAAATAGGAAATTTTAATTGTCTTTAAGAGATTACCAAATGTGCCCCCGTTCTATTATTTTAGTGCAAGCAATTAAATCATCAAATAGTACTATCGGACCCCAAAAATCATAATTTTTCATCGAGTTTTTATAACGAACTAAGTGCCTTATTTTGTTATCTATCACATTTTTTTTGTCCTGAAATTTAGCACAACAAACAGTAACTTGATTTTCATCGATATTAGTGGGTTGCGGTTCAAAATATTGGATATGCGAGATTTGCATCATGAAAAGGATTAGCATTTAAAATGTTAACTTTCTTATTATACAACATAAGCTTTGTTTGTCTCTCAAAAAACATTTTTGCACACGAGGTCTCAGCACCTACAGTTTAAAGTGGATTCCAAAACGTTATAAACATTTATGTCTAAGATGAGCGTGTTGGACCAAAAGATAAAGCGATAACTATTCGACTGCATTGAAACAGCAACAAGTGATCATGAATTGAGTATAAATAATATATAACGGAAAATTTTGCAATCAATATATCAAAAATGTTGGATTATAAATTAGGGAACAGAAGAATTCAATTTGAAAGTCAATTTACAGAGGTGTGGCGAAATATTTGTTAACTTTTATTGTCAACAGATGGCGCTGTTAACGCATGTTAAATTTTATATTCATTTTGTGATAGTTGAAAAAAGAATGTTTTAGTTTTTAGAATTTGTTCGAGTGTAACATGTGCGTATAGGTTTTTTTTAGGGGATTAATATCCTATGATGTTTTATTTTAATGAATTTAGATTCTTAGAGGCTTTCAGCCTATTCTTTTTATGTAAATATTGTATAAGCATTTATTAAAATATATCGAAAATTATTCGAGCTTTTGCACCTTTAGTTATTGAAGTTGTTCTCAATGCTTAGTTTTGATTTTAAGTTGTTAGTAGAAAAGAGTAAATCTCTCAGAGGTATGACAATTATGTTTGTTCACCATTCTGCAATCTCTTTTTGCACACAATAAATAATTAAACGGCAACCAACAGCTAACATTGGACAGAATCATTACACATATCCACATCCAATATTTTAATTGATTTTAAGAACTGCTGAACCAAAGTACAGAGCTAACCATTTGGCAGCCAGCTTGATTCAAACTACGCCAGATTGGCTCTAGCAGATGCAAACTTTTTATATAACAAATGATGGGCTATAATATTACCTCTGCCTGAAATTCTGCAAATATACACATTAGCCAACATACATTTATATTTAAAATCATATTTAATATAAATGTAGGTTTCATTTAAATACCACAGGTGTATATTTGAATAAAATTATAATCGGTAATTCTTACATAGCTCTAATGACAAATATGTTTATATATGAAACGAGACAAATTAGAAAGATAGAGTTCACTTACTTCCTAAAAGAGCTCTTCATATTAAATTTATTAAGAAACTTAAAAACAATTAAAACATTTGCATGGAATGCGAGTGTTTCCCATTTTCATTTGTAGTTTTTAGATTTGACTATATTTTTCAGTTTGTTAACCGAAAATTTAAGCAATTGCCTGTTTCTAGCAGAACTGTTTCCAAATATATGAAGGTTTAACAAGCAGAAAAGTCGAGAGCATTCTAGATATTTTTAATTTAATTTAGTTTGTATTTACAGAATGACCGACGAAAATCAGGCTCTTCAGGTAATTGCTGAAGTTGAAATTTCCTAGGGGACAAAAATTATTCTTGACTGAAAAATGAAAACAGAAACACTGAATTATTAATGTATAGCACTGTATCCCGATATTTTACAACCGTCACAGAATATCTAAAGATATGCAAAATTGCTGTGAAGTCCATTATATACTTCAGAATCTGTGATTTTTAGTGATTAACGTATTTCTGGTGATCAAACGATTTTGACGTCATTTAAATTCATAGCGAATCTCATGATACACATATAAAAATAACTTACTCTTATGTGATTCAGACCATTTGACATACTAGGATTTCAATTGCGTCTTTTGTTTGCAGGGATACAAAAACACAAACTCGTGGAATTTGAAATTACATTTCTTTGCTATGCATCATTCGGCACAGAAAAAGGGGTATTACCAAAGATCATTGCAACCATAGATGTCCTACACATGGAGATTTTTTGAATTTACTTGATGAATAATGAATTTAACTTTTGCAGATATCGCACGCATAACGTAGAGCAACTGAACATATTAAACTATTGTTTAGTTGTTTCAGACTTGTTTCCATAATAATGAACTGATTATATATATATATATATATATGATATTTAATTTTATGTATGATATTTAAGAATCAATATCTAAAGAAGAGTATCTTAATTCACAGGGTCTTACAGTAAAATAGAACATACTCAGTACCTTCAGTTTATTTTCTGGTACTTTAGAAATATTTATCACGAAATGAAATCGTACCGAAATTCTAAACATCTATTTTTGCATGTTCCGGTAACATGCTACAAATCTAGCTTCTACAAATTTTTACAAATTTCTGAGCATAAATTCGTTTTTGGCTACTGCACAACATATTTGTATATTTTCTTTTATGTATGCCTTGAATTTCAGCTGCCTAAATTCAGGTAAAGTTTCAAAAATTCAATTCTTCTGGTACTTATGGTAAATAAATGTGCTTTTTAGATTTTCCCTAAAGCATTCACAAGCAGGAAATTTTATCATCAAACCAGTTTTTATAATATGGTTTATTTTTTCTTTAGTATATTTAAATCCATTTGTTAAGACTTGTAATTGTAATTGATTAAAGGGTAGTTTTAATAAAAAAACTGCAAAGTATAAAATAAAATAATTAAAATAAATTAGTTATCAATGCAACAGAAAATAAAGGTGCAGTAGAAAATGCAAAGATATAAGAAAGAGAGATAATTAATTTCATAAAAAGTAACTAAATTTTCCTTCTTTACAAGAAATATAAGAAAATAATTTTCATTGTTATTATAAAAACAAATTTTCCTTACTTTATAAAATTTCGAAGATTGTAAAACAATAAATATTTAAAAGTGAGCAAAAATTTTAAATCAATCTTTTATTAAAATCCCAATTTAAGTTCCAATTTAAAATAACTTAAATTCGATTTCTAAGTATAATAAAACAGTCATTCTTAAAATTACTTTCTTCTATTTCGATTCTTTCGATTAAATATTGGTCAACTGTTTTCACAAGATTAATTAGTAATAAATAAATAATTATTGGCTGAAAACTTTACTATTAAAATCCAAGATTAGCTTGACAACAAAAAATTAAAAGTCATCACACTTGCATAATGACTTGCAACATGAGAATCGACATGTAAAGATCATCTGTGTATCAAATATAAATTATTATCAAAAGATTGTAGTTAAAAATATATAATTAAGTAAACTTACGCAATAATAATTTGTAATAAAGCATTAGTAAATCATGGCATCGACTATAAATCACATCGCAAAAGTAATACAATATTTTCATTTTTTGAAGCTTCACCAAGAACATAACAATTTTTACGTGAGAAATCATAAATACAAGGCTTGATTCGACAATAAATGTCATTATCATCTTCAGAAGATAAATCGGGAAAAAGTTTCGCATTTGATAACTTTGACGATAAAAACAATATGGCGATGAAAACCATTCTATTTTAATAAACTTCAAGAGTAACTGAGACGCAGCGATCTTCGATAATGCTAAAATTATATATTTTCGTCGGTATAAAAATTTGTTTTAGCAATACATATCCTATTTTTACTGTTTGAAGCTACTCAATATAGAGAACTATCTCGCACTTTTGAATCACATTCAAGAGACAAAGTCGGTATCTGAGTTGGCATCATCTTTTTAATACCACGACACATCGGCTGAGAATCATTGGATCTTGTAGAAAAAATTATATGCATAAATTGAAATCCGAAACTCAAATAAATTCAGCTACATTAGATAATGAATGGAATGAAAATGTTTGCACGAAACAATCTGCGGCCATGAGTAAAAACAAATTACTGGGAAAAACTCGTTTTATTATGCCATGTTTCAAATAGCCTATTTCTACTGATCCCTAATAGATAACCGCACGTAATTTTAAACTATTGTCAAATGATGAGATCAATATGGGAGCTGGCACTTTTCTCTGCTGTCTACATGTAAAAAATGGAGAAACACTTACGTTAACGGAAAATTTCTGCATGAGCCACTCTGACTTTTGACTTATAAAGATACATAATAAAGTATTCGGCGTTGTTGAGTAGTAACACAGCCGAATTTACTGAATATGATCTACATTTCTGGCATGTCAATGAAAGTTTTGCTTATTTTATACACACAGTTTAAGTATAATTATATATAATAACTATACTTAAACTATATATTAAGTATAAGTATAATTATATATTATATATAATCACAGTTTAAGTATAATTAATACAAAAACAAGCAATTACATAACAACAAAATTAATTTTTTCGTGTTTAATTCTTGCTACTCAAAACTAATGGTTAGCTTTAATACATTATTTATCTTCATGCCATGTAAAAATTCTATATCATCAATGCTTCGCGTTACATATAATAATTAGCTTACCCTTCCAACTAATTTATATGTAAAACATACAAAAATAAAATTATCATATTAGTTTAATCATGTCTCAGAATTACATTTAAAAAAGAGGTTTTGGATTATATTTTATTTACAATGCTAACCAAAAGCATGAACATTTTTTCAAATTTTTATGCATAATTTCTGTATTTACATAATATAAAACTTTTCTCTTAAATATAAATGTTTATAAATAAAAGAAATTTAATGAAGAATTAACTAAAGTATAAAATATAATTAACTATATTATAAAAAATATTTACGCCTCTTCTTGTTTAATAAATGAATACAATTAGTTCTTAACGGTAAAGTATTGTAATGAAAGGTAACATATTTGCTGCTTGGATAATTATTCAAATGTCAATAAAACTAAACTACAATATGTTTTGATGTGTTAAAGTGCTACTTTGCTGTAATATATTTTGCAAAAGGATGCATGCTAATTTAAATTTTTAAAAAAATGTTTTAATGTCATAATTTTTTTCAATTCAAATTATATACAATAATGCCATTAACAACAATAACTAATTGGACAACTAGAAAAAAAAAACTTCACTGTTATCTGGAAAAAAAGGTCTTTCTTAATTCTGAAGTTGCAAAATCATTAAGTTAGTCAGTAACTTTATTTAGCTTACTTTATTGAAAAGCTAAATGAGTGACTAATAAAGCAAGATAAATCTGAAATAATGCCCAAGTGCTACTGACAATCGAATAATAAATTGAACATGTTCCACAGATAGAAGAATTTCATCAGATGTTGTTATTTGGGGAATAAAAGAAATTATTTCTGTTAATTCGAGAGCAACAAGGAGAAGATTATGAGGTATTGAATTAATAGCTAGATTAAGTAAAATACCATATTTAAGTTTTAAACAAAGCTAAAAGCGAACTCAGAGGGTAAAAAAAAAATGCAATTAGAGATCAATTTAGTAAAATTTCGCCTTTTAGTAATGATGGGTGAAAAATCGTGATACAAATAGTAGAGGAAGTGTTACATTCTTATTGTATTGAAACAACGAAAAAGAAACCAATGAATATAATCATTTCAGTATATATACCTACAGTACACGTGTCACATATATGTGATTGATGACATTCTGAATAAAAATAAATAAATAAAATAAATAGAGATACTGTCCTGAAGTCTAAATTGATATTTTCTCCATCAGGTGTCTCCCCCTCAATAAAACACCATTTTTTTTTTCACAGAATTCAGCTCCAGACCATACGGCAAAAATATATAAACAATACTTTAAAATTAGAGACAAAGGTGTTTTACACTCACTAGGAAACAGACCTGATCTGAGTCTTGTTGAAAATTTTTGTGACGTTTGAGAATTTTCGTACGAAAAATTTGTCTATTAAGCAAAACTCAACTTATTGAAAGTATAATTGTCACTTAGAAGAAGGATGAACTCAAGACAATATTATTCGGTTGTTAAAACAATCCCGTCATGCTACTTTAAAAATAACTGTTATTCCACAAGTTATTAAAACAATCCCGTCATGCTACTTTAAAAATAACTGTTATTCCACAAGTTATTGATTGTGTAAGTATATAACTTTAAAATACAATGAAATATATCTATAATATTCTTATTATTTGTAATGTAATTTTTTGTTATATAAATATTTAATTCTGCTTTTTAAATAAACTCTAAGATAAATTTCTTTTAATTAAATATGTAAACATATGTATTTGAATGAAAATAAATATGTTCGATAAGAACACACATTAAAAAAGTATGAAAAGTTTAAAAATTATCTACAATTTTGACTATTACTATAGTCCCTAACAACTTATTGTTTACTGTAGGACTGTGTAAAACTTTTCAAAACGTGTTAAATTGTTTTGTGATTAAGGTGATCCGAAAACAGTTCTTGGTAAATTTGAGGAGTTATCACATAAAAAATTTCTGAAGGTCTTTCTATCCAAATCTCCGAATAACCATACGCTATAAGCGCAGTGACACAGTTTCAATTTTAATGGAAAATATAACAGAATCTGTTATTTGACTTTTCTATTTTTTACTACAATCCTTTTAAGTATTAAAAATCGAAACAATTTCATATTGCTATCTTTGAAAGTATATTAGGTATTTATATCATGTTTTGAATTTAGCCAATATATATGACTATTTCTAACTTAAGGTTTAAAACTTTATCAAATTTGAAGTCCAAAGCAACAGTCTTGTAGAAGAAGGTGAAGATATGGAAGGCGAAGCGAGTTTAATACCCGACACTGCTAAAAATTAATTTGCTCTGTGGTTTTACTCATAATATATTACATATTTTACTTTATGTCTTACCTTCATATAGTATGTTGAAAAACAAGGGTTTAAACTGTAGTATTAACCACCTAATTTAATCATGATTGGATATTAAGAAGTGAGTGGTAATTCTTAAATATTGGGTAAAAACTTGGTAAATTAAAATTATCAAGTTTGATTTGGCAACATTAACATAAAAATTACTGAAATCAAAACAGTAGATTTATACACACACATAAATATTAATTTCAATATAAAATAACTTAGGTTTAAATAATAAGAAATTAAAATATTAATTTCTGTAGTAAGATGAAAAAATGATTTTTTTCATTTTTGTAGTAATATAAGATTTTTAATATAAATATGGTAAAAAGTATGTCTTTGTAGTAATAACAATATTTTTCTCTACAAATTAAGTGAAATTTATCAAGAATACGATGATCTCTATAAGAGTAACGAAAATATTAACATGTGCTTAGCACACTTTAAATTCAAAAGTATTGTTTTAATAGTTTTTATATATCATTTGCTTTAAAAACTCTCTCTCTCTCTCTCTCTTCATGCACTATATTAAAGTGGATAAAAAGCAATTAAATCAGAAAATTGTTAAAAGTTTATCATGCAAATTTTTCCTAAATATATATATATTAAATATTTACTTTTTGATTACAATAAACCACTACCAATTCACTGAAAATCAATGACACTGACTTCCGAAACCCGAGAAAAATGTTGGTAGAAGAAATTTACCATTCTAAGAACGCTACACAGGGCGCACCATATGAGGTCTTAGTAATATGTTGTTCTTTATAATTGCAAAGAAAATCAAACATGCGTAGGAATTCTCACAGAAATTGATTATCCTCTTGGTGATTCGACAATTCAAATGTATATAAGCTACTTTTGCCAATGGATGTCACTTCATGACGACTCTGAGTAAAGTTTTACTCTGATATTTTTGAGGCAATGCTTTCGGGTACTTTCGTTTTTTTTTTTTTTTGGATAATTGCATTTACCCTGTCACTGTATATAAAAAATTATTTTTTTCAAATGAAGTATTTTTTTAGTTATTTCATTGCAGGCTTACCTCATTGTAACAAGTCTTTCAACTTGAAAAGATTTTTATTTCCTTGTTTAGCTATATTTGTAATCTCTTTAATTCTAGTCTCTTCCAAAAGGTATATAATGCTCTGTTCGTTAAGAACTGAGATACATCTAAAATGCATCATTTCATTCTTATTACTGAAGTTAACCCCGTACAAGTAATGAGATCTTCATATGAACTAGCTCTTTTTACTCCTTTTTCTTTCATTTTCCTTTTCTTAATGATTTAAAAATTATAAATTTAGAAAGATTTAAAACTACGTAAATTATACATAAGTCTAACAAATTAATTTTTAGGCTGAGGCAAAAATGTACCCTTTACTTTCCTACCCTATTCGAATTAATTACTGAATATTTTTGAAAAGCTTATAAGGAAAAGCATTCATATATATCACACATATATATATATATCATATATATATATATATATATATATGTGTGTGTGTGTGTGTGTGTGTGTGTGTGTATATATATATATATGTGTGTGTGTGTGTGTGTATATATATATATATATATATATATATATATATATATATATATATATATATATATATATATATATATATATATATATATATATATATATATATATATATATATATATATATATATATATATATATATATATATATATATATATATATATATATATATATATATATATATATATATATCTATATATATATATATATATATAAAAATATAAAGATATATATATATATATATATATATATATATGTATATATTTGTGTGTGTATATATATATGAAATATATGAATGAATATATGCCATTAACTTATGTATTTATTTGGCTTAAATATAGTATTTGGTGCGGTTCTTGCAGATTTGAACATGTATTTGTATGTGGATTTGATTATTATAAATTATATATATTTTGGCAACATTGGATTTTAGCTTATATATTTTAGATTAAATTTTAATTCTTGTATTCTAGTTTGATATTTGGTTTGAACAAGTTTGATATTTTGGTTTGAAGTTTGATATTTTGGTTAGTGTGGCTTTGAGGTGTACTGGCTTCTTTAAGACTATGTCTTGGGCCAGTGCAGAAAAGCCATACTTTGTGCCAATGTGGTCAACACCCCCTGACGAAGCTGGCCATGTTGGTACTTCGTTCTATTTTATGTTTTTTGATATTTTTCTTTTAAATTTTCCAAATATTTTCAATGTATTGTTTTCCATCTAGTATTTTCCAATGTATATATATATATATATATAGTTCATAAAAAACTAAAATTTAATTTTTAAGTAGTTGAAAATATAATTTGGAAACTACTATGAATTTTATTTCAACTACAAACTTAAAAGAACTTGTGTGCAAAAAACTACCGTTTGAGGAACAAATAAACCAACGAAACCAAGTAATGAAAATATTTGCATCTATCGGGATTTCACCTCGAATTCTTCTCTCTGGAAATACATTGGAAGATAAGCACTATGTGTTTTAAAATTAGTGATAGATGTTGTGCTAGTAAAAAATAACTGAAATAATTTATATTCCCAATAATTTTAATTCATTTAAGCAACTTTTCACTTCAATTCACTTGCATATTATATAATCTAAATTTAACGGAAATGAGAACAAAATCTCTGTAAAAAAAAAAGTAAGGACAATATAACAATAATTAAGAGTCGGAAGAAAATAAAAAATCTTATATATATACTAAGCATACAGTAACGAAAACTGTAAGATTATATTGCACTACTCTTATTACTTATTTTAAAAAAAAAATTATAAGATAATTTAGAATGAAAAGGAAACATTCACAATTTTTATGATATATAAAGTATGTTTGTTTAGGTGATTTGTTGTTTTTTTCGATTACTTAGTTTTACCTCTCGATCCATTAAAATTGAAAACACCGTAACTATAATAAAAAGCATCGTATAAAAATTAAATGACTCGCTTAAATATTTCCACAATTAAACATTATTTCTAAAAATTTATCAATATTTTTCTCTGAGTCCTCATCAATATATGTAAAATTTTAAATTATTTTATAATTATCAAATAAGACTTTCTACAAATTTATTAACTCAATAAATAAAGCATTTCAAAATGATCTTGTCGGTATGAAGAATTTTCAAATTGATATTCGCTACGTGACATGAATTAGTAACAAAAGATAAAAGCGCGTGAGAACAATTGCACAACGATATTGAACAACAATACAAGTTTCCATGTTGTCTACGTCCTTTCAAATACGATTCTTTCTTTCCCAGAATTTCTCTCCTCTGTGTATGATACTTAATTTAATTCTCCTCAAATAAAGTCGGCATTCCTCTGAAATTTCACTACAGGATGTCTTAAGCTGAAAACAAAAACACGTTTCTTCAAAGTAGAAAGACATGAATAAATAAAACAATCCCTGGGTACACTAATTCGTAAAGGATAAGATTTAAGGACTGCTGGCAAAGTGACGTCATCTGCCATTCTGAATAGCAGCTGCAGTTCGTCATCTTTTTCGCATTTCTTAACGAATAAATACATTTTTAATAAGAGTTAGAACGAATATATTTTGAATAGGTATGTATTTTTTGAGGAAATTAATCACTATTTAATATGTTAGAAAAATGCAAATCTCGAACAAATTCTTATTCGACATAAAAGTTTTATCAAAAAAACTTATCATGAATAAACATATTCAATTATCCTAAATAAACATATTAACGTTAAAAATGTAAAAATTGATAATAATTACAGTTTAATAAACTAAAATCTTGCTGCATTTAAACACAACAAACGACGGTGTTTGTTTATCTTATTAGTTTGATTCACAAGCAAAAACATATATTATTTCTAAAACAATATTCACAATGAATAGCTTATGTTTCACAAAGAGCTTAGAAATTTTAACATATTTAACCTCTTGTTCACTGATTGCTTAAAAAAAATTTATTCGTTATACCGAGCAACATTCTCTGTTTCTGAAAATGTTTGCCAATAGAAAAAAAATTATATTACAAGTGACTAAAGATAACTCTTAAAAATGCATTTTATTAATATCATGGTGATATTCAATATACCTATTGCTATTTTAAATAATAATAATAAAGTAATTGTTTGAGACTATTCAAGCAGTAATTACTACAATGGATTCTGATGAATAAAGCATTTTCCTTTTTTGTAGCAAATGGATTTTAAAGACTTGGAATAAGTTGAAATTCTTCACCAAAAATTCTTCCTATGCATCCAAAAGGCTTCTAAATAATTAGATCACTAAAGTCGCAAGCAGCTTAAGAGAATGGCTGAACATTGTATAATTTATTGTTATATCTAAATGTAATCTGGCATACACCATGGTCAATACATCGGACAAAATCAACATACCAAGGATAAAGAAGTTTTTTTTGCTCATTTGTCAAAGTTTATTTTTTAACATTAAGTGTTAAATAGCGTTGGATTCTAACAACAAATATCCTCACCCGGGTAAGAATAAAAACTATGATCTGAACAATGACGAAAAGAATACTAACAATTCAGTTGATAGTTTGGTGATAGAATAAATTGTAGGTTAGAATTCACTCGATTAAGGACTTGAATAAGGTTGATTGATTACATCAGAATGCATGGTTTTATATATTGTTGGACATTCAAAATTGCAACACAATGGGAAAAGCTAATAAAAGATAAATATATGTAAACAGTATGTAAGAAGGCAAAAAGTTTAAATTTGGAAGCAATTTCGAAGATTATAATTTTGCAACATTATTCGAAACAATTGTTCTCTCAAATAGATAAATCGGCTTTCATCTGGTTAAGAGTGAAGTCAAAATGTTTTTGGGTGATAGAAATGGGCTACTATCCTATGCTGCTTCAGTCATAATGACACGCTTCATCAATCGTAACCTGGAGAGGGAAGATTCACAACCTGGAGAGGGAAGATTCACAACTTGGAGAGGGAAGATTCACAACCTGGAGAGGGAAGATTCACAACCTGGAGAGGGAAGATTGCCCTGTATATCAGCAATCTACTACCAAATATTTTCAGTTGGCTTAGAGTTTTGTAGACAAAGCATGCAACAACCCCTATATATGGAGGAAAGTCGGAACATGACATGTAGCAGGTTCTGTTGCAATATCTTGTCAAAAGAATGTATTTCAAAACTTTAGAATACAGGGATAACTTTTGGTATTAAAATACCGGAAATATATAGCTCATTCTTTAATCTACTATTGATCCGGAGAGTAGTGCTTGTCATAAATAATTTCTGCTCATATTATCACACCAACTATTATATTATCACAGACCAATGAACACCAGCCCACTTCCTTGTACTTATACTTGTATTGGGTTCTACCAGTTAGATGGAAAATGCCGGATGACAGCCTTCGTAATTCAGAACTGTGAAACTTCTAGAAGCCCAATAATTAACCTGTCACCTTCAGAAGCATTATTTCACTCAAAGGACATTGCGTCATATTTAAAGTACCCCAGCCAATTTTAATTGTTGTTGTTCAACCAATTTACTTCCCTGCATCTATCCCTGAGTCGGACTTATTAGTTAAAGGAAGCAACCGTGTGGAACTCTGCGTAATTTAAAAGCAGGAATCGAGCAGAAGATCACCAATCACTTACTTGATCTACCACCCCCAGATGTCATATTTAACCTGTAAGATATTGAAACTACGATCTATTTAACGTGTCGAATCGACTTTAGCAAACAAGATGGATCTTCAATTAATCCGGGGTTCAAACTCACTGTCTTCCGATAAAGAGAAAGATGCTACAGTCACTTTCACTGAGTACCATGGATCTTCAGTTAAGTTGGGATTCGAACTTATTACCTTTCGATAAAAGGAATATTGAGATCCGGACCACTGAGACCACAAGACACCAAATGTTAATCTTTTAATGTCGATAATGAATAAACCAAGCGAGGAAATTTTCTTTTAAGCTGTCAGATACATGTAAAGCTATTAGAATGCTGCAAGCAGAACCAGGACTTATCTAAAAAGATGAAATTGCATCAGTTCTTAATCGAGCTTTGTCATTGAGAACACAGACATCACCACTGTCTCTAAAATTCATTTTCAATGGAAACCGAAATAATGGTTTTAGTAATGACAGTCCATACGGCCTCAAACGTCGTCTAATTAAGCTCACCATGGCCTAGTGGTAGAACTTCGCTATTCGGATCATAAGTTCTTGGATTTTGTCCAATCCACTGTTGAACAACAGAAGATGGATGTTACGCGGTTACTCCAAGTGATAGCTTGAGTACCATCCTGGATCAGCGCATCTGGTCTATCTTGAAAAGGATAATGTCCATTGCGTCGGATGACATTCCAATGATGGAATACCAGCGTGTCACTGACGATGGTCCTGTCAAGAGCTGGGACATAGAGGAATAGTATAGGATTTGACGGTTTGTTAAGGGGAGGTAACACAAGTCTTTCACGAGATATGTGTGCCAATATTAGAGAGTGGGTGCCGGCAATACTGCTCACCTCATCAAAGTATGGTTCTGTGGCTCATCTACCGAGGTAGGTGGCGACTGTTAGACGGTAAATTTTAGTTTAAAAATCTTCGAGTTGCAAGGTATCAAAATTAGTTATAGAAGCCTCAGCTTCTGGCACTAAGCTTCGCAAACTCGATCCCCCTTCTGTCCCTTCTGTTACTCCAAGTATGCATGTCGGTCTATATAAATGCTTGTAAGTCTTACGGGTTTCTAACTATCCACAAAGGAATACGGTTCGCTATAAAATGCCCTCAGGGAAGGCAATATTCAGTGAATATTAAAATGCCTTATAACAGCTTTCGGTCATTAGGATTTCCATTACGCATTTTAAAAAATTATCAAACTGTTAGAGTGGATAATGGAACTGCTACTGTAAACAGCACATTTCCTAATGTGATTCTAGTGTTTTGTGAAATCAATACAAATGTCCGCTTAGTTGTTTCTCATTTGAGGGCAATGATATTCTGAATGCCCCATTCAGTATGATCGTTAGTTAGAATGACCTTCAGTTCATTGGCCTAATGATAAAAGTTACATTTCGACCAGTGCGAATAACAATAATCAACATTCTCAAAAGGAAATAATTCTACCGCTATCGAAATCCGACACTTGATGGACTCTCACTTCCTAGATTAAAGGATGATATTATTAATATTCAAATATTCCTTGTACGAAGAAAGTAAATATTGTTGCCAATTATTAAAATCTTAAAACTTTAATTAACATTATAAATCTATAAACATATCTTCGATCAGGTAACAATAAGCTTAACTTAGTGTTTGTTATAAAAGAAAATGATATCCTTCTCAAAAACTTAAAATATTGTTGCTATTCTACTTATTTAAAACTCTGAAAACTTAAAAAAACATATTAAATGTATCGCATACGAGTATAAGTAACGCAACTAAACTCGATTGTAAAATTCAAATTGAAGTAATTAAGTCAAGAATAGAAATATGCAGTTTAACTAAAATTCACTAACTGCAGGAACTCTGCAAATCTAATGTCGGAAGTTTCTTCCTTCTTTTTCAGAATTTAAAATCCATAAAACTTATCCATTTTTAAGCCTACATGGAATTACAGGAAATAACAAATATGTAATTCAATTAAAAAAATGACTATTCATCTTTCTTGCATGATAAAAATAAAAATATCCGATTGTTTATAATAGCAACTTATTTCTAGTGCATTTATTTTTTCCAAATGATCATTTAATTTTTCTTTGAGAAATATGAGTTTAGTCAATGAGCTGAAAGAAGTTAAAAAAATAAATTAAGATTACATATAGGAGCTTTTAAAATAAAAGTCCATAGATCATCCGCCTTTACAATATACAAATATTTAACTTTCAGAACATTGGAATTTTTGATTTGGGTTAGTTGGATCAATAGAAGTGTGAAAATCCTTTACGTCTCCAACACTCATAAAAACAAGTATCATTTATAAATCACAATGAAAATAAGCAACATTTTTATTTGTATATCAAATAACATCTGTACTTTTTTGTTACAAAAAAGAAGTTCTCTCCAAGTTTTCAACAGCACTTTAAATAAAAATTGAAAACGAAAATTATGTTTTTAGAATTTTACGTCTTTAGTAAAATAACCTTCAAGAAAAATTACAGATGAATGTTTACTAAAAGAGATAATTTCTTTCCCGAGTAAAAAATTTATTTTAGGCAAACAAAAAATAATATCTCGTGAAAGATAAGAACTTTTATGATAAATATGTGTAAAATTTATTCTCTAAATCAAAAGATGCAATCAATGAATTCATTTGCAATTTTATATTCAATCAGTCAAAGAATTAATATGGATAATTCATCTGTCACAACAGCAGTTTTTTAAATTATATATGTTAACCATTGCTTTATATTTAGTGGCATTTGTTTGCCACATAAGCTATATCCTAATGAGAAATAACGGAACATGTGAGATGTTATTGAATAAAGAAAAAATCTCGCCTCCATCATAATCAGTTTTCTAAACTTTCGACGAACTCCTTGTTCATAGTAAAATGAAAGTATTTCTCTAATTAATTGGAACATTATGCTACCAATAGCAAATAGTTTTCTCTAAAAAAGTGTTTAAAGTGCCTCATAAAGTTAATTTCTAATTTTATGGGGCACTTACGCCAACGCTTAACGATCCGCAATAGCTTACACTCATTAAAGACAAATAAATAAATAAAAAATACGGATACAACATTCGAAGCTATTATCAAGGACTATCTTAAAACTATTTGAGAAAAGATACTTATTCAAGACTCTTAGTAAAGAATATCTTGATAAACTTTGATTAAGGAATAACATTACTAAGGGCTACATTCAAAGTATTTAATCAAGAAAGAGAGAGAGAGAGAACATTTTAAATAATAAATACGAGAATTGAATTTAAAGCGTAATCTACTTTCAAGTTTGACAAAATATTTAGCTGCAACATCAACGTAAAAGTGCAGTTTTTGATATTTTGTATCGTAATTAAAAGCATTCTATTAAAAATTTAATAGCATGAAAAGAAGATACTATTTTAGATGGAACGTATTCGATAAGTTTGGTGGTTACTTCTGGGAAATAAATCATCCCAGAAAAGAATGTATATAAACTTTTATCCCATTTTCTACGATTTTAGCATAATTTGGTGACATCTGCGAAATCTGATCTGTGTGCAACGATATTTTTATTATTTAGAAGCGCCTGCTATTTTGTTGTGGCAACAAAATACTGTAACTCTCATTTAAATCACTTAATATATACCGAGAAGATAAGCCTATAAGAGAACTTATAAAATCTTCAAATGGTTTGTTATTTATATTCTCATTTTACGAATGTTCACTTTTCTAATTTTGGTACATTTGACAAAATATCTAATTACATAAGCCACAATAGAAGTGTAGATAAACAAAAAATAGAACATCGCCTAATTTTATCCGAATTTTTTAATTCATTTATAAATTTTTATTTTTTTTTAAATTATTAGTTAATTTACACCATTATAATTTGACATAATTCAAAATAATTAAGCCTAGATTGCGATCTACAGTTTTTAAAAAGTATAAGCAGACACACCGAGTAATATAAACTTTTAAAATTAACATCTGCATAATTACTGCTAAATACAAATTTATCTATTTTTATGAAGCAATTCAAGAAAATGAAAAACATTGCGGTTTATTATCTATTTGAAAAAGCTACTTTACATTTATGAGGACAAAATTTTCTAAGATTCCATTTTCTACGATTGGTTATACAGTTTAAATTTATATTACAGAAGGAGCTTATATTTCTAGCACTCAAATTCATTTTCTTTCCCTTTATGTAAAACTTTTCTCTAAGAATCTTTCTTTTGCTAAAATAAAGTATTGAAATTGTGTATAAAGTCTCCTTCCAAAAGAAGATCCGCTTAAAATATTCGCAAAATCAATAAAGTTTTGCATTTTAAAACTTGAACAACCATAAAAAAAATTTTCAGCATTTGAGATTTAAATTCTATATAAATGGATTTAAAGTCCTTAACTCTTTTCTTTATAACTTTACATTTAATGTTAAAATTTACATTAAAAATACTTTTTTTCTAAGATGGGAAACAAGTTTGAGAAGCAACAATAAAAATATTCGATGCGACTCACAATTCGTGGAATATTCAGTGTATTTTCCATGAAATTCTTATAATGTGAAAAAAATAGTCCGGCTTCCATCCACCTAACTTCCTTTTTGATTCTGCCTAAGAGATACGGAGTGTGGCAGCTTAAATGTGACTTATTCTTTACATTAACTATTTGTCTGTTTACCTGCGCGGACATTAATTTGACAGCAGAGTGGGGGAAGAAAAAAAGGTTCATCTCTGCTTCCATTTATTCAGTATTTGGGAAATCTATCATCAGGGCCGGAGTGAATAATTCCAGCAAGTAGCTCAGAATAAATGGAATTTTTCCCTCGAATGAAAGCCTACGTATCTGTCTTTGACAGAATCTACTGGAATCTGCTGCATTCAAAATTCACAATTTCTTTCTGAAAATGCGAGTCGTTTTTCTTCCGAGATGTATTTTCATTTCAATAAATTATTCTTTCAAAGATATAAAAATATACTTGAATATTTTGCTTAGTAAATACCACTCGCGGAGGAAATATATGAAATTTCATATTCAATTTAAACATTGTAAATTTCATTTTAAAAATGAATATAAATCTATCATCCCTATTTTTATTTACACAAACAGTAGAAATGTCATTTGATTAAAATAATTTACAAATTGATATTTTAATCAATAGACAATATTTTTTTTATGTTTTAAGTTTTATAATTTGTTTTCTAGTATAATTTTGGAAATAATTTTAATAATGTCAAATTCCCTTATCTTACAGCAATAGACTGGATACCAACAATACAGCAAATAGTCGAACACTTTAGTTCTTAGTTGCACACCTCATGGGTTTGATTACCAACTTAAGGGTGAAATCCAGCATAAGCTTACAACAATAGACTGGTCATAAGCTTACAACAATATACTGGATACCAACAATACAGCAAATAGTTGAACACTTTGGTTCTTAGTTGCACGTCTCATAGGTTTGATTACCAACTTAAGGGTGAAATCCAGCATAAGCTTGGAATATAAGACCTAAATTAATTTCTAATTTTCGAATATGCTCATGAGCAATTAGATTATCCAATGAAAACTGGACAAGTTTGAGGAATTGTACGCATTCCAGAAGCAGAAATGAACAAAACTATTTATAGCTTTGTATGCAAATATTTCTGAAATCATATTCTTGAAGATCGAATTATGAAGATTTCATACTTTCGTATCATTCTGTTATTAAATAAAGGTAACCTGTAGTTCTTACGAAGAATGATTTTTTAAAAAGATTAATAATAGCGTTGTAAAGCAAGTTTTATTGAATATTAAATGTTGCGGTTAGGGAAATAAAATGTGTTAGGAAGTCACACAATGCACAGTATAAGGCGTATTTATACAGAAAGATGCCTTCAATTAGTAATTCTAATAAATACTAAAATCTAAATAGTCGTCAATTTGACATTTTCATGAACGAAATGAATTTCATCACAAAATGTTTGAATAAATTCCATATTAAGTATTAAAAATGTTTTCATTCAAAGCAAATTGAAGCAAAATATAGAGAGCTTGCAGGTCAATGGAGTTATATGAAATTCTTGCTGTACCAATAATACATGCAATGCTTTAATATTACTTTGATAATATGCCGAATTCTATTATTTAAAAATTCTAGAAATCAAATTTGTCTTCCAAGATATAAATTTTGTAAACAACTTTTATGTACACATTAATCAACCTGTAATCTTAACGATTCTAATTTTTTACCAAAATTAGAGGTATTTAATGATTTAAGAAATCGATGATAGTTATATTATGTTTATAAATTCTTTTTGTGAGTCGATATATACCTTTTCCACTTTCTGTAATATAAACAATGCATTATTTAACAAAAGTTCAGTATATAATTTTCGAAATAGAGACATAGTTTATCAGAGATTATATTCTCACACACACGTTAATAAATACAGTCCCTAAATTCTGAATGCATAAATTAAAAAAGTTCTTACTTAAAGCATATAAATTCTTAAAATACTACGAAATTTCATTTTAATATAACCTTTATTGGACACATTTTCCACAACAAATATTTCGCTTAACTTGCCTTTGTAAATTAATATTTCGCTGGCTTTAAAAATCGAATAGCAAGTGAATGCGGAAAATCTTATGCAATTCTGTAGTTGCTTATCTCCAAGGGTCTAACGGAGTCAGATCAAATTTAGGAATCCGTTGACTGAGAGGAAATCGATGACAAGGAGAGAAGTTTAGATTTCGCCCCATAGTATATTCCTACAATTCAGGATATGCTCAGGAGAAGCTTGGTGTCCATGGCATTTAAGACAGAGGGGGAAGCTCTTGTTACCTGCTACAAAAGTGAGGCATTTCAGGTGGCCAGAGGCGAGACGTGCAAGGCAAGTGCTGGATTTTCTATTACAGGAAAGAGCCAGAAAAAGTCCCGGCTTTCTACTCTTCTAGAAGTGGTGAGTTCAAGGTACCTGCCAATCGGATGCAATTCTAACATTCCCTTATACTACTAGATTCGTAACTTAGGAATTAAGTAGAATGATTAATGTTGTTACCGTCTCTTTACATAAGGCAAAGAGAAGCTCCTTTAGCATGATAGTTTCTAATTGGTTCAAAAAAAATTAATATTTCTATCAAAAAAAATGCAATACAGTAGAACTGTTAGATCTCACTTCCAAATACTACCATTTCACTGATAAAAAAATATTTAGAGTTGAATAATGACAGCATTTAAGGTGAATTTGAGTTTTTGAAGTAGAAACTGATCTTAATTCTTATGTATCAAAAACAAATAGATGATTATATTTCCGATGAACAACTTGTTACAAAAAATCGAAAATTATCGAAACAGAGATAATATTGTCTGTAAATGTAGTTTTTAAAATCGACATTTAAAATCTTTAGCATCAGTGGAATAAATTTGATTATCAATCAATATAAGTGAAAGTTTTACCACAGTCCAAAAATAATTGTATAACATTCGATAGATAAAATCATTTTTATTGTTATTTTTGTTTTAAAAAGAGTCAAATTTGTTTTTGGATATGAACAACTATCGCTGCTGCATCATTGACATGTTTTATTTCCTGAAGAATTATCTGCAGTTTATAATGTTTCGTCCTTAAGTCATGTGAAGACATTTCATTAAATTCATTGATAAATTTTTCAAGAAAGTCCCTTGTGAAAACTAAATATTCTTCCTCTAGCTTTGGGCATTCAAAATTGCTAGTATTAAGAATTTAAGTGCAAATTATAAATACTCTGACGTTAAAAATTAAATAAACATTTTTGTAATTTGATCCAACATTTTGTGAGTTAGTAATACTTTCGTGCACAGTTTATTCGAAAGAACGGTGAGTAATTAAATCTGGTACAAAAAGTAATATAACCAGAATTCTTCATTTTCAACTTCGCAGGCCTCAACATGAATTCCAATTTTTCGCTCCACTTAACAACGGCCATTTATAAAGCACAAATCCTATCAGGCGGCTCGTTAGAATTAAAAAGCATTTCATTAAACTCCGCCCACCTTCAGAAAAGTGGGCGAAGTACTGTATAAACCTTCTCAGTGCTCAGCAAACCACCCAATCTACTTAATTATAAAACAATCAGGAGAAATTTTTCCGATCGTTTAGCAAAAGCGGAAGAAAGCGATAATTTAGTGTCGGTGCTAATGATTAAGCGTTTTCTTTTTGGAAACAAGATTGATGGCAGCTTTATATGGATGGTGGTATGGATATAAAGACGGATAATTTTTTCCCCCTTTCAGGTTTTTAGTTCCGGCGCTGCTCGGGTATTCATAATATTTGCTTATTTCCCTTTTAGTTAAAAGCGCCGCCCCGTACCAAAGTGACTGATTGTAGGCGGGTGTCAACAGATTAACTGCTTTATGATGGATTCTGATTAATGGTTCTCTTTTTGAGTCATTATGTGTTCTTTTTCCCAAATGATTTCACCCATTCCTTGAATAGGCAATGCAGGAAGTGAGGTCACGAAAATAAAAAAGAACACGCTGGGGTTATTTTTTTTAATAAACTCATTTTGTAGCTTCAATGTTGGTTTAACAAGGAAAAAATTGACCCTCCGTTTTGTTAGCTCTTCAAAGACTTTTCATTCAATGTGAAAAGTATCGTTAGCATCTTAAATTGCATTTTTTTATACGGTAACTTTCGAGGAAATTTAAATATTTAACTTACAGGAGTATAGAGAGATTAAGCAAAACTTTAAATAATGTTTAAAATTTTTAAACATTGATGGCGTTGAGAATTGATGTAATTTTTTGGCTAATTCCTCTTAGTTTTAATACTATGAAAGTTAAAAAATAAATTAGACAGAAAAGTTTAAAATTTAAAAATGTAAACTGTAATTACTAGATAATAACCATATTCTATGAATATTTGTATCGTATAGCGCTATCTTTGATACTATAATGATCCTTTTAGGGAAATTTGTGTTACTTTTCCTCACTAACCAAACCCTTTTATCAACAAGGAAACTAAGACACTTGCACAGGTTCACACACTATAAAGACTCGATTAAAATTAAGTAGTGAATTAAATAATAGAGAGGCTAAAACAAAATTTTGTTTTTAAATATTTTTACTGTATCTCTAAGTATATGTCAAAACATTTTCAGTAACTATATGTATCCAAAATAACTTGCATATGCAAAATTGATTTCATGTAATTTTTTCTATCTAATTATATTTTAGCTTGAGGACAAAATATTCTCTTTCCTTTGAATCAACAGTTTAATGATCAAAATGTAATAAGGCAAATGGATTGTTTGAGTTTCTTTTTAAAAGATGTGATATAAAAAAATATCTTCCATCAGCTTCTATGCAAGTGTGAACGACTTTAAAATATGCTTGTAGAAATATTTTTCAGTGATATGCCATCATTTTTCATCCTACTCTTAAAAAAATACTTTAAATCTCTACAATTTAACATGTCAGGCGTAAAAATATTTTCAGTAATAATATATTCAGCATTATATGCATATTTTGCACATACATGTACATAATAATGATACAACGGAAATAGCATTATAATAAACCATGCTCTGAAAAAATGAGATTTTTTAAATTTTTTTATTAATTTGAAATTAATCAAAACATTACAAGAAGCAAAAAGAATAAGTATATAATGTGCATTTTTCTATAGTTTCAAATGCAATTACTATTACTTTATTGTTCAATTTTCCAATTACAAAGCGTTCCCCAGTTATTAATGATGAGTCACCCTAGGAATTGATTTATAGAATAATCATTATAGAGAATTCTACTCATGGGTATGATTTTTGGTAAGAGATTGAACAAAATTATCTTGATCATGAAAACGAAAAAGTACCTATTTTGCTATTAATTCTTTTCTTACCATTTAATTTAATTTAAAATTATTTAATTTAATTAACTTAAAATTAAACTTATTTAAACTGACTTAACTTAAAAATTTTCTCTGAAACATATTTTATACTTATTAAGTATTATTACTAAGATCGACAATGTGAATTCAAAAATAAGTATTTTACTATTAGTATAATACTACAACAATACAATATGGGTCTATACATGCATTATACAACAGTGAATAAGAATTGTATAGCGTATTTTGCTTCGAGAGACTGGACATACTATAAAGACTGTTTATTTATTTACAGCATATTTCTTCTAGCACAAAATTTTCGATCAAATAAATTGAAAATCATTACTTTTTGTGTCTTGTACAAGTAAGTAATAATCATAATAAATAATTTTGCTTTTTATTTTGAGATTCAATGATTAATCATAAATTCTTATGTTGGAATGACACAAATTTGTAATTTTATTATCTCATGAATGTTTATCTTCAGATTTTAAAGCCTAAGTTACAAGGGAAAAACACCTACTAAACTAAAGAGTATTGTTTTAATAATTACTTTAACCATCTACGCAAGTGGCTACAATTATTAACTATATATTGAATACTATATATCAAATATATCAATTCTATATACATTAGCTGTAATTGTACTATCCACTTTCACTGCAGGGAAAGGCCGAATCCCTTATATCCGTATTCCAAATGCTATTTTCCCCAGAAATATCAATTAGCACAATCTGCACTATACCCAGTAATCTGGAATTTTCCCCTACATTTATATTCTTCCCTCCTTAGTTCCTCTATACTTCTTTTTATAAGAATTATAAAAAATGCATTTATAATACTCAGTAAAGATTAAGTATAATAATAAAATTTTGAATCTGTGTAAAGCGTAAAAATTTATTTTTGTTAAAACTATTACAAAAAGCTCTGCAGCTTCTGATTTTGAAACGTTTAGAAATTAAAAATCAATTAAATATATATATATATATATATATATATATATATATATATATATATATATATATATATATATATATATATATATATATATATATACATCGAAAAATATTATTAATCAGTAATACAATAATGGAGTATACAATACACTTACACACTATATAAGTATTATAATTTTATAATAATTTTTTTAAGCAAATATCTTCGAAAAAAGTAGGAAAAAAAAGCTATATGCATAATACTGTAAAATATTAATATTGAATTTAATTGAAGGCAAAAAATTTTGTTTACAGGAAATCAATTATTTTAAACTGACTACAAAAAAGCCTTAATTATGAGTTTTATGATTAGAATTCAGTTACAATTAAGATTATTTGGCAATGACAATTTCATACTAATTCATTTTGATCCAAAACAATACTAGTTATGAATTTAAAGCTAAATATTTTATGAACAAATTACAAATGTGTTTATTTTCATTAAAATAATGAATGTTCACCCGCCATTTTTATTATTATTTATTTTTACCAAGTGTGAAAATATTTAGCTCTCTAGTGAGAGTAAAAAGTGATAAAATGTAAAATATTAATTTTTAGATGATAATAATAAATCTTTAATAAAACTAAGAACATTTAAGTTTTATGAAAATGTTATATGATATTTCTTTTAAGAAAATTATAGTTTATATTCAAAAATTATAAATTTTTTAAGGAAGCTTCATTTTTTAAAAATTAACCTTAAGTAATATTAAATTTAGCTCCTCAATATGTAAATAAAAAGTTTAAATAAGGAAGTCTAAAAAAAACAAATAATTTTAAGTTATAAAATAAATTAAACCTTGAATTAAAATAACGCTCTATTGCCATTTGACACAACGTATGTTAACAAATGTATTCAAAATCGTAGAGTTTGATATCAATTTCACTCCTGTATACAGAATTTCTTTTAAATTTTATTATCTTAAGATATTATTATAATAATAATACAAAAATAGATAGAACTATCCGTTAACATTATTGTAAAGTGTGTGGTATTTATATATGTTTTTCTGAATTGCCAAAGTGTATGCGACGTTACAGAACATTAAATTAAAAAAACAAAAATAATAAATTAAACTAATAAGAATTTAAGACTGTTACACTGTATCAACATAGGGATTAGAATAGAACATATCTTATAAATTAAGGTACAAATGCTTGGGAAAAGTGAATTGAATTTTGTATTCCACTTCTATCAGAGAGTGATTCCGTCAAGCATCTGAAAAACCATTTTTAGCTCCTCTCGCACCAATCTGTTGATTATAACTTAGCCTACCGTGGGTGATTCCCATTTATTAGATGCAATAATACTGAGAGCTCATCTTGATATGGGTCACGAAATCGCTTCCTTTCTCTTGAGTGGAGCCATCATGATGTGGGGATGCTAATCATTCTCACATTCTTCAGCTGCAATCGGGAGATATCAAGGAAATTATCTAGAAAAAAACTGAACAAAAAAAAATCATTGAACTTTCTTCTTCGAGAAATTTTTTTTTTCACTATAACATTCTCATTTTCAAAGAAAAATATTAGTTTTTGGCATTTTTATGTAATTTCATTTTTTAAATATATCTACATAATATTTAAAAAAATGTTAGCTAACTTAAAAAATTTTTTTCTTTATTTTGGGAAGTGATGCAACAAACTATAAGAGATGTACAATAAATTACTACATAAACAATAGTGTCACACATCCGGGAATTTCAAGATCTAGTAAAGAGAGAACGCCTAAAAAATTTCACACAAACACAAGATTTTCATTGTAAATTGATTATACAATTAAACTTTAAAACTGCATACTGTAATATCGCATACATATTTAAAAGATGTCATATCTTTTAAAAAATGTAGTCTAAAATGAAAAAAAATACTTACAACGAAATTTTTAAAGGAAAATTTATGACAAATTTTAATTCAAATTTTAAAAGTTAGAATTTTACTAATTGTTAAGATAGCTTAATAAGCGTTTCGTCGAAATGCATTTTCAAGGATTCTAAAAATTCAGTGGGGTCCTTGGAACAAATATTTTTATAAATTATAAGTTAGTATTAATATTTCAATTGATTTTTCCATGGCACTGAATAATTCACATTAGGATTTGAAAATTTTGTCTGCAATAGAGGTACACTTTTTATAAAAAAAAAATAAGCTTCATATGCTTATTTATAAAATATTGTATGAATATATGTAGGCATGAACATGTATGTATAACAGAAATATTTCATTTATGTACTTGCAAACAACAATTTTGAACCATTGCTTCCACAAATAGAAAGAATTGAGAATTTAAACTGTCTCCATTTTTATCACACTTGTTACCGTCTGCATGTGAATTTATAAACCAAATAGTTTAACTTAATTTCTTATAATAAGGATCATTTAGTATTAGTTAATCAATTATACAAAGCAACAATATTTAATAAATTGTCTTCTGAAGTATTGCTTACATAAGACAAAGACCAAATATATCGATTGATCGGTAGAAAAGAATTATACGATCAGAAAAAATCATCTTCCATAGCATTCCACAATAGTACGTGCACACGCTTGGAAGACATGTACAAGCACAAGATCGTGTGATGGTCTTCTCTAGTTGTATAGCATGGAAGACAATCTGCCATGGTATTGGCAACCATGTCGTTCTCGATATCGTAACCTTTAAATGAAATATTGATTGGCTAAAATATGGAAAAGTCTAAACTGCCTATCATATGATACAAACTTTGCTTCCCATTGGAGTTGGAATCTTCCGGATTATTATACTCCTAGTTATCCAGTGGGATTCCTTAACCATGGTCAAATGTACACGAAGATGGAAAAAAAAAAACATCGAAATTGACTTGCACAGTTTGCATGATAAAAATATTCTAGAACTGTTATGATCTATTTTATAGCTTACAATCTGAAACTTGTATCCTCTTTTAGAGCTTTTGAAATATCTCTATCAAGAATTGTAATATATTCCTTCTAATACTATGGCCTTTGATTTCGCGAAACACACAATATCAACATCTATAATCTCTCATTGTGAAGTTAGATGTTCATATTGCCAATTGACAATGGTTTAAAATTACTAGTTGATTAGCCATCATAAGCAGTTTCGGTTAATTTTGTTATTTTATAAAGAAATGCCATTTAGTAGAATTCTGATTTAGAGAGCACGTATTTTGAAAAATTTTAGTTTCAATATTTTAAACTTGTTGTAAAATTTCTGGCAGTTCATTTATTTACATGTAATTTCTTTTCCTACGTTATTTGTTCATTTGTAATATTTTAATAATTCTTAATTGCGTTCATAAAAAGTTTAAGGGTTTGCGGTTTAAAACACTGACTTTTTACTTGTTACATGTCATATTCGTTTAAAAAATATCAAAATACTCTCCCCTCTCTCTCTCTTTCACTCTCATTAGAATTTCTGATCAAATCCCAATACCTACATCTTACTTAATCTAGAGAAAAAAAAATTGTAAAATATCACAACCATGAATATAATGTTTATTTTCAACTTGTTTAATTTTTTAAAGATGTTATTTCCTAGAAGAAATGTTTTCCAAAATATATAATTTTGAAATAACTTTTTAAAATACATTCTCTCATTCTTGATGTATTCAAAAGCTAAGCATAATTTTAACAGATAACCTTCTTTCAAATTTGTCTCATACCAAATTGCAAACTGATTAAACATTTGAAAACAATTATAATCAATTCTCTCAACTTCCTTCACGTTATTTTCTTATGGTATTCTCAAATAAAGGAAATTTCAAAATCAATTTCATATTAATATTTTCATAAATATTTGAATCAGGAACTGTTGGAATATTGTCATTTTGAAAGGGGAAATTGTCATCCTACATTTCAGAAATTATCAGGTTTGATACATAAATAATCAATCCAAATATAGTCACACTGAGTGGAAATTCATTATATACTTTATTTTTTTTATTTGGGAAAACAATAAATACTTTATAAGACCCATATTCTTTAGCTTGTGTAGCGTAACGGGGAGTGACAGGCAACCGATTAAGTATCCAAATCATCATTTGACTAGGACTGAAAGTTACGGAGCAGATGACTGTGTCTTATAACTTTAGCTGTCAGAAAAGGAAGTCAAAAATTTGTCATATTATCTGATCTAATTTTAGAAAACAAAAAAAAAAAAAAAAAAAAAAAAACTCTATTAAAAAGATTGCTAAACAAATTGATGTAGTTCATAAACAGTTGTATACTGTAAATTTTCTCTTAGAATGAAAATAAAAATTTTGTAAAAAAAGAATAATATACTTGTATTTTTAAGGAATTCTTTGCCTTAACATGGATAAAATATCAATATCATTTTTTTTTTCATTTTTATATTTTAGCTTTATAACAAAGAATATCTAGGATTGAAAAAAAAAAAGATTAAAATGGAAATAACCTCCTAAAAATATTGTACATCATTTAGTTCTGTACTATGAATGAATGTATTACCATAGAGGTTTTCTATATTTGCATACGTTCATGTAATTCATTTCACAAAATTGAACATATATATATATATATATATATATATATATATAAGACGAATGATGAAATAAATGAAAAATAATATCATAACCTTTTCGTAGGATCAGATGTAGAAATTCCTCATCATAAAAGTGACTTCCTCATAAATCATGATGACGATACACGAAATCACAATTCATCACTTGAACGTCACCACCGTTCCGTCCCATGATTAATAATTCTCGCGTTTCTTGGCGCGTTGAATTATCGAGAACAATGACTCTGAAAAACTACATCCTTTATTTCTTATTTGAAAATAAGTGTAGTTTCCTTACAGGATGCAAGATATTAATCATTGGCGAAACTCTCTAAGTTTCAACTACCACCTCTTAATGTGACACTCTGGAAGTGAGTGTCCCACATAAATCACGGGTGACACGATTATTCCTCGAACGCAAACAAAAATAAGTGCTGCAAATGCGGTGTTGACAAAGACAGAATAGTGTGTTAATAATGGAGAATGGTCGTGTATTCAAGTAATGCTTCAGAACAATCAAATACTATATATTCTGAATCATTTAGTTTAAAAGAACATAGAAATATAGCTATGAATTATTTTTCATTTATATATTAATTTAAGCAAAGGTTCAAATTATTCATAGCGATAAAAATTTCGTATTGATTATGTCTTCATTAGACATCTATAAAGCGTCAGAAAAGAAAGTATAATTCAAAGCTGATTTCGATATACTAAAGAAAACTGAATTACAAGAATCATTCAATGGGAATCATATTATTCAATCACCAATAAAGTGATACATTTGATTGTTTAAATAGGCAAATGAAAAATTTATTCAAAGAATCTAACAAAGAAAGGTAGGTTTACTAAACTATATTGTCTACTGTTAAAATACTTGAGAGAGGACCAATACATTGAAGTAAATTATAGGTACAGATTAATCATACAAATCTTGAAGGTCTTATATGAGATTTGGAAATGCTATTTTGTGTTTGTCTACTATATTGTACGACTATTTCATCGGAGAATTTTTTTTTGGCATCGAGATATTAGTATTCTACATTCCTATAAATGTATTAAAAATATGTATTTATTTTAATCCGTTTTTATCTCTGATTTACATTTATTGCAGTTATTACATATCAAATAAATCATCATCAAAATTTTACTTGGTTTTTACCCTATTATTTAAAGGAGCATTAAATATCCTCTTTGGTTGTTTTATAAAAAGATATTTTTTCTAGTGATTGCATCATAAAGATCAATAGTCTGCTTTTATAAATAGAATTTCCTTATTTTTTTTTTAGCTCTTTATGTTTTAATATCTTTAAAGTTTTCAGACTAAAGAAATTAATTACATGACACACATACCATGTGCTAAGTAGTTCTGCATTTATTTAAATGTGCCACACACTAAATGCGTTAAAGTATTTTCTGTACATATAATATTCATTTAATTAATGAAGTATTTAATTAATCATATCATTTAATTAATGAAGTACTCATTTATAATTGATGATATTTATATTAACCAACTAATATCTCTGGCAAATTTAGATTATTTAATTACAAAAGTTTGTGATAATGACAAAAAAAGCTTACGTGTAAGAAATACTCTTTGAGTATTTAAGAAATACAAGTATTAGTTTCCAATTTTAAAAATAGTTATCAGCAAAAATTAGTTGCTACTTTTTGAATAAAATAAGTATTTGACATAGCATGTAAGGTAGTATAAAAGAATAACTATTTTAAGGCATTTTTGAAGAGTCAATTAGTACATTTGATTTTGGAAAACATGTATAAAGAGTGCTATTCATGCATTACTAGTAAGAAAATAGGTGACCCTGCCACTCACACTGACAGACGTACATCTGGGAAGAAGAAAGGCAACAACAATCTCCGATTATTCAAAAGTGATTGAGATAAAATTTTCAATTCAGAAAAACAAATGAATAACCATCGGGGCTAGAAAATATTAAATGTATGATAAAAATGTGATTCAAATTTTATATTTGATCCTCTTTTATTGCTAATCGGTAGTAAGGCTAACATTTCTCAATTTAATTTTTCACAATTCCTTAAGAGTAATAATTTACTTACGTTACTTTTGAAAAACAGGTGTCATAATAGAAATTAGAATGTATCTTGGAAGGAACTAATAAATAGGAATAAGAAAAAGAAAAGGAAATAGAACACAGAAATGAAATAATTCAGCCCTAAAAATCTACTTATATTGGTTGGGTCAGAAGCATATGGTTAATAAAGTTGTATAAATAAGAAACGCCTCTGCCAAGGTTCTGAATTAACTATTTAGATTCGCCCCATCACGTAACTTTCCTTTCTTTCGTCTTCGATAAACAAATTAATTCCAACTCAGTATAAATAAAGAGACAAATCTTCTGATTTATTCTCCAGATATTTATCCTGGTATATCCCGAGGGATATCCGGAATAGAAAGTAATAGTGTTACCATATCAGGGTGGGTGGACTTCACTGAGTCACATAATGCTATTAATGGAACGTGATCTGTACTGAAAAAAATGGCTGCGAATATGACAATCAGAGAACGATTCTTCCCCCTTATTTTCCTTCTTTTGTTTTCTTTTTTCCAATTCTTTCTTTTCCTTTTCAGAACAATTGTGGCTTGCATCTCAATTAATGAGAGCGTCTACATTTCTATTCTATTCTTGAGGGGAAATTACATACCAAAAGATTATTTCCGGATTCGTTAGGCTTAACGAGAATTTTTTTTTCCAAGTTGACAAAGTCGTTTTTTTTTTTTTTTTTATCTTCATTTGCGTTTAGATATGTTGCATTCTTTTCCTAATTTTAAGCTACATTTTTTAGGTAAAATTACCAAGATGTGAAAAAATTGGGGAGGAAGAAAAAAATGTTCCCCGTTCAAAAATAGGAAAACATAATTTTCATTTAGGCAATATCTTGAAGGAAAAACATGATAAAACATTTTTATTTAAATTTGAAAATCGGCTTTAGCCATTTTGTATGGAAATGTGAAACAATTGATTATGTGATGGATTAAAAACTCGAATTAATGTCTGATTTATCTCCTGATTTGTTACCTAGCGACTTTTTCTTATTTCCTTATATCAAACAAAATTTGCGTGGGGTGTAATTTTCATCACCTCAGAAATTATTGATTCCTTCCAAAACAAAGCTCTTTAGATATTAATTTCAAAGTGAAAAAAACTGTTTTAAAAATTTGTTTGAGTGAAAAAGTATAAATCTTAATGGCCAATATTTTGAAAAACAATATTCCCAAAATTTCTCTCTCCATTTTTTGTAGAAACTTAAAACGCAACCCTTGAAATATAACTTGTCACATTAGGCTTAAACGTCACATAGGATTCAGAGAAATAAAGGGCATTGGATACTGAAAAAAAATGTCTATTATGTGACTGAGGAATTCGATGCATAATTTGCAAAAAATTTAACCTCACCTTTTTTAGTAACTTAGGAAAAACGAAGTGATTAGAATCTTTTATCTATGGAAAAGACAATGAAGTAGAACAATTAATGTATCATTATTTCATTATATAATCAAAATGAAAAGAATCCGACAGTCGAATCTCAATCGGAATTGTACACCAATTAACTTTTTGGTTATTTATAGAAGCAGTCATTATTCAAAAGAAACATAGCGCACTTTCACTGATTGCTATTCAACATTCATCTTTTTTCTGTGAAAAACTGATACTTAATGATAAAGTAAACTTTAAAACTACTTTCTTAAACAAATATTTTTGAAGACCATCAAAATCTGTTAAGAAGTATGGTCTTGACTTTTTACATGATATCACAAAATCATGAATGCTAGAAAAATTAGTTGTAATTTTTTTTTAAATTGTGATAGGAAGTAAAAAATCAGAGCTATCAAAAAATCTCTTTCTTCGAAAAAAGAGCAAGAGAGATGGGGAAAACAAACAATTTGTTGTGAATTACTAAGAATGAGTTATTAACTATATAAAACCTTTAGTTACAAAACGGGAAAAATGATACTATCGCATCCAATAGATTATAACAACAACAATTTATTATCATGTGCCTTTTTTAAACATAAAACACATTTTTCTGTTTTGCAATACTGGTAGCTCCCCTCTTTATATTTTGTGTCTATTACTGAAAGTTTTAATAGAAAATATTTTCCCCTCCTTAATTTACAGATCCCCAGCCGTGTTTTTACGTAGAACATTGTTTGACCAGCAATAGCCAAAATGAACACATTAATCCGGATCTCATTTCTTCTTTTCACTTCTTTTCTTTCTAGGGAACTGCACTACATTGTTACGGAGCGAATTATCGCTTGGCGCGCCAGCCAAATTCATGAATAATGGATATAATCCTTGCTCCGCGAGGGATGATAACATAAGAGATTAAAAGAATCAGGTGTAGAGAATTTATTTTCAGAAGCTAATATATTTTTCTTCTTGGAAAATTACGCCAACGTTGCAAGAGAAACAAAATTATTTTTTCTATTATTATTATTAGAGGTATTTACTCGGCTGCTTTTGACTTGCGCAGACGATAAATTTGAGATGAAAAAAATCGACGGGTTTTGGCAGGTTTATTGACATAATAGGCATTAGAACGCCTTCAATCCAAGCCAGTCCCTTATTAGGGCATGCCTGTTGGTTGAAAGCTCATAAATCATTTTTCTTTGTCCGCCTTTGTCACGTGGGATGCTAGATCGAATTTCCTGTCTTTACATATTGATAACTCTGGAATTTTAAAATCGATAGAGGAAAAGCATCTAATGATGATAGGTATTGCTGTTGAAGAGTACTTATCGTCTGATAAACGTTTAAAGTGAGTAAAGTTCTTAACGCTTTATTGCACTTCTAAGCAATTAAAGAGAAAAGAGAAAGACTTGAAGCGAAAAGAGAAAATTAAAGAGAGAAATATACTATGTATTTATTTCTTATATAACATTGATACTATTATCGGAAACATTTTAAGAACCTTAATTAAAACTGCTACAAACATATTTCATTCTTATATGAAAGCATTTAACCATTTTTTTAGGAAATTTTAAAGTCTTTCTATTTGCTTATATATATAAAATTTCGATCTGAATTATCAAATATACTGGCTATCATTTATTTATACCAATTTTCTATTTTACTGGAAATATATTTAATTGGTGGCAAAGGTGATATAAAGTTTCTTTTTTGATCCCAACTAAAAAGTATTTTAATCAAGTCAAACGATTTAAAAAAAAATAGATGGAAAAAGGTAATCAAATACACCCACAATATAAAATGGAAATTATTTTAACCATTGTTGCTTAAAATATCTATGTAGATGGTATTGTAAAATAATATCTTCCACAGATATACTGTAAAATTGTAAAAATAAAAGGAAGGATTGAAAAAAGAAGCTATAACATATATTAAAAGTATTTCTTCATTTCTTGCATTTCATCGCACATTCGTGTATCACTATCCAATAATACAGAATATTTTAACAGTTATTAATCACATGACTGTACTTATATATGAAGATAAAGATTTTTTCGTTTTTCCCTCGTTTTTAACATGGATCGATCTTAACTAACCAAACCGCAGACGCTCAAGATATTTGGGAATATTTTTCCAGATTAATACTATGACTTTAATCGAATAAGATTTATTTTTCATGGAAATGAGAGACATGCTAGAAATCAATATTGAGGTAAATATTTTAAAGTGTTACACCTTAAAATATTTGTCTATTTCTTTTATTATTTCGAAGTATAATGTATGCAGCTAATTAGAGTAACTGTATGCATTAAATTGAAAATAATTTACTTTGCAAAGTATTGTTAATTAAGTTATACATTTTCAAATAAGTAAAATTTTAGTATATTAGAATATTACGTTGTTGCTATTTTTGAAAATATATTCATGCACAAAAATATAAATATGATTACAAAAATGCATTACATAACAAGTAAAAATTGTTTTATAGCCATTTCTTTTTCATAAAATCTTCTATAACTCTTATAATGAATAAAAAAGTAATATATTTTAATTGGTAAAAATTAGTTTCTATAGATAATTAAAGTCTTCAATGCAGACCATTTAAAAATATTTAATGGGATTCATAATATAATATTTGCAAGAACTCTACACAATATTAATATTTAAAGACAAAGTTTTTACTTTTCATCAATTTTTATCATGTTTCAATACGAATTTTTCTTAACACTTCTGATGTTTAAAAAAAAATTAAATTGAGAATAACACACACAGACCCGGGAATAAATTTAAATATTTTCTTATTAAATGTATCTTTAACTGTGTGGAAACAGGTAACGGAAAATTCTGTTTTGTCTTTCCTGCTCAATTCCAATTTATTTATAGTGGGGTTGCCTCTGTTTAAAAGCAATCAAAGAAAGATCTGTATGCTTAAATTTTTATGACTTTATTCTTATAGTTCCATGTATAATACGGATAAATTCCTCGATTCATAATTTTCGCAAGAGTTTCGGTTTTTATACATTAAATTAAATTAATTTCAAATATAATTAAATAAATGTAATGATAAACTACAGATCAACTATAATTAAATAGATAATAAATGCTCAAAATATTTATAACTGAACAGACTACAGTGAATGTTTATAACTACATTCAATTAATGTACCCCTTAATGAGTCAAATCACGATGATTGATTTACAAATCACTTTAGAAATGTCAAATATATTATGTATAGGAAACATTCCGCTTTACAAGATACAATATTAAAAGGAGTTACTAGGAAATAATTGTAGATCAATTTTGAATGAATCAAAATTTACCATATTTCTAACACAATTATAGTGCACATTTTTCGGCTGAAATTTCTCCTTTACATTATAAAATAAAGGTATTTCAAATAGAAAAAATCAAATGCATAACAAAGTTGGAGTAAAATATTTTTTGTCTAAAAATGGGTAAAACAGAAAATGGAATTTCCATATTTATCATATAAGGGTAAATTTAAATACGAAGAAGTCGGAAAATAATTTTGATTTTAGAATATGGGATATAGCTCAAAAATTAAGGTAGCTATTTTTTAACAGTTAAAGTTAATCAGTAAAAGAAATTTTGAAAATTTTGTTTTCTTATTTTTGATTATCCACGACATAAAAAAATATCAATCTATATAAAAGAAAAAAATGTTTTTATTATATGTATCGAGATTTTTTGAAAGATTTGTTTTCATTTGTATCAAACTTTTCATTTCCTGTAGAAACATATTCTTTCAATACGTTTAAAATTTATCTATATAAAATATTTCCAATATTAGATGGTGAATAGATATATAGGAAATATATTACTATTTTTATACTCAAGAAGTATCAAGCTTGATTGCTTCATCAATCGATGCTACAACTATTCAAAAGTGATTTTTATTGAGAGATAACGCATATATCCTAATAACAAACAGAATTTCATCAAAACAAAGAAATATGCAATGCATCATGCACATAATGCTCTAAAACTTTAGAAATAGAAAAAATAAACTTTTCATCACTATAAAATTCAAGTAAAAGCTTAGTTTCTATTTATAAAATCTAAATAAAAAAATTTGATGAGATAAATAAATATGAAACCCATGGCTTTCCATTGTACTCTAAATCATATATTCATCTTTAAATATTGTATTCTGAGCTGAAATCAAATTCAAAATTTAGGTAAAATTTTAAATCAACTTCTTTTAAAAGATATATGATGGATATATCCTTAGATTTGTAAGAAGGTTGAATTCACATTCAATCGCTATTTTTGAACATAGGGTTTAATTCTAATAAGAACGATTTCTTAAAACGGATCGCTAAGTAAGAGAAACATTTCTTCTGTGGAAATCAGATATAAAAACAGTTAGAATAAAGCTAAAACTATAACTCCTTTACAGTCAGTTTAGACGTGTGGTGATGAAATCTTTTTTTTTTATGCAAGTGCATGTGCGCGCCAGGAGGATAACAAAAATTCTTTATTTTTACAATTTAAGCTACTAACAAGTGTAATAACTTAAGGCTGATAATTTTAGTGTAAACATTTTATGCGTTCAATGTATTAAGTAAAAATATTATAGAATTTGAAAAACATCTGCATTGCAGAAATAGGTTCCTATTCAGCTTTGAAAACAACTCGTGAAAGATGTTAGGATAGCAGAAATTTGTTGAAGAGACACCACGGAAATCCGGTTTATTTAAAAACGGAAGTGATCCGGAATTAATTCAAATGTATTCTATTTGGAGACATATGTGATTCAATGCGATCTCCGTTACGAAATCAAATACCAGTAAAAGATTGAAAACCGAGAAGGCACGGGGTGGGAGAGGAAACCGTTTTCTTCTTTTCAAATGATAAGCAGCATAAGAGTCTGCATTATTTATCTGAAATGATGTACCGAACAATTTTGTTCCAGGTCCTTCCGGGCTCACTAATCCCGCTTCTCTTCCGGGACTCGAGGAGGGAGGCGGGAAAAAAAGAGAGAACACCAATCTGGGTAGCGAGTGTTTTTTGATACCCCAAAACTTCCTTGTAGAGTGAAGCGGCGAGGACCTAGCAGTTAACCTACTACCATCCAAAAGCCAAGAAATGATCTATAAAGCAAGAGAACTGAAGAAAAAAGGAAAGAAACTTTTAAATCTTGCTTCATCTACTGCAGAGTTCCAAAGTAGTTTATCTCTTCTAATGCTATCTGTTCGGACCGTGTCTCGGGATGTGATGTGTTGTTCTATTTCCCTTTCCCTTTTTTATATTTTTTCATTTCTTATTTCATTTAGGATGGATAAGAGACAGGTTTGTTCGATTCCTTTCATTTTTTTTGAGCAGAAGAGAAGGACAATGATTGGATCCTCTTTTTGTTGGCTTTACCTTTTCCCATTATTCTTTCTAGAAAGGCGGTGACAGAAATTTTTTCCGAAGACAAATTGATGATTTTCCCTTGGCGTGTTTGTTAAATTTTGTTTCGTGTGTTTTATTTGTGACAGCGTTCCTTTTCCTGAAAGTTGGCTGAACGTTTTGGTTATCTGTAGAGAATGATGAAAGAATGGATGTTGGCGTTAGCAGGAGAATCACAGTAGTCGAAACAAATTTCGTTTGGAATTCAATTATTCTTTTAGAATAAAGTCTTTTATACTTTACTTATTTTTAATTCCAGTGTTTTAGCATTTGAAGCAAATGACTGGAAAAAACCATTTGAATATTTAATTATGATCGTTATTGTGTTTTTAATTTATATTTGCCATAAATTTTTAACTTGTTGTTTTTACTGACAAATACTTAGCTCATTAAAGAGCTAAAGTCTGTGAAATTATCAATTGCAAACAAAGATATAGACTGGCAGCGTCTTATTTTTAGGGAATAATATAAACAATAATCTTGATAAGTAGTGGTCTGCACTGTGGTCCTCAAAAATATTTTGCCTACAACAAATAATTACAACATTTTAAATAAGTTTAACACATTAACATGTAATTAAACTTTTCTAACCGTATCAAGTTTAGAATTCAGTTGTTTTGAGTTACCAAATTAGATAATTTATAACATAAAATAATTTTACTTTAGACTAAGGGGGGGGGAAACTCGAAATGTCTTAAATGTATTAAGTGATTTTTCAAATATGAATGAAAATTTATGGTAAATATTCTAGAATTTGCCCACTTAGGATTTTATATATTTTGAAGGCACCCTCAATATAAATTATATAATGCATTTGATGTGAAATCTTCTTTTATTCAGAAAACATGAATAAAATCAAATGGCTAACAATTTTTAGAAACCCATCAATTGGCAGAGAAATATATGAAAATAAGCGCATGGGCAAAAAGGAGAAATAAATATCTGTCTTGTAATTTTAATTGATAAAAGGGTTATAAATAAATCTTTTTTAATTAAAATAGTGAATAAAACTTAAATAGTTGCTGTGAAACATTATGTAATTAATTTTTAATTCATTAAATAACTAATAGAAAAATGATAATAGATATTTTATTAGAATTTAAAATATTTTAAGATTTCAGAAAAGTAATATTTCCTCTTCTATAGTTTATTAAATTCCAAATAAAACATATTTTACAATTCTGAACTTTCGGACTCCAAATGAAGTCACTGAACCACCCACCTGTCTTGCAATTTCAGCATAGTAAAGACCACTTTCTCGTAACACAATAATATTACATCTCTTTCTAAGTGTCCTATCTACACTTTTATTTGATGTCTCATTGCTTCTTGACTAAATATTAAACATTTTTACAATAATTCCTACTTGTAATTACAGTGTATAAGAAACAGGTTCTCCTTCAACAGAACGAAACAAAATAATGAATTGTTTCAAGTGTAAACATGATATCAGCTTCTATTGGCAGTTACTAACATTTGATTGGTTCCCAGAACAAGAACAGTGATTGGCCAGGAAAGCTAGACATTAAAAACCACTTCATAACTGTTTTTTTTATTTATATTAAAGTACATATAACATTTTTGTATTGCAAATAATTGAATTTTGAGTTTTGTATAGAATTTAGTAATAAATTCTCTGTAAAATGATGTATATAAGTTTGCATTTTGCGAAACCTAACATTTTCTATAAGCATACAAAGTTCAAAAACATAAAAATTTCCAAAAGTGTCCACAATTTTGGCCACCACTTTATGTGTGTGTGTGCGCGCATGCGTGTGTATAATTAATAAGGAATCTTGTTGCAGTTTTATATAGTTTATATAACTCATATTTTACATTTATGTCATCAGTTTAATATCGAATAAATTTTCTCTACAAAAACTGTAAATTTTTTTCAACATCAAAACTCAATTTTATAAAATATTACCTAAATGTAATCTTTAATAATATTAAAACAAGGTTAAAAAAGGCTGTGCATGCATGTGAATAGAATAATGATGAATGCCGTAAGACATGCATAGATAGTGGTGCAGGTGAACTCCGGACTGTACCTTAAGGTTAACGAGTTTGGTATAATCGCCCATCACCAAAAGCCTCGTCTGATGATTGAACTGCCAGGATGGGTGCGTAAGAATTTTTCTGTTTTATTCCCAGTTCGTAACGTGAACGCATCTCATTATCAATGAAACTTCCAATGAAAAAAACACGCGACGAATATTCATATATTTAACAGATTCTCTGTTTGCAGTATCAATTCTTATTTATATTGAAGTACAAAATAAAGTGCAGTACTAATAAAAATATTTCTTATAATTTGCATAAATAGTATGAATTTGGCATTAATCTTGTTCTTTTTAGTAGTTTTCCCTTTCACCCAATCCATTCATTAACTGTTAATAATGTCCGAAAGGTGAATAAACCCAGATAATGAATGTTTGAACATATTTCAATAACATAAAAACTGAGAACTTGATCGAAACATCAGTTGTTTGCAATAACGTTTATTGTTTTTTTTTACATTCATGTAGTTTTTTTTTTTTTTTTTTTTTTTTTTTTTTAAGGTGAAAGCATTTGATTGAATTGTTACTTTAATGACTTTTAAAATGTCACTAGTCAATTTTGAGAAACACAAATTTATCAATTTATAACAATTAAATTCAATCTAGACAATTTATTTATTTTGTTTTCTTACACTCCTATATTAGCAAAGTTTAAATTTCAACCTAAAATAACATCCGAAAAATTTATTTTCTGTAACCCTGGAATTTCTCGGTTTTGTGATCACTGAAACTGATATGCATACTGGTCATTTTTAGTATTTTATTTTACAATAGTTTTTCTTCACCTTAAACTCTAAATCATGAAATAGAGCATTTTATGGGTCATGTCTTCAGCATGAAATGAATTTTGATTTAAGTACATCAAAAGGCCAACACACTCTTCATTAAACCGTAAACTTACAGGTTCTACATTAATATCTGTCTTTTTGCTCATTTTTATCTGTATTTTGTTCTTCAAAGAAAATGGTGTTGAAATATAACTTAAATTGGATTCTAGAAATATCACCATTCATTTCAACAAGCGCTTAAGCTGTAGATTTATCACATTATATACTTTGGTTTTAAACAAATATTTTTACATGTATTACACTTACATTTCCATTTATAAAAGGTTAACTTGTTTTACCATGAAGTATTCTTTATTTAGTTGTAATATAAATGATAGATTCAATCTGTTGTAATTACGAATTTAGAAACATATTTTTATATAAAAATTTAAAACCACTTTAGTTCGTTGATTTATTTTTTGGATTATAGAAATTTGAAAAAAAAAACATCTTATAATTTCATTTTATTTTACAATTTGTAATTTTTTTTAGAAAGTGTAAGCATGTATCATTAAATAGGCTGCCATTTTTAAATATAAAGTGATTTAAACAAAAAGAAAATAGAGCAAAAACTTCAGTGTTGTCAAATATCCTATATCCGATTACTTCAGAGTATATTATAACAATCAAATATAATCAAAAGATTTTGAAGGCTGGAAACACTGATTTCTAAAGAAATCAGCCATCTTTAATGATCTTTCTGATGCTGCTTTAATAGATTTAACATTTTTTTCGAAGAAGTTGTTGTTTTGGTGCAACGATAAATATTACCCAAAGGGGGAAAGAAATCAAGACCAGCTGCTTCATTTTGACCAGGAACACTTCATGAGGGTGGCACACAGCAGATTATCGAAGTCTTCTTTTTCCTGTCCGAGGCTCGTGTATTCTTTACTATTCCTTTGTTTTTTACTGGCTCTCAAAAAAGAAGGTTCACTTGACAATACTTGTTGGGATCTTATCATCACTGGCGACAAGTATTTAACTAAAGACATAGGTTATTCAATTGTTCTCCATCATATCATCGCGAAAATCCTCAATGAAATGGATAAAGGGAGAAAATCCAAAAATCGATTTTATTGTAATTGTAGTAAAGAATATTTTAAGAAAAAAACAATTGCCGATTTCTTTATTTGGACTTTATTTCAACTACGCAATATAAAATGCATGTTTCAATGTAATAAATATATTATCGCTTATTGTGGGTATCAAATATTCTCTAGTATCAGTTTAGAAAAAAATTAAATTCATATAAGGATTTACATAGGTTCAATTATCAGTAAAATATTATATATTCAAGGTAAATTTTGCTATACATCTAATTTGAATACATATGTAATTGTTCTGTATCACTTACCGATTATACTTTATCCCTAGCGTTCAATTTCCTGTTATAGATTACAAAATTTGGTAACTTTGTTTTTATGACAAGAAAGGCTGTTTAATTCATTATGTTACATCAGTGAAATCACTTCATTTTGTAACGTTATACAGCAAGAAGCATAAATTATTAGTTACTTCGAATTCATATTAGATGGTGTAAATGTTTTGCAATTTGAAACTGCGATATGAATTAAGTAAAATATTTATCATGTCACATTTGCAGCTCCAGTATCAACAGGTTGTTATTAAAATAATGGAAACGCGAATAAAAGCAGCATCTTTGAATGCTCATCATAATCATTAAAATATATTATAATAACTACCAATTACTTTTATTGTATAAATATATCTATTTTGTTAGTATATGATAGTTTTATTGAATCTCTGTAAATTCTGTAAGTTTTTTTAAAATCATAAAATAGTCAAAAAAAAAAACCATCAGAGATTTTCCTAGCGGTCCAATTGCATGATCCCGTCAAACTGCAGCTAGTGTGATTGAAATCTCGCGATTTTCTCATATACACAGCGCTGTAAGGCAAGCTCGGCTAAAAGCGAAATAGTGGACAGAAAAAGAAGTTCAGAAAAAAAATAGACGGACAAATTGAAGAACTATTTAATGTCTATAAAGTGAACAACTACAGCAAGAGACTGCAGAACTCAATTGGCATCTGGATATTCTCCTGTATCAATTATTGCAGTTTGAAAATACTTTCATGAACAGAACATTTATAGCAGAGCAGCAATCTTCAAGCTATTTCGCACAAATTTCAATGATAAATGTCATCCACGGTTGTCTCACGCTCACAAAACTTGATAGATTGATAAAGAAGAAATTAATATGATATGATGAATCGTATTTCATATTTTTCCTTGAAACAGGATGGGTGTCTATTCGAAGGACACCTGCACAAGTATATTTTCGTGATTGTCTTCTTTTAATTGTCAATATAGTGTACAGGATACAGGTAGAATACTAGGGGTGAATCTGTCATGATATGAGCCATATCAGGGTTTTCTGCTAAACTAATCATAAAACTGGAAAAAATCATTATGGAGAACTATAGAAGCGTTTCAGCTGACCAGTGCCATCATATGATACAAAATTTGTTCCTTGCAGTAGATGGAATTTTCCAAAGTGATAATGCATTTATCTGTGCAGAATGTCTTATTTAATTATGGTTGATGAACACGAGAGTAAAGTTAACCATCTAACTTGAACCACTTAATCACTTTAGCTCAATATAATAGAGCTGCTATGATTGATTTTAGGGAGTTCAATATGGAATTCATATCCACTACACTTCTACTAACATATCTTTCAGAATTTACAAATTTCCATGATGAATAGTATAATATTCTTTTTAACACTATTTATTACTTGTATAAATCGATTCTTAAATAAATCTTAGATGTATTTTTTGCTATATAAGGTTGTTGTTGCCTTGTACCAGCTAGGCTCGGAATATGGGGGAGGGGAGCTGCTCCACTTTTCCAACTGAATATTAATTTGAAATTGAACTTTCACTGTGAACGTGTGGAATGGTTTGCAAATAGTAGCAAAAATCTTCTAGTATTGGAAGCTTCAATAAAAATTTTATACTCAATGATAAACCATAAAAAAATGAATGCCCATATCTGCAAATATCAAAAGCCATTACGGATGCATGGAAGTTGTTCTGATTTTTCTCATTTTTCACATATAAATGTTCGTCCCGATTCCATATAACAGTCATAAAAGGCAAAACGCAAAGAGTAGATGACATTTTATGATTGCTATTGAGCAGTTAAAATGCTTATACGAGTATGTAGATTTTAAATCAATAAATTGGTTTTAAGAGTAAAATAAAATAATAGTTTCTCTCTCTCTCTCTCTCTCTCTTTCTCTTTCTCTCTCTCTCTCTCTCTCATCATTACTTATTTTATTTTAAAGAGATACTCGAGAGAGAGTTCATTAGCGACAAAAACAATAAAGGAAAATAAAGAATGCAAAAAATTTACATTGAAATTTTTCAAAATGTTTGCATAATCACAGTTTTCATATTTTTATTATAATTACGAAATTTAAAAAATCTTGATTTAATCATGAAGTACTTTATTTTAATTTTTATCACCAGTTATAGGACAGTTTTAATCGTATTTTAATGACAGAAAAAAATAATTCCTGGTATTTCTAACAAAAACTTTAATAGAAACCCTAAAAATCTCCCACAAAACTAATAACTGAAGTATACTCTAATGGACAAAGTTAATAACTGAACTACACACACTCTAATGTGTCCAATGATTTTCATTAATACCACATACTGAAGTGCAAAAGAAGCTAGCAAAGCAGACTTTTAGACATTTTGAAAGGAAAAATATTACTTTTTACTATAGGTTTTTATGATGGACAGTCAAAAAAAAATGCAGGAAATAAAACTGCTCTTAAAAAATTGGAAGGAACAAAATAACATATAATAGAAAAGAGAAAAATATCTTTTGTGCAATAAAACATATTGGGTACCTGATTGGCAAGTTGCAAAAACAGAAATTTTTACCAAACAAACAGTAGAGGTGAGAGAAAAACTCGATTTCCTTTTTCTTCAATTTACATAAGGTGGTAATGTAGACATTTATTCCTAAATCAAATTTAAAGATATTTTTTACTGATTAACCACTTTTAATTTTCATAATTCTTTTATCACTTCAAATTTCTGGTTATTTTTTTATTTAGGGGGTTTTGAACAGTTTGATATATAAATGTTTAAAAAGTAATAGCAAAAAAATATATTCATGTTTCAATATCCTAGGGCGCAGTGGACAGCCTAACAACCAAAAGAGAAGTAAGGCATTTGATTACTCATTGCTTATTACCTTTCCTAAATAATTGTCATATTCACTACCCAAAGCTAGGAAAGTCAGAAAACTATAAGGCATCTACTCTGACTTATAGCCACCCCCCCTTTCAGAAATATAATAATATATATATAAACGTAAATATAATAATTTATATAAACGCAGAAAGCTCAACATCTATATCCTTTGGTATAACAGCAACTAATTCCTGATTTGAGCTTATAGACTTTCTGAATTACGATTCTAAAATGTACTGTCCTACCACAAAATATCTTGATGAGCTCAAATTCTACTCATTTCAAAGAGCGTAGTAAAGCTTATATATATATATATATATATATATATATATATATATATATATATATATATATATATATATATATATATATATATATATATATATATATATATATATATATATAGTCCTTTTTAAGGTTTCTTTTTATATGTATGATTATCAACCGGTTCTCACCATTATTTTCATTTAAAAATTGTTTAGTTGCTTATTGCTTGTGAGAAGAATAAGCTTATCAAACCGGGTTCCAAAGAAGCGAATAAGAACAATATCATGCTTCTTTTAAAACTTAACTAATGAAAAGATGCATAAACCTCATAGGAAAAGGTCTTCCCCACTTGATGCAGCTGAAGACATTTGTTCTGATATAATCTATGCATATGTAATGTACCCGTGGTGTAAGATAATACCATCTAGTGGTATTATCTTACACCACTGGTACATCAGTGGTTTAGCAATGAGAGAAGGAAAAAGATTCAGATCTTATATATTTGACCGCTATTTCAAATTAAGAGATATTTATCAGCTTTGGTCAGTTAAATAGACAACTGGAAAACCATCGATATAAGCAAATTAGACTTTAATTTATGTGTAAGATTCGGATTTGTGCTTAAATTAAAATTGCTGCAAACATTGATATTTATAATAGAAGGAGGAGTCCATTTTTATAAAAATTAATAACAGTTTCTTATGGCTTGTAATGTGAATTAAAGATAACGAATTTAAAAAATGCGGAATAATTGCAATAGAAAACGAGAATTGTAAACGGATGTTAAGAAGAAAAATGTTTATATAAAAAAGTTAAAATAACAAGGAAAGAAATTTCGAATGAAACATTTTTTCTATAGTTACTTAGTGCAGTTTATGTTTATTTTTCTAAAAATTATGTATGCATTTATGATATCTGTCGTATAATTTAAATTTTCTGAAAAAAAATGGTTCATTTTATCAAAACGGTTTTATTGACACAAAACACCAAGTAAAATTAACCATTATCTCTCTCTCTCTCTCTTTCTCTCTCTTGTTCTATATGAATAAAACTCCTATTCTGTAAGTCTCCCGTGAATTAGAATTGAAATGAGAATGGCTGCACTGTATGGAATGGAGCACGAGTGGTAAATGTATGAGTTTGTGACTAAGTTAAAATATTGGATGTTTTTGTTATTTCAAATTTTGCAGGTTGGTTTATAATTAATTTAATGTATAATTATAATGCTGATTGGAATTCACTCCAAATTAATTCTCTTACGCTATGTACATAATAGTATTTGAGCTCATGAACGCTGTTCACTTCAACAATGGAGGCATGAAATTTTTATCCACTTTTAAAATTGCCATCGATGCGTAAGTGTTGTGGTTAGAGATGAGAAAACTTTCAGTAACACGGATCTTCTCTTCTTTCCACTTTCGCAAATAATTATTTAAATAAATAATTATATTTATTAAATTTTTAGTATATTATATTGTACACGTACTGTTTTGTCCTACTGAAGAGAATATATCTTATGTATTCCAAATATGCAACCAATCAGAAATGAAAATTTGGATGAAAGAAATCCTGATTCTAACTTTTAATGACTTCGTTATTAAATGTAATTTTGTTTAAGTTGATATATTAAAAATTTTAATTTGTGATGCCAAACAGCGTACTTTACTTACTTTTACCGAGAGAGAAATAAATCAAAGCAAATAGTAAATATCATTGAAATCGTTCAAATCATATTTTTTTCTAAAAGCTAAGAACACATTTTCCACTAGAAGTCACATCCCACAAAAGTCAACAGGTTTCATCTGCTAGTATATAATAAAATCAAAACCATGTTTTAAAGTAAATAGAGTCGGATTAAAATTCTCTTTGTGCTGATAAAATAACGGTTTTAATTACCTAATGTAAAAAAAATGTAATAAAAAATGATGTTAAAAAGGCTTAACCATAATGAAATTTTGTAACGTTTAATGATTTTTCACTTTTAATATTTTGTGTGGTGTAAAAGGTATTTAAATATGTTTTTAAGTGTGCGGGAGAATATTATCATGTGGTAGAAGCTCACACACAAAATTGAGATGTAGTAGATGTGATCTGTAATTAGATACGTTGAATTATGTACTCGAAAATAAGCCCGATATAATAAACAGGAAATTTTTAATTTCGTCTTATCATGACAAGATACAATCGTGGGCAGGTGGTTAATCCAATTGTTCTTTTTTATAAGGTAAAAAGCTGTGTACCAGAATAAAGCTTTGCGCTGAGAGACTATACACACATTAATAATGTTGTTAATTTTTTCACTTGACCATGTTTCCCAACCATGATGCATTTAAATACGAATAGCTTCAAAAATAGGTCCAAAGAAACGCATCATCATAATCCTATCTTACTCCTGATCACCAGCATATCAATATTATATTACGTGTCCAGTACCATGTCTTCAAAATATACGATTCCTGTTTTATTCTAACAACTCTTGAATACACATCTGCCTGGATAGGTGCTTGTGAGTTTTCCAAATTTTCTTATTTATGATATCTGAATACGCTAATTAAGAGAAATGTCTTCCTAAAATACATTATCAGGTAATTACTTAAGGACTTTATGTATTCTTCAAATGTTTAAATTAATCTCCTGGTACCTTGATACTAATGTGTTTCTGAACATTGTTTGGACCTTTTGGTAAAAGTTAAAAGTTTTGTCAGCTCCATCTTATTGTGTTCTTTGAGACAAAAGCAGCATTAATTTTGCAAAAATTCTGCACTTAATGCCATGGGCTGATACTTAATTTGAGAATAAGGGCAAAGGGGATATTAAATAATGAAATGTTGTTTCACAATTAATCTCAGTCAATAGCAGATGGGACAAAGGGCGCGTCATTAAAGTTATCATTCATCGACCTTAAAACGTGCAATTTCTGGTCAATATCTTCCTTGTTTAATGACGAAGTTTGAAAAGCCAGTGTCCCATAAAATTCGCAATATCCTTTCAAGTGGAATCGGAGGTTATTGATGAATTTTGTGGTTCTACATAGACAAATATTTCCTTCTTTGAGAATAATGAAGGCTGTTGCTTCCCAAAACCGAGTACCACCCAGTTTCCTGAAAATTCAGTTACTATATGAAAAGTGTGGTAAGGAAAAATATAAGAAGAAAAATTTTAATTTGTACTCAGAAACTTATTTTAAGACATCAATGATATTCGTGATGAGTCTTCCCTATATTGTTATTTTAAATGAACTCATATTTTGTTCTGATTATTAAATTTTAATAAATTTAATAAATAGAGTAATGTCAGCATGATTACAAATTATCATGTTGATGCTAATAAGAGAGATAAAAAAATCAAAATACAATATAATATAAAAAAATATGTAAATATCCAAAACAAAAATTAAGGGGAAATTACTAAATACGCAGGAATAAAAATATGCATTTATGGAAAATTTAAATAGATATATTTAATAAAAAAATTAGTAAAAGTATATCATTACTAATTCAATAAAAAGTAATCAAATAAAAATTAAATTAAAATATTATATCAAATCAGTAATATGTTTAGTTAAATACAAATATATATATTTAAATTTTCCATCTTTGCATCGCTTAAAAATCCTGCAGACATGTTTGCGATTTGTGAGCTGAATATTTGGTGATCAGGCTTTCACTTCAACAATTTGACATTTTGCTCAGTTGCGTATATTTATTATGGTTTGTAATTCACGTTGTATTGTAAGTTTCAAACAAATAAGTCTTCATTTTCAAACTGGGATCATGGCACACAAGCAAAATTTTAAGGCTACTAAACAGTTTGCTGCCTTATTTGGTAAAATACAGTTTCTTTATTTCACAGTTTTTTTTCACATAAGCTGCTTCGTAAGATGCAAAAATCTTAAAATATATATATTTTATATTCGGTATTTAAAAGTATTAATTTTCTTTTGATGAGAATTTGATACAAAGCATTTTTCTTTCTACATGGGAACCTAAGAAGTAATTGCTGCAATAATACTAACGTACAGATTCGAAGTTAATATGAATGTAATTTTCTCAAATTTCAACTACTGAGAAAATGAATCAAGTCTCCATTTAGTAAATTTATAGTACTGTAAATATAATCATAATTTATTTGCTTCGAAATAAGTATCAGATTATACAAGCTAATAAGAAAATTATTGTAAAAAGTTGTTCTTTATATTCATATTATTCTCATATCCGTATAATATTCGAAAGATTCTTCATTAAATATCAAGAAGCCAGAGGTAACAATTATTTCAAGACTAAAATTAACTAAATAGGAAACATTCAAGTTTAATTAATAAGACAAACTTACTCATCATAAAACACATTAACATATGCCATTTTTGTAAGCAGTACAAAAAAATGTAAAAGAAAAATATATTTTATCATACTTTCATATACTCGTCTCTTAATTCTCTCATCATTTAAAAATGAAATGTGTGTTTTCTAATTTGTTATGTTCTACGGAGCGACTTTAGTTTCTTAATTTAAAATGTACTGCTGTCGATAAAAATTATAACATCGTAAGGAAAAGTTAATAAAAAAAGAAATTCATTGTACATAAATAGTATTGCATGCAGTTTGGAGATTGGTTCTAAATGAACTACTCATCCAATTTTGTTTCATATCTATATCATATTTCAATTGTACTAATTGGAAAGGGTTGGCGTGTAGTCTTTCAGCAAACCATAACCCCGTGTTTTTAATTGATGAGAGGTCTAGAGACATGAGATTCGTAATTGGTGAGAATTTCATTGATGACGCATGTAGAGACATACTAAGATTGTATGCATATCTGTGAAATTTTTAAAATTCGTCACTTATAGTGACTTGTTTCTTAAATAAATGCCAATCTTAACAATGAAATGTTATTAAATCAAATAATATAAATCTCCATAATAATAGGGAAAAAATGCTTATGGCAAAAAATTGGCAAAACAATTTTTCTTGAAGTCATATTTGGGACTGCTGAAATATTGTCAACGGACCACAGTTTCAAGAACACTAGATTACATATTCCAGCCTTTTCTTCCTTTCATGTAATTTCAACGTTCGTAAGATATTTTCTGGCACTGCAATTTTAATAGAGCAATATATATTTCATTACAGACGAAAAAATGCCTCAACTTTACAGTGCTTACATCAAATGACTTTTTACTCAGTGCATCAGTGCATAGAAACTAGATTACTATAAACATATAACTTATAGAACCGGAAATACTACACATATTTACATTTCAAAACTACATTATTCATTCCTTAACTCTGTAAAGACTTTTAAGGTAAAATTTTTAATTACTTTTACTTAATTATTACTTTTTCAGATTAACTAAACAAAAGAATTTGCCACAATGACATGTTACTGATAGAAAGACGTAAAACGTATGGTAATATTAAAATTATTCATTTAGAATTTGATTAAAAAATTACAATCAAATTTAAAAAAAAAATGGATATTATCAAATTGAAATATAAAAAAGATATTTATTGCTAAAAATATATACCGGAAACATTCATTTGGCTTAAGAACAAATATTTTTCGAAGAGGTTGATATTATTGAGGCCATTTCTTAGAATAGAAAAATAAAATCCATAGCGTTTAAGAAATTATGAAATAAACTATATGTACCAAACTGGCTATAAAAATTATTATACTGGAAAAATGTCTTTAATAAAAATACATTTATTGATTAAATATATTATACTAGATATAGTAAATAAGTATAAGCCTTCAGGCAATATTAAAGAATACCAAGAACAGTTCTCGCTGTCTCCAATAACAGCACTTGTACGTCTGGATGAGACTTAATAGATTGAATGGATGTATAAGTGTAGCCACTTCTGTACTTTCAGTATGATGCTACAATCCATTGATCCTGACATATAATGGCCAGAAATATGTTTGGCATGCATTAGTAGACGTTTCTAACTCATGATCAATTTCAAAAATCTATTTGATAAGACAACAACGACTGTCCTGTTATCCAAAGAGATCCGAATATTACAAGCATGTCCTGCTGAAGTAATGCATTTCGCCGAACTCGCGAACCAGAATTCTTCTGAAAATACGATAGTACGCAGTTCCTGCATAGAGATTTCTCAACCCCACTGAAGACTTTCCTATTTGTAACAAATTTTTAAGACTAACCGAAATTAAAGTTGCCAAGTTGACAGTAAAAGTTGTCGCCAACGTCAACGAATTATTCATGTACGTACTATTTTTCTTGCAAATGCCATCATTTCTTGACTCTAGGCTCATGAAACAGCTGTAGAATTGGCTGAAGTCATGTAGGTTACATATTTATCTTTTCATCTGCTTCACCAAAGAGATTAAACAAGCATTCCAAAATGTGATTATGAATCCATCAATTTCATATATTCTTCAAATAAAACAGTTATTTGATCTGATTGAAATGTGATCAATAGAGGAATGTGATAAACTTTATTCGAGTTCGATCAGAAACATTTAGAACTTCTATCGGTAACCGAAAGGTACTGGTGGTACACAATTCTCCTTTTTTTACAGAAGATTTCACAACATCTATTTACTGGACAGCAACATCTAAATTCATCTTGTCTATGAACATCATTTTCCTTAAGCTCATTGTGGGTATTCTATCAAAAGATATTTTCTATGAGTTGTTTGAAAAACATCCGCATATTTCAAAGGCTGTTTAAATCCTAGCAAGTAAATTTCACGTTTGTTGCCTTCATAATATAATTTAAAGATGGTAGATTTGTCACTGTAATAACTGAATTTATATTCTAACAAATAACTTTAAATAGGGTGTTTTAATAGGAAAATTACTGTTACGTCGTCGTACTATTAAAAAAATGCTACAAGAAACTAAAATCAAGTCCTTGTTCCAATGCGTTTCCAATTCGTTGCGTGTTAAAAATGACAAATATAAATTCGCTGCAAATAACAAAAACATTATTTCTTAAAAAAAAGCATTGAATAATAATAATAATAATAAATCAGTAATAATACATACATGACAGCTTTAAAAAGAAGGGGGGGAAAAAAAAGAGCTTCGGTGCGAAATATTTGAAATATTACACCGTAAGCAAGCATTTTGAGAAAGCTCACATCAGCTTCAATTATGCTTACTTATGTTAAAAGGATTGAATTACAAATGTTGGGAAATGAGAATTAGAAATGAAACATCTTTAGTTTTAAGTTACCCACATAAAATGCATCCTGATTATGATTTCACTACATTCAGTGCAACAGCTTTTAATTTTACTCCGGATAAAAATTCGAAGAAAAAAACAGAATAAGGATTTTATATAAAAATATTTAGCGTCTTATTTTATTATTGATTGTTGAAGTTACGATTTTATGAAAAACCCTTGAAAGAATCTTCAGTTGTCTCGAATGTTACACGTTCAGAACCCCTGTGAAATAACCATTTCATTGCTTTTTCCTAATAAGTATTTTTTTCCGACGAAGAATCCCATTTTTCTCAACCATATAGTATGAAAGAAAAAATTTATTTACATTTCATTCAATACTTGACATTTTAATTTGGCTGTGTAAATAGCTACCTCAAATCAATAACTTATTGGATAAAATATGGTATAAAATATGATTGTACTAAAACCACACGGGAAAGGAACCGCAAATCACTTTATTACTGTCTCCTTATCTCTATGACGTCAATAGAATTTTTCTCTACGTTTCGAAATCAAAATGTATGCAGAAATTATTTTATTGTTGGAAATGTAAATAAAAGGTTGAACTAAACTCATGAATAATGATGTGAATTTGTCATTTTGTAGACAACCCCTTGGCCTAATGTCCCGCTGGTCTTGAAAATCTGGAACAATTCGAGTAGATGCCGTTGTCCTATTTCACTCATTGATTAGTTTGAAACCTGGCGCCGCCAGATTTGTCCAAATAAACCGACGTACAGTGAAGACACTTCTCTTTCTCTGTCTTCCGTAATTAATCACAACCGTTGTCAAGCCGTTACGCACCCCTTCCGTTCCTTGGTGCCTGCGGGTCCCGGAAAATCGTTAAAATGAAGAGCTCACCTAAGAATATTCTAAAGCCAAATTACTATGAAACTGTATAATAAAGATGATAATTGCTAGGAAAATTGAAATCGTCATTTAATATTTGTCGCGTGAATAGATCCCAAAATACAATCACATCTCTATACAACGCTTGAGACATTTAACGTTTCGTCCTCGATAATAGAAAACAAATGCTCTATTTGGTTGGACCAAAAAGCTCTTTTAATACTTTTCCTCATTTAATGTCTTTTTTAATTTGAAAATTGCTCATAAAGTGATTAAAAAATTCGTTTTTCCTGTATTGTAATCGTCATTAATATTGTTCTAACTTTATGATATTTTTTTTTCCTATTTTCTGTTAAATGTAACGAATTATAAGCAAATGATGTCAAAGCCAAAAAAGAAATCAAAAACAAATATTGAAATAGTGCCATATGGTTTTATAAACAATTGCAGAAATTTTATAAAACTTTTAAAGCATATTGAAGGCTAGTATTAAAATCAAACACCGAAATCATATTGTAATTTGCTTATTTGGTTTTGTCTTAGTAATATATTTCTTGTAGACTAAGTCTCATCAAGGCCTTATTCATCTTACTTATTATTGAAGAGATTTTTCGCAAAAGTTATAAGTTCTAATGTTGTGATAAATTTTCAACAGTTTGTATCTAAAGACGGAATCTGCGTAATATAGATATGACTCATACTAGTATGATGCAATCAAATGAAAAGATTTATATGTTAATTGGCATCTTTCTGACCACAGGACATTACATTAGACTAGTAAAATAGAACTCTACTGAAAGCCTAATTTGTGTATGCACTCTCTCACTACTACGGATTGAAGAGTAAGGTAAGGACACGTTCATTTTCCGAAAATGGACGCGGCACATTTTCCAATCCAATATCCGCAATCTCTTAAAACAGAGGAAAACATTAAAAAAGAATTCCTTCAGTTCATTTACATTTATTTTTAGTATGAAAATCTAATGAATACTACTAACTTTAAAATAATTTTGTAACTCAATCTGAGAACAAAAGTTGATAAAAGAAGTGAATCTTTCCTCTTCAAAAACGCTCCATTACATTAGTTGAGGAATGGTAGAATTAGCGAGATTTTAGCTTACTATATATTTTTTTCTAATTCCCGACATTCCTTAGAAAATACATATTCAACACTATAATGGGCAAAAGTGATGTTATCTTATACAATGGGGCACCCAGTGGCTGTGCCATCATCCAGCGGGAATGAAGGAATAAAAAAAAAAAAACATGGAGACAAAAGAACATCCATGCCCGAACCAGGATTCGAGCAGGAACCAACTGCTTCGAAGTTAGGGACGCTAATGTCTCCACCGTTGTTCGCCCGCTTACTGATATCTTAATACTATAAACTTTGACTGGAGAAAGTATAAAACTTGTTATTCCGAACACAAAAAGAATGATTTTATCCATCCAACTACTATGACACCAAGGCGGAATGCAATATAACAATTTTATTCTTATGTTGGCAAAAATTGTCCTATCATCCAATTACTCGCAGTCAGGGAAATTGCAATAAGATTTTTTTATATTTTACTTGCGTTTTCAACAAATACACTTAAAATTATAAGGATGAAATAATTTCGAAATTTAAAATTATATGTTGATATGTTTTATATCTTAATATAATGCTAAAAATGTATAGATGTACGCGATTCAGGTGAGTAAAACATGCTTACAGATTTTTTTATGCTTCCTCATATGGAATTCATACTTGAGTAAAAGCCTCTTTAAAAGTTACCGCTAAAACTACTTCGTTTAATTACTAATGTCTCTGGACTAAGATTTAAAATCATCAAAATATTTTTTAAAATACTAACATATTTTCATAAAGAATTGTATTCACATGTCATAAGTAGATCCAGTTATCTCCGGATTACTCATTCCAACAGACATGGATACAGAAAAAATTATTAGTTCTTATTTAATTTTTTCGGCACTGGCTAAGATCAGCCTATGATTTTCTATTAGAAAAAAATTTCTCATAAATATAATATGAGGCAGCGGTGGCTTGGTTGGTTAAATCTTTGTTAGCATGATCGGATAGCAGTGAGCTCGAAGCCTTGCTTAACCGAAGATCAGTCATGTTCACTTAAGGCGGCTGAGGCACCTTAAATGCGTCGTTGTCGCAATGTCCTCCAAAAGAAATTATATCTCTGTGGTGGCAGGTAAGGTATTAGGAGTCTTTTTCAAAAAATCCCTCCCTCTAAATTATGAAAACTTCAAACAGGCTGCTTCCACTTAACTGGTAGATACTAATTTAGGGTTAGAGACAGGGGTGCATGATGGGGCAACAGTTACTACTTACAGGTATGGATGCATGTTAATATTTAGATGGAAGGAATCTTAATTATTCTAGTTACAATGACATCGTGTGACCACATATAGTTTTATAAACATATATAAGAGCATCTACTGCAAAAATCTAATTAGAATAAAGCGCATTATTAGTTAAAGTTAAAAATTATCATAACATAAACTTAGTTAACAAATTTCAGTTATTTCATCTCAAGAAATATAATGCGCTAAAATCGTAACTCCTACGAATATTGATTATTTTACAATTAAAATATTTAATTGAAAGCTGTATTTTCTCTGTCAAAGCCATGGGGCTTGATCTGATCTGGTTATTATTCAGAGTAAGAAATGTCATATCAAATGAGACTTCATAAACGTGAAAAATTTTTATCTAGATTGCGGTATCAGTAAATTTTTTTTTTGTTTAAGGAATTCATGAACTTGGCAAGCTACTTATAATTAAGTCTGCAATTTGAAGAAAAAAATATTAAAATATTTAAATAATTTATCATAAAAAATATAACAAAAAATAATAATTGAAACATATCGTTGAAATAGTATTGATAAATGATACAATATATTTCATGTAAAAATACTATGTACACATTTTAAACCAACTTCTTTTGAATGGCTTTTGAGGAAAAAGCGTTTTCGTCATTTTGAAAGCATCTTATAATTCTGTACAGAAGATGACAATCCTAAGAAATTTAATTTCTTATAGTAAAAATTAAATTCGTCAGAATAGCCATACATTTTTTATGTGACGAATTTTTAAAATTTTGTTATAGATCAACATCACTCATGTGGGGTATTCTTAATGAGGGTTCATTATTCCTAAATGATACCGCAAGGGAAATGACTTTATTTAAATGTCAGATTTGGTGATTTCTCATCTACTTTTTTCTGCCCCAACTATAATATCTAACCACAATCAATGGCTCCTTTCAACTCTAAAACTCCGATAAATAATAAGATTGACACCTGAACTTCCAAACTTTTCCCTTGTCAATAGCAGTGGGAAAATATTGTATTCTATACACGCGGTGTGTGTCAGCGTTTTCAGCATTATCGTCTTCGGATAGGTAAAATATCAATCACATGACAACTATCCAACCCATTCATATCTAACCATTCCAGATATGATCCTTTCTTCCATCCAAATTGAAGAATATAAACATAATAGACTTGTGAAAAAATATAATATGAGATTTTTACTAACTCATCAAATAGGTTTTTTTTTAAGTAATTTTGTATCTTGAATATGAATTCAGATCAATCTTGAAATCCCATCAAATTAACACTTAAGCTACTATATATGTAATAGCAACGGATATACTTCTTTCAAAGATTGAATCATTGTCAAGCCTTAAAATTCAAATTGCTCTCTTTACTGTAAGGTACCAATTACTAGTTGTGCTTGACCCATGACCCAAGAATATTCCGCCATCTTGAGAGGATCTATGCTTGATAAAATGTAAATATTTTACCCCAAGGCTTAAATGATGTTAAAGCTAAAAGAGTATCTTCCAGCTCAGTTAGCTATCTAACTCTTCCCTTCACTATGGATCAAAATGGTGAGGGGATTGGCTGCTCTTATTGGCTTTGCACTGCACAAATATACTAATGACTATATATATATATATATATATATATATATATATATATATATATATATATATATATATATATATATATATATATATATATATATATATATATATATATATATATATATATATATATATATATATATATGTATATATATATATATATATATATATATATATATATATATATATATATATATATATATATATATATATATATATATATATATATATATATATATATATATATATATATATTATATATATATATATATATATATATATATATATATATATATATATATATATATATATATATATATATATATATATATATATATATATATATATATATATATATATATATATATATATATATATATATATATATATATATATATTCCTTTTATTTTATCAGAGATCGAATGAGAATATTGCTTATTGCATGCATAAAAATTATTTTGAAATCAGAACGTGATCAAATAAATATTCTCCTCTTCCACCTTATCAGAACTTTAAATATTTGTAAAATGTTAACTTTTGAACTTACCATACTTAGTCTCTTCTTTCCGCTACTTTTTCGTGGAACAACATCTAAAACTTGTTTCTATATGTAATCCCTTGACAAATAAAAATATACGACTTTATTAAATAGACCGTAGATTGTGATGTACTTATTCCTTGCTCAGCAAATGCGCTTAGAAATCCATACAGACTCTAGCTACAAATGTCATTCAATTCTTAAAAATGGACATGCCCATGGGTGTGATACTTTTTTTCTTATTTTGCGCGAATAGTTTCAAGGAATCGTTTGCAAATCGAATTTCGCAAGAAAGCACGTGGACTTCTGAAACGAGAAAACGAATGCGACGAAAAAAAAAACTTAGTCTTCAATTCTAAGGAGGTATTATTTTATTTCTCCTTTTATTCCACTATCTATATGCATCCCGTGGAGTATGTGGTAAGAAAAAAGCCGAAAAAATACCCCTTCGAGAGAAAGAGGGAAAAAAAATCCCTTCCTTTAATAATTCAAGCGAAAAATCCTCCCGTTTTTTTTTAAATCTGGACTGAAAATAAAGTTCGCGTTAACTGTAGTTCAGAGTTTTCCCTTAGGCTCAGTATCTGCTGGTGTCAGGTTAGAATGACGCTTTCGGCGGGAGAATAATTTTCTGCATTCGCTTAAATATCCCTCTCTACGCAGCTAAATTTTCCCTTCTTTTGAATGTTATCTGTCATTTCCATTTTGTAAAAAGGGAATTAAAAACTGAAAAAAAGAAACAAAAACTACTCTTCTCTTGACAGAGATCAAAAAGGGATTAACGAAAGTGTAATTCTGACGCTTACATTTTTGTAAATGGGTAGAAAGTGTATAACGTTCTTTTTGAATTAAATTTAAACCCTGTGACATAATACCTTCTTTAAAATTCAAAAATGTAGCTCTTTACTCATCCGATGTGTAATTTTACCCTTGAAATGAAAGTTTGCTTCTTTTAAAAAAAAAAATAATCAGAAGTAAATGATTCTTGGTAATGGAACGGCTTGTATTTTCTTATCGAGAAAGAAAGTATAAATGTCAGTAAAATGTCTTAGAGGTTTCATAAGGTATTTTCGCACGAAGTTCATTGTTGTAAAAAAAATTGTTTGATGGACAACGTTGCTTGAAAAAACTTTTTTTTTCTTTTTCTGTTTGTTCTTACAAGTGATAAAACCCTTTATACGCCCCTCAGAAATTTTTTGTACCTAAATGATCGTAACTCAATAAGCTTATTATAGACATAAAATAAATCCAAATGCTCAAAATAGTGCTTTAAATTATTTATTGTAAACACACACACACACATCATAAGAAAATAACTTATTTATTTGTATCATAATTATTACATAACTATTTGTTATTATTCATTCTTAATTACACTCAATGTTAAAGTTAAACGCAGAATAAAAAAAATTTCCTTGTGAATTAAATTAGACAATTTACAGAATACATATAGAAACAAATGACGAAGTTTCAAATTATTTAAGTGATAAATTTGATAGTTATTGAGTGTGGCTAATATAACGATTGTCAGAAGTGTTGAGCCATCACTGGTTTAAAATAAACTGAATTTTGCATGTCAGAAAATCCTATTTCTGTGGATACTTTCCTGTGAAATTTCACACCATATTATCACCAAATATTTATCAAACCATTGAAAGTGCCAGAAGACTTAGTTCAAGAATGAAGCAATGAGCAACTTAAAGATAATTATAATAAATAATGCCGTATGATGTCAAGCATTATCTACTTGTCCATGAACTGGTGATATAAGTTAATCCAAAAACAAATGTTATATAAAAGGTTGACACAAAAGTATCGCAAAAGAATGGATAATATAACTATGTGTAGAATATCGTGCATGAATTGTTGAGCTATATGCTACCTAAAAAATTACTGTTAAACTTAATCAGCAACTAAAAATATGGTAAACAAGTAAAATATGAAATTAAAGACAAATTTTTCATGTTATCTTGACTATCTTAACGTTTGTTCTTTTGTCTTGTACTTGTTAACGTTTGTCATTGTCCTGTCATTAGGGAATTAACTTTTAAGACTATATAATAAGTTAGCGCAATTTTAAGTTAATCAATGCTGTCACCCTTTAAAATTAACCATTAAATATGCATTCGTAAGAAGTAATTAACATAATGGCCAGCACATTTTAATAAGATTTTATGTGTATAATATTGAGATAAATTCCTCTTTATTGTTCATCCATAGACCGGCAAAATTGTTCAATATTAATGTTAAATGTATATATATTCGAACTACATTTTGGATTAATAAGAATCCTATACTGCATCAAACTACTCTGACAACCGATATATTTTACTTTCTGCTGTGGCACAAAGCTAATCATTCCCATTCGGACGTTGAAATCTATGATTTAATTAACTATTGTTAACCATATGTAACTCTTCATCAAAGCAATCGCATGTCAAATAGACTATAAATTCAAACAGCATCTATTAGCTACATTTTAATTTTAACTTTTCCAGCGGCTCTAATAAACTACCCGATGGAAAATCAACACCAAAAAGGAATTATGAAAATATGACGAGTCTCGGCAAACAGAGAGAAACAGTAACGAACAATAAGTTATTTGCATTTCCAAATGATATACATAAATTCCAAGAGAGAACAGAGTCGGGTCAATATTTTGTACGACAGCCGTGGACGGTAATATATGGCGCAACACGTCAAGGTACTATGTCAGTAAGAGTACGGTTGGCGTCCTGAGGTATGGCTCTCCATTTCCTGTCAACCATTTGCCAAAGTGCGTCTTCTGAAGGAGGCAGTGGCAAAGTCTATCAAATCCCAAACGTTAAATCATATGACAAACTTGCTCTATTAATGATAGACTTGAACAGCACGGTGACCAGCGAAGCAGTTATACACACTGCGGGTCATCTTGGTTGATGCAAACAATGTGCGGTTGGGGGCTACACTGTGAATGAAGAACATTGGGTACACCCTGAAAGTAGGGGAATGTCACCACCAGTAGCAAATCACCCACGTAACGTTGAGTTGTCATAGTGCCGATAATACGAACTAGAGAGGATCTGAAATCGTACGCAATGTCACTTCAAACCATGATGCTGCGTTGTCAAGCGATAGGGTGTTCCACAATTGCGGCAGGATTGGATCTATCCCCCCGTCGACACCACACTCGTTCGTGGCAACTGTCACTGAAGATACAGAATCGTGACCTATCTGAGAAGACGATTTTGTGACATTACATCGTCCATATCATGCTAATCTGGCACCATTTCACAGTTTTTCATCTTGTTTATAGAGTCAATGGCGGTCTTTTAAACGGACATAACGGAGATGAATGAAGAACACTAGCAACTAATCGACGGAATGGTTCTGCTCGATATGGGAGTTTTTGCATGTCTTGCACATGCTGCAGAATTTCTATAGACATTCTTTGCAGAGCCACCACCGCCTCCCGTCGGACATGTTGATGCACACGTGCTGACTTCACATAAGCAACGGCACCCCGTAAACATCTACACCCCCATCCCAACCATCTTCGCCATAGGCGGTGCAGTGTGGAGGCGTCTAGGTGCCTGTCAGCTGCGACTTTCCGTAAGGACCAACTTTTCCTTCTCTGTTCGGTCACCATGCCCCTACTTAACTCGTCTCTGCTGGAAATGACTCCGTTGACAATGGGCTGGCATTTTATCCAGTTACGGGCGTCCTTTGCGATAAAAAAAAACTTTCAAATATTATTTTCCAGGCAAGTAATGATGAGAATATTGCCCCCTCGGCTAGTCCTGACTTTATATCTTATCCTAAGGGCTCTGTAGAACTTCGCATTTCATATCACTCTCATAACTTGGTACAGTGCGTTTATTGGAATTTCTACAATTTTCTGGTCACCTCTTCTTGTTGTTGCATTTTCAATGTCGGGCAATGTATATAAAATTTTACGGTGAGAATATGATGTAATAGATTTAAAATATTAGTAGAAAAGTTGCTATATTTTAAGCATCAGATTGTGGACTGTCCTTCATATAAACTCGGAAATTATTATTTGTGTAATTTTAATGCTATGAGCATCAAATTTTAATCATTTCTATGTTTGTGACTAAAATAAAATTACATGATTATAATATAAAATAAATTCTCCTTGATATGTGTTCGTCGGTTTTCTAGTATATATTCTCATTTGAAATTTTTTCTCTTAAAATTTAAAACGTTTTCCGAATTTGCTGCTTTTTTAATGTTGTTAATTTTAATTTTTAGTGCTTGCTTAATGCATTAGAAAAATTAATGAGAAATTTAGTCAATTTATCAGATTTTTTTTAAATGAGTTTCATCTTAATCTTTGGACAGGACTAAATTACTAATTGTAATATGCATAAATTTTTTGTAGGCACCAGACGTTACTATGTAAATTGTGGGAGTATCTTGTTGAATTAATAATATCAAAAAAGATGTCAGAAAGACATTTATTATATTGTTGTTGCATCTGCTGGTCGATTTTGATGAAAGCAATCAGAAGGCAATCTTCGTATTTAGAAGAAATTTAGAAGAAAGTAGCAAGTAAAAGACTGAGAAATACTTAACCAGATACTTCTAGAGGTATCGTTTCACATTGCGACCACGAAATATTTAACGTGCTCTGCCATCTTTAATGTGAACACGATTTATCTTAATTTAAGTCGAGATTTGAACTCCTTACCTTCCAATGATGAGAGCAAAGCCTAAACAATAAGTCTAACTTGGCAATCTCTATAATTTTTATGCTTACACCAGCAGACATTTCTTATATCAAGAGGTACTTTACCCTTTTAAATGGAAGCCGTTAAAAATTTATTCATCTTTTTTTTTATTTTTTGAAGAGTTATTAAACTTCTATAAGTTATAGAGGTTAAACTTAAAAATATTTTCAATTTACAAATAAAAAACAATAAAAGATTATTTACCAAAGACATTATTTGCAAAGTGCCTGTGGATCGATTCCCTTGTATAAATAGATAAAGTATTTTCATTTACCATGTGTAGAGTCGTTCTTCTGGTTCATCAAAAAGTTTACATTTCACAAAGTTTCCTTCTATGGTTTAAATTTGCGCCTAGTTTACTCATCCATGTTGCCGTCCATTGAATTTCTGGCATAGAAAAATACCAAGATGAGGATAGAGAGTAAGTTGTCCAGTTGCGGACTGAATTACTTTTAATACTCAAGTTCAGTCACAAGAAGAGGCAAGATGAAATCGATGGAAATAGGTGGGAAAAGATCATTCCTTTCTCATCCAAAGAAGGGGAGTTCTGGTAATAGGGAGTCAGGAAGCTAATTTATAGATTAACCTCCTAATATTGTCATTCTTCCACTCTTCTTGACATGGCTTTAGAAACCAAGCTTTTAGGATGTTTTTAACAGTACAACTTGGGAAACGTTGGACAGGAATTGGTGGTGCAGAAGACTCTACGTATTTTGATAACTTGTCCGCTTTTTCGTTGATTTCGATATCGATGGATCCTTTAACCCATCTGATGTTTATGTGGATGTTTTTCAGAAGGTCTTGCTGTATTACGCGTACTGTTGGACTTTTTAGGAAGAAAAAAGGAGGCAAATCAAGGTGGCTTTTCCCCATTTCTTTGTTTTGATTGCCATGTTCATTACTTCCCATCTTCCTTAAATAAGGCCATACTTGTTTAAAATCCTTCGTCCAGTTTTGAGCTAACAATGAAAATCATTATTGTTGTGCATCAGTGTTGATATTATCTCGTTTATGGGAGAAGATATTGGTCGATCCAACAACAAACATTCTGGTTAACATTTGAAACAGATCTGGGTGAATTATGTTTATACGCATATTCTTATTTCTATGTCATTTGGTGATCGAAGAAACTTTGCATTAACTGGAATATCCCTTGATAATGATCACGAATTCAGAGAAATTGTGAGTTGTTCTATTAATCAGCAACAGATTACCGGAGAACTGTATTTCAAAAACAAAATTTCCTACTTTACTCGACCTTTTAATACTATCTTTTTCTAATTAAAGAAAAAATATTAAATTTTCACATTAATAAAAACTTATCAGGATCATTACTTTTCATCAAATCATCAAGAATCTAAGCAATCCTATACCATAATATAAAAATCTCAGAACCTATGACAGATGATATTGATTTGGTTGAATGCTCTTTATGGCAGACGGCCTAAATTTTTAGCTGAGATTTTAATAATCAGTGAAATATTTATGATCAAATTTGCTCATGTTTGTTTCTTTAGTGTCTTAATTCACAGCTTGGTAAAAATATATGTATATTGGTTTCAAAGTAGTATTAAATTTAATGTCAATTATCATATATGTATCTTTAGTTAACCACATTCTTTTGAAAATGTTTTATTACTCTTTCAGTATAAAGTTTTCGTTCCCTTGTAAAATCAAATTTGAAAATTGCCGGATTTTCATACACACAACAAGTAATTTTATTCTAAATTAATAATGATTTCATTTATACTTGATACATTCAGGGCTGCTGGGGGAAATTACTTTTTCTTACAAATTTAACCTGAGTAATGGTTTAACACAAAGTGACAAGCAATTAGCAACATTCGCCTGGGGGAAAGTATTCCATTGTTAGCCGAATCATTGTCTTCCTTTTTTTTAAACAAAAAAAGAAAAATCTTCCTTTTTTCCCTGTCGTCTTTAGATACAACTTGACACGTACCGTGAAGTTTTGAAACAAATAAAAGAATTGAAGAAAAAAAATTCACCTTCTGTCTTTTACATGGAACAAAACTTCTTTTTCGATGTTCAGCCTGAAAACGAGCGTTTGCTGACCTTGGGCTGCCATCTTGGCGTCCGAAGAATGGCTGGAAATTCTGAGTGGAATAATGAAGAACAGTGTAATAGAAGAAACAAATAAGGCGGGAGTTCACCAGGAGCAAATAAAATAAACAAGTAGCATTGTACCTCAATGAAAATAAAATAGCGATATGATTGCGATAGGACGAGGAAAAGACAAACAAAAAATATTTTCTCTTCTTTCATCTTTAGTTTATTTTTTTGCCTCCGGGATGAAACGAAATTTAGCAGCAGATTTGATTTGTACTCTATCTTTGTATTTATTTTTCTGAAAGACTTTTTCTATATTTCTTTGCTCTTTTTTTGCACTTGGTTTCCGGAGCAATTTGCTTTCCGGGGCGCCAGATAAAAACTAAGCCTCCGAAATAGGTTTTCATTGACGAGGACTAATAGAAATCGCCAAAGGTATATTTATTTCCCTTCCACGCGACTCTTGTCTGACAGCGAGATGAAATTTTTTTCTTCTTGCTTTTGACTCCAATTTTCCGGAAAAAAATAATAGACCCACTTTTAAGTTCGTTCTTGCTTTATCAACTAAAGTTTGTTTTAGTTTCGTTTCCGATAGTTGTAGGAAGAAATCGCATCATTGTGAGTTTGGTATTTAGAGCAAAAATCAATTTGATTTCTGGAAATCAGATGGAAAAATAAAATAGTTCACAAATCCTATAAAAGTAAAAATGTTGAATATAGAAACTATATAGATGAATTTCTTCATGTGAACATAAAAATCAAACCAAAATAAACTGTAATTATTTATATTATATCATGACTAAAAATGCATTTTCTGCTAGAATTATATCCTCTTATAATAATTTTAAATTATTATTTACACCAGACGCATTGTGCTCAAGACCTAACGCTATATATATATATATATATATATATATATATATATATATATATATATATATATATATATATATATATAATGATTTTTATTCTTTCTAATATCCTCCATTATGATGCCTGATAAATTGATACTTAATATTATTTTATTGAATAAACTGTATCAATCTATTTGATTTAATAATATTAGACTATTAATTGTTCAGTGTAATATATGTCAATATAGAAAGTGTTGTGAGTATATTTTATCATAGAGTCATAGTAGAGCTAACTTATCCAAAGTGGTAAGCCACGTTGCACATTTTTAAACCATAATAAGTAATTAAACTATATCATGGAGGGAAATGGTCATCAACGCAGTTAAAAATCAAGAATATGAATGTCTAATCTATGATTTTCGTGTCCGCTAACAAATAGTAAGCACATACTTCCGATACAGTTTTATGTTATAATTCTTTCTAACAGAATTGTGACGGACAAAATGACCGAAATAAGAATTTGACTGATACTTTTTATGCTCATTGAACAGAATAATGATAACCACAATGCAATTTAAGTCCAAATTCATATTATTCGAATGCAGTAAAAGAGAGATCATAAGAAGTAATATTTCAAAATAATCGAGATAAGTTTCGAGTTCAGATTTCTCGAGCTCTCTGTAATGAATGGTAACATTCCAGATGCAGTTCAGTGTCTATGAAGTTCAGTGTAATAACTATAAATTTCAGTGTAATAACTACAAAGTTCAATGTCTAGTTAGACAAATTGCACATGAAAATGATTGCACAAATGAAGTAGGCAAAACGTCCGAGTTATATAAGGTTTGGGCCTAGAAGCATCGGGCTTGCTAAAATAAATAGTGATATTGATGACATTATTTCTATCAAAATTATATCCTCACAGAGTCATACAGAAATGAAGAAGTAAGTGAAACAGTCCGAGTTGAAACTATAATTAAAAGCTCTTGTGTTCGTCAAAATGAAAAATGGCACATTCTCGTTGTCATTTAAATTCATCAAAGTTCAATTCATGTGATAAATGATATAAAAATGAGAGAAAAATTTAGTGCACAAAAAGGCCAAATTTAAATTTAAATCAAGAGTATTCTGATGTGCTACAGTGAACCATGATGTAGAACCATGTTCCTGATAATAATTATGGCCAAATTTGTAATAAATATATAGTCTTTTAATACTGAAGATTCCTTGTATGTTTACATCCAATTTCAAATCATAATAATTAAAATATATGAAGGTAGATGAAAAAATGAAATATCTAAAATGATCGAAACAAGGCAGGTCGACTTTTAAAATGTTTGTTGATCACTCTACGGTCAATTTTTTTGCGCACGAGGACTGATTAAACCTGAGCCTACGGTTTAAAAATGCCTTACAGTAGTGTTAATAAATGCTCATATATAAAATATATATTCTACATTTCGTAAAAAATTCCAATTTTTTTTTTTACTCCAAACATCATTCCTAAAAGTAAAGCTATATCTTATTTAGTTCATTTGATTTGAAACCGAAAAATGGAATTAATAACCACAGTAAAATTTAAAAATATAAAAAAATGGCTCATAAAATTTGTGTTTCCTTACTTCAGCACTGTTTTATTTATAAAAAAAAAATCCTTACTTTAAATTACTATATAATTATCACACTCTTATTTACTGTTGTTTTCATTTCGAGGTGTTTGTACTGAAACTTCCAGTGTTCGTTTGTTCGATTCCTACCTTGAACATGAATATTTGAAATAGTTCAGAATCTATTTTGACCACTAAATCAATATCTAATTATCCTTAATGTATGACACATAATTTAGTGACGAATCAGCCAATCAATTATAATGCTCTTAATGCTGGAAGGAATACTTGAGTATTTGAAAGCATGTAACTGTTTCGAACATAATTTAAATTCTACATTGAATATTTCATTTTGAAATCAAAAGAATCCATAAATAGTGCTCATATATTGATTTCTGAAAATTTTATGCAAGTCAATTTTTACAATGTTACAAAGTACTTCTGTTTCTGGAAAATGTGTGTGTTTATGTTTATCTCTTTATTATAACCAGAAATAAGCCTTTTAAACAAAATTTAATATTTGTTCGTTTATCTGATCAAGCATTCTTTAAATAATACTTCTAAAACTGACAACACAATTTCCCTCAGCATTGTTTTCTTTTCAAAACAACTTCAAAAATAACTTTTCCCCAAAAAGGTTATTGTTTCCTACGGCAAGAGGTAAATTTTAATTTTATTCTATGCCATAAAATGAAAACAGTTTTATAAGAAAATATTATCATTGGTAAAGAAAGTTTAAAACAAAGGGGCTAAAATAATATATATCTAACACCGCTCTTTCATCGAGAATAATAATAATGTCAAAGGATAGAAAACCAATTATGGATTTCTTTATAACTAAAGCTGACAACACCATGATCTTGTTTATTTTTATCAAAACTGGACTTTTTATGTAAACATGGCGCTTATGATTGTATTATTTGAAAACAAAGTTAAAAATGAAATCATTTTAAATTTATCAATCTTCTCAGAGGAAGTGGCAAGTTGTTAAGGAAAATGTGTGAAGAACAGCCTAAGAGTTTTACTAAAGAAAAATTATAAGCTTTCAGAAACTTCTTTTTCCTCACGAAATGTTGCTCTAAAACATGCGAAACTTTTATCTCACACATGAATCTTCCTAACTAGCGGAACGCCCAACTTCTCTTTAAAAATACATCCCTGATAATGAATTATTAAATGCTAGCAGTAAAACTCTTTTAAAAGAATTTTAAAGCAATAACAAATAAAGAATATCATCTTCCGGCGACGGTTTCATCGAAAATTTACTCCACAAGGACGTCAAATTTCCCTTCAGAATGAGCTTATCACTCCTTGTGAAAAGGGATTTTCTCCCGTTTTTCCCCTAAGTCCCGCGATGAGGAGATAGCAGGAGAGATTAAGACAATTTTATAATGAAATCGGGGAGAATCTCTCTCTCACTCTCTTTCGAGATTTCCCTCAGAATGAAAATGTTTAGTTGTCTTTTAAAATAAATCGCCTTGTTGCATCGTTTTTTAATTTTTCTCTTCAAACAATCCCTTTTGTGACATGTCTGTTCAAAAATTTTAATGCTAATATTCGAACTCGGGACGAATGGTATAAGCCAAGTGGCTTGTAATAAAATATTTTGTTATGCCAGTTTATGTAGAAGCAAAATTTCACATCAATCTGTCCTTCAGAATTTGGGAAACTCTCTTGAGAATATTTTAAAATGGGGGACATTTCCTTGAGATTCAGAATTTTGAAAATATATATATCCATTTGATGAATAATTGAAAAAAATATAAAAATTTTATATATATGTGTAAACTTATGAAATGATGCCGAGTTTAAGAGACTGTTATAATTGAGAATAGCTAATAAATGCATGAAAGGAGAAAATAAATGTGCATTTTATGGTATAATTCCATTATATTTTCAAATTATGGAAACACTCTTTAAGCTTGAGAGAGTTCAAAGGTCGCAAATTTCACTTTTAAGCAAATTAAATAACACACAGATGATATGATCAGATACAAGATGCATAAAGTAGGTAAACTTTAATTCTGATATAAACTAAAACTTCTGTGAATGTTAATTCAAATGATCATTAAAATTTAAAAATTAAATTCTCCTTAACAGTTTATTATTAGAAGATTTTATCATAAATAATTTAAGAAATAAAAAAGACAAGACTGAAAAGTTTTAATTCATTTTTACTTTTAATTTCTTTTTATATAATTCATGTATTTATGACGTTTAAAAATAAATATCAGCAGTTAACTTCTTTTTCCAATGGCAGATTGTAGACAGTTACAACTACAACATAGTCTATTAATCTATTGTTCCCTGATACCAAGCCACCGGCCAGACACAGCGACCTCTTAGCCGCCAAGGCGTTGCCTCGAGTGCAGCACAGGGGGTGGGCCACCATCGCACCCTCACACATGCCACAGGGATCTGTTTGTAGGGTAGACATCATTCATACTTCATTCACACACACAAAGAAAGGACAAAGACAGGATAGAGAGCGAAAAAGTACATCCACGCCTGAACCGGGATTCGAACCCAGGACCACCCTATCCATAGTCAGGCACGCTGACCACTAGACAAGTTGGCCGGCTCAGCAGTTAACTAATTTGCATAAATATGAGTGATCCATAAAAATTAATTATTGAAAAGAAAAGTTAAATATTACTGTACAATATGTTTTGACCGTTAACTCAAAAATGCGAATCATTTATTCCAGAATATAATATTACAATTTAATATAATTTTTTAATCCAACCATTATTGACTTGGAACAAAATATAAACATATTATTCGAATCTTATTATCAGTTGAACTTTATTATCACTATGAAATTTGAAACACAGAAAAACATTAATTTTCTCATATTACTCTCATTTTTATAATTGTTTTATTAATTTAAAATGCTGAAGTTTATTATTCCTAAATTTCTTCATACATGAAATAGTAAAAAGTATTATTTGAGTGTAAAATTTATATATGAGCTACATAGCTTAGTAATTCAAAAAAAATTTTATATGCTTTAATTATCCATTGTGTATTACCTTCTAAGAGATAATTATGAATAGTAAGTAGTATTCATTTACAGGAAAAAGTAAATTCAAAAATCTGATTATGCAAAATTATAATATCCAATTTAGAATTACAATTTTCTCAGCAGGTTTATAATGACCAAAGTCTAATCTACGATGATGCTTAAGAGCTCAATTTTTTCATTTGACTAAATGAACTATAAAAAGATGCCGTACTATTAGAAATTTATCTTCTAGTGAAAACTACAATAATAGGGGAAAATACCAACAAAAAAAGCAAAGATTTCTGTCACTTAATCAGAAATTGTAGTAGCCCTAGGATTTGTAGTTTAAATAGTTAAAAAATTTTAAATGTGTTATTCTAATAAAATAGTGTGATGTCTAAAAGAATGGCATAACAAATATCAATCTCAAACACTTATCGTGATTTCAAATTGTTACGCATTTGGCCTTATGAGAATTATCTGGTTAATCATTTGATGCAATGTTGAGTTAACGATATAACGGTTAGAATTTAATTTTTCAATTCAATAATGAGAGTTGATAACCTCACGAGCACAAAAAAATCATCTATGAAGCGACTAACATATGGTGCACAAATTTCTTCCTGATCATTAAATACTTAAATATGATTCCAGAAACAAATAAATATTCAGCTTTTTGTGAATTGTACTAACCTATCCCCGCCAGTAAACGCGAATAGCTTTTAGTAATATGAGAAAAAAGAGTGTCGTTTCATCTACCAAACTTTTTTATTTGATTGTTGTTTAAATGTACGTGTTTGGCTGTATTTAGAGCATTTGATTGTAAGATGGCAATGTATTGTAATAACCTTGTCTAATTTAACCTACCAATCATAACGTTTTCCCAACTTGAAGTTAGACTATAATCCTCATATTTTAAATAGTAATTGTTTCTTTTAAGTAAAATGCAATGAAGAATCGTTAATGCATTATATTCCCTTCATAACAAAAATTTCTACTCTAATTTTATAATTGAAACTATTGAATAATTCATGTTATGGAAGTTTATTGTTTGTTGAGAAATTCTAACATGATAAAAAGAAAACATCTTCAATTTTCATTTTCTTGGTGACTCAGATTACATCTGAAAAGGCTTTAATTTAACATTATTTCTATCCTAATTCTTCTTACTTCATTTAGTTATTATATTATTTAAAACTTAAATTATATTTAAATTGAATTATATAAGATACATTCCTACATTCATTTTATTGAAACACTTAAAATAGAAAAATAAAGGAGATAATATATACTTTTAGACTTTTATAAAGAGATTTGTTTTCCATTTTAATAAAAATACACTGAGGTTTCTAAGCCATTGTTCTGTATCTTTAAATATGAGGATAATTTATTGAGCAAAAAGTAAGTAAAAGTTTTTTTCTTACTTGCTGCTCATTAACAAGTAAGAAAAATAATAATTAATGATAGAATAATAAATTTTTAACATTAATTATTATTTAAATCTTAACACTATCATTTCATTTTGAAAATGGTAAATGACATTTTTAATTACTTCATAATTACTCAAACAATTTTACTCAAATAAAAAAGCCAAAAATCAAAAAAAAATAAAATATTTCACTTATTGAATACATTTGAACTTGAAATTAAATCAGAATCATCATACTTAAAAAAAAAAGTAAATGCTTTTAGGAAGTTATTAGTAATGTCGAAATGAAAAGTGTTGTTTATTGAAAATAAGAATTTTCAGACAGCAAGTTCTCAGAAAAGAAATGTTATATTGAAAAAAAATCATAGAAAAGAAAGTGCTGTATTAAAAATCACAAACAAGTCAAAGACGAGTAACTATGAATGTAAAAATGAGCAAACAATTTAAGTAACTTAATTGAAGAGCAAATATTTTAATAAAATGTATGTGAAATGCGTTATTCATATTTATACATTAGATTATTGTAACACCTGTAAAAGTCGAAATGTGAAAAAATTATATTAAATATTAATAATTTTATCCAATAAAATAAAAAAAACAATAATTTAAATTCACCCCTTTTAAATTAACCGTTCATAAAATAAATTTAAGTGAACTCGGTTAAATATCGTTTTTGTAATGTATTCAGAAGTTTGACTAGAGTGACTCAAAATTAGAGAGAGAATAATCTGTCGTAATGCAAAACTGATGGTTAGAGCCATTAAGATATTGTAAAATGTAAATAATTGCAAAATAATAAATATCAATATTCAAGTTCCTAAACCTGTTCCGTCTATATCAGCTCTAGTTTAAAGTCCTTATTTTAAGGACTACATGTTTTTTTCAAGCTCTTATTTCTGCTAAGTTTAGTAACTGAACATGACCAATTACACGTTTTCTTTGATCGCAATCGAACTACTGAGTACCTGGACTATTTTGAACAGGCAAGCTCTAACTCAAACTTACATATTATATTAGTGAAGGGACACACATTAGACTTTTCCAAAAGCTGGCATGAATACACTTTTTCAGCTCGACCGTCATATTTAGTATATATAATGGTTTATAAAATGCCCAACCATAAAATCACGATAACAATGAAAATTAGGAATATGTGAATAACAAAAAAATTTTCACAAGTTATCATCCACTGCTTAAAATTTCTTTTATGTTAATCGTCCATCTAAAAAATTTTCAAATTATTGATGTTGAGAAATGAAATTTTTCATAAAGAGAAGTAATGTTTATGTAGAGTTTAATTTTTAAAACTGCCACTACGGGGCGTAAGAGGATGTGGGCATTTTAAATATTGACCTCGTTACTGGATCATGGCTAAGAATAATTATTGCAGATGGTTGTATTTATAGCTGTTTCATTTGGTAAAACTAGATGGTTTGAAAAATAAATCACTGACATAACCTTACACTCTCACATTAATACATGAAATTTTAAATGTGAGTTTCATTTGCAATCCAGAACATGTGTTTCAAAGCAAATGATCTCTGAGATTGAGATGTGTTACCAAATGATTTAAATTTTCTCAGTATTATTTATAAGCACTTTTCAAATAATCAGATCAGTATTATTTATAAGCACTTTTCAAATAATCAGATTTCAAATAATCAGATCAATAACAGATTTACTTTTCAAATAATCGTTGCACTCGAAATATTAGTTCATGTTACACTCCCATTAAGACAAATTCCCCTAACTGAAAAATAAATTTTGCCACATAAAATTCTGGTAAAGTGTGCAGTTAAGGAACAGTTATGATATAGATTACTAGCATGATTACTGGATGAAAATTTTAAATAGATTTCAGTGAGATTTATATGGTAATACACTTTTCATTAAGTATGAAAATTTATATGACTTTTTAAATAGATAAAAACTATAAGTGAGAATAATAAAAACATAAGTTATACTTAAAAGAAAACATTGTCATATTGAGAAGACTCACACAGTATATAGAAAAAGACATATAATTCCTATTTTCCTAGTTTTACACTCTTTTAAGTTTAACTGTTCATTTTTAACAGGATATTTTTATTTTTGTCATTGGGACTAAACAATAATTTAAAATAATTAAAGAATGAAAAATTTATTCATCATACAAATATTTGTCATATATTCAGTAATGTATTTGCTTATGTATATTGCTTTTGCTATCTGACACGTTTTTATTCTTTAACATGAAAATCTACATGAAAAGTACAGATTAGTTTTCTTCCGTTAAGAAATAAATTTAATTTCTTGAAAAAAGACTTTAATTCCCTTTCCATCATTATGACAAGAGAACAAATATTTTCAAAAATAATATTTGTTTTAATTAGTTTCCTTTGTAGCTGTAAAAAAATTTCATTAAACATGATGCGCTTTGGGATCGTGATCTTTCGAATAATATTTTGGTTGCTATTTGCTATTCAAAATTAATTAATGAATCAATTAAAAATAATTAATATAATGTTGACAAAATTATTTTTTTAATTCGAAGAAAAACATTTATTCGTCATTAAGATTTTGAATTTCTTAACAAAGACAATAATTATTTGGTAACAAAACAAAAATTATTATTTCAAAGGAACTACTATTATTATTTTTGTTATGCACTATTATTATTTTTCTTATGGACCTAATTGGGATGTACGTAAGAATATATGTAAATTCTTGATTTAAATAATTATATGTCTAAATGATAACTTGAATCTCGGAAAATATCGTATCTATCGAAAATGAATCTCGGAAAATATCGTAAAGTGTCACGGTATTCTCGAGCATTTCAATCTCTAATATAATTTGATATTCTTTCTAACTGAAAGTTAAACTTAACTCATCATTTTATAAGCAAATTGAAAAGAACTTGGGACACAAAATTTCATGCACGAGCTGATCTTACACCTTAAGGGTTTTCAGAAAAAGAAGTATTTGTTAAAATTGAACGTTTAAAAGGCCTAAAATTATCTCCACGCCAAATCATATTTACCATTTATTCTTAGATTTAAGGCATCTAGACTTTATGAATTCTAGTGGCCTATGGGTGAACTAAGCAAGAATTCTTGAAAATTTTGTTTTTAAAAAATTTGAAACAAAATTATTCTGTTCCGAGCTATTCAATCATTCCTAGATTCAAAAGCGATAATAATTTTGATAGTTTTTCATAAATTCATAAACCTTAAAAAAGAACTAAGAATTTTTCAAAATTCATCATTTGAATGATTTAAATCTAATCATAGAAATTATCCTTTTATTTTTACTGTATCTCGATCCAAAACATAAAGCGCTAAAATTGTGCTTAAAAGTCATTTTATGTTCTAAAAGTAGACAGAAAAAGAGTTTAAAAATATTTATTTTCTATAAGGTTTTAAAAAAACAAACATTTCAGACTAGACAAAAGTAATGTATTCTATTTATTTCCGAATATAAAACTGAATTAATGTCCCTTCTCTGATGTGAAAGAAAGTGTATTATCATACTTAATGGCTTCGTCTCTGAATGCATATGTATGTATATGTGCCTATATATCCCTGAACATTTAAAAATATTTTTAATTTAAACAATCATGCTAACAGAAGATCTAAATTTATTTCCTTCAATTTTTAAATTTCAATCTATAGCTGAAAACCATTTTTATTTTGGATGTTTCTACATTACATCATTCTTTTCATCTTCCAGACAATATAAATTCAAATTGAAAAACACGAAATAAAAGAAAGGAATTCCATTTGAAGATCGTATCTCTTGAGTCAAAGAATGAAGGAAGCATAAAATAGCAGAAACCAACAAAATACATACACATGCACAAAACAAGCTGACGCGACTTTAAAATATCTTTTTTCAAGCATTTATTGTTTGAAACCATATTCTTCTCCTAAAAAAACCATCGTTTCATTTTGCTGAAGTTCAAAAAATCTTGATCGAATCCCTCTTTCCTGCGATTTCTCTAATTCAATTCGGTTTTTTATACTGAACTTAATCTACATATTCTTCTGTTTCATGAAAAAGTAAAATAAAATTTTTACTCCTTAAAACATTTCTGGGTATGTTTCTATTTGATTGATAAAAATATATTTGTAAAATTATTTCAAAAGATGTAAAATATATTTCGAAGTTTCAATATTTATTTCATTTGCATGTTTCAGCTACTTTAAGGAGAATAAGATTTTGAAATTTCCTCTGTTTATTTGCATAATCTTTTCATTGTTATAGATTTTAAGTATGATATTTGATTTAATATGTCTATATTTAGGGTAGAATGCTTGATATTTATATGAATCGAAAGGAAAGTTAAATAACTATTGTAAACTAAGCATTTTTTTTTTTAGGTGTAACATTTAGAATTTAGATTTCTATTAATTTCTTAACTTAAGCTTTTAAACGAAGAACTTTATTCTTATCGAAAGAATAAGAAAAAGTAAAAACATTTTAGCAGCTAGAGCGAATGAAATATTTTTAATACTTATCAGCATAATGGATAGATTGATAGCTGAAATCTATACTAAAACTTTTATTTATCACCATATTTCGACTTCAAGGATTATTTTTTCAGAAATTATCGGCCTTATCTACATTTTAAAAGGAAGAAAAACTACTTATGCGATGGAATATTTGTATACATTATTTACTTTATTATAATTACCCAAAAAAGTATTTTTTCATTAATATATAAATGTGTGTGTGTGTGTGTGTGCGTGTGTGTGCGTGTGTGTGTGTGTGCGTGTGTGTGCGTGTGTGTGTGTGTGCGTGTGTGTGCGTGTGTGTGTGTGTGTGTGTGTGTGTGTGTGTGTGTGTGTGTGTGTGTGTGTGTGTGTGTGTGTGTGTGTGTGTGTGTGTGCGTGTGTGTGCGCGAGTCTGTGTGTGTGTGTGTGTGTGTGTGTGTGTGTGTGTGTGTGCGTGTGTGTGTGTGTGTGTGTGTGTGTGTGTGTGTGTGTGCGTGTGTGTGCGTGTGTGTGTGTGCGTGTGTGTGTGTGTGTGTGTGTGTGTGTGTGTGTGTGTGTGTGTGTGTGTGTGTGTGTGTGTGTGTGTGTGTGTGTGTGTGTGTGTGTGTGTAATAATTTTAATTTACCCTAAGCATTTAAATATTTTGTTCAAAATCCCGTTTTTGGAGGACAAAAAGAAATCATAATGAGACAGAAGATTCAAAAACAATACTATTAGATAAAATTGTTTCTTTACAGCAGAAATTTGAAGGCGCGTTTCGTGGCTCTCTGCTTTTTGTTTCATTGCTAAGTGACTAAACCAAATTTTCTGAATTAAAAAATGCTACAAGGGAATGTTCTTCCTTTTTTGTGTGAAAACACAAAACTGAATGCAGAAAAAATTTGGCTCTTGCTGGAATCATCGAAGGAACCTTCAAGAAAACTGTCACACCATTCTTTAAGTTGGGCCAAGCCATTAGATATGATCTTATCTTAATCAAATCATTGTTATTTTAAACAAAAAAACATCAGTTTTAAAATGATTATAAAGTAAATTCTAGAATTTTGAAGTGTCAGAATAAATTTTAAGATAAAAAAATACTTTGAATGAACAGAAAAATAATTTACTTTTACATACTTAGCTCATTTTGAGTTTTACTTATTTTTGTATAATTTTAGCGCAAATTATGAATACTAAGTCTTACACACTTAGTATTTTCAATTTCATATAATTTTGGATTGTAATTTATATTAAATTACTTATAATTTTTTCTATATATTTTTTACCTTCTAACTGAATTTCTTGAATTATTTCATTAAAAAAATCACTCATTTACATTACATCATTGTTTCCTTTTCAAATGAATCTCAAGATTTTAATAAAAAATCTTTTGTTAATTTAGAAATTCCTCTTACTAAGTTTATAAAATTTTGTGGTTGTTGCCATCGTCTAACTTCCATCTATTCTTTGCAGTAAGGCCATAATTTTGCTTGTTCAAATATCTTGTATTAATGAAATAACAAGAAAAAGAATCGCAGAATGGGGCTAAATAAACTAAGCTGACAAATTTCAGCCAAGAATTTTCCTGAAATAAGATGTGTTGCTTACGATATTACAAATTATTTTTTTATCAGTTTTGTACTTAAAACTACATAAAAATTATAAAACAGAATGATGCAATTCTGTGTTAAGCTAGTAAAGTTTTGTTACTAGTAAAGTTTCTGAGATCAAAATAAAAGTATGATTTAAGTTAAAATAAAAGTATGATTAAAGTTCATAATAATAAAAGTATGATTTAATATTAAGTAATTTCAATAAAATTCTTCTGACATTTAATATTTGTACAAAATTTAGGAATGAATAAATAGCAATTTTTCAATAACTGGAAAATATCGACTAAAGTATTAATTTTACTGCTTCAATAATAAATGAAATATATTTATTTAAAGGCAATTTTATCTTACTTTAACCGGAAAGAGCATATTATAAAACCAACATTCAATATTAAGGGAAACAAATGTGATTACAATGTTTTAAAAAAATATGTTAAATTGAATATTTAGAATCTTTTATTCCAGTTATTCAGTAAAACAAAGCATATTTCGTAACAAGATATATGATTTGGTTCTGTTAATTTTAAGAATATAAAACTCAATTTATTTTAAGAATATGATAAGCAGCTTGAAAGATATTCTTTTAATTAGTGAAAATTTTTCTCTTTCATAAATTATAATTCACAAATTTGGATGATGTACCAAAATTGTTACTGTTAATTGTAAATTTTGCTAAATTTTATAAAAAAATACTTACATTAAGATATAAACGTACATATGTTTACAAATGAAATGCATATTCTTATTAAACATCTTCATTTTTGATAGACTAAATTTTTTTTAATTTTCTTTCAAATATATAAAGTAACGAATATTTATATTTTCTTTTAGTAGTCTTTAACATATTAAAAGATAACTATATTTTAGATTAGTAACACTATAAAAAATAATTTTTTATCAATTAATTAGTTTTTCTATAAACTTCATCTAAAATATAATTTTTTCGAACTTAAATTTTTAGAATATGGCATTAAAAAGTTTATAATGATTCAAAATGCTGTATCATAAGGGAGGTGATTTTTACTGAATTTCTAGTTTCTGATTTTCTTAAATATGTGCAGAGAGACAAATTATTATAAATATATTTCATACTCATAATTACTCTAGCAAGTGCTAAATAACTCATTTCAAGGAGCATCAGATCTCCCTGAAGTCCACATTAGACAAGGTGGGTGAATTATAGTTATCCAACTTTCAGGGAACAAGATAGGACACTTATAAATGAGAACAAAAATCAAAATGAAACTCTCAAAGAAAATAGTGCAGTTTGTTGTTAGAATAAATAATTTTCTCATGAAGGTAACCTCTGTGCAAGCATCTTCTACAGTACATTAGAATGGTAAAGATTTCTGTTTGGAACACGACCTGTCCAAAGATAAATTGTAGCTTTATACCATTAGATAAAGAGCAAAAACCATACCTTGTGTAGGAATCCACTTTTAAGATATAAGGGTAAGTAAAGTTTTGATTGTCACAAACTCTCTTATTCCATTCTTTCGGGAAGTTTGATTTCGAAAATACATTCAATAATCACGCAATATATATAGATTTTCTTATGAAAAGATGACATTTACGTCAGTTTTAAGGTTCCTCCAAAACGCGAAAATCCTTTCATCGATTTATGCATTTGACTTTTATAGTGAAGAAAATAACTTCCATTCAGTCAATATATATATAATAAATATGTGCATACTAATTAAAAATTAAAGAATAGAAATAACAAATGTTGTCATAAAACCATAAACCAGTTGTCATACAAAAATCTTGTTAACCTTAATCCGACCTTTAAAATCTTGTTAAATATGCCTTACTAGCTTTTTAATTTTAGACTCCCAGATTATTAAGCCACAATCACAGTTAGACAAAAATATGGTGTAAATGCAAAGGGACATAGCTTTCAAATTCTCTTAAATGCATTTCAGTTAGTTAGGAAAGCAGTTTTAGCTCTTCCCTTACAGATATCGCTTATAGTGTATTTTAATACCTCATTGCATAAATGTATGACACTAAAAACGAGAAAAAATAAATTCAAAGAAATAGAAAAATTGAAAATTAGTTTGAAAATTTAAAATAATTTTTAAAAAATGCAAATAAGATGTATGCTAAATAAAAATAAGTCTAACTATATAACCATTCATTGACTATATTTCTATAAAGTTATATTTATAAAATATATGAGATTAACATATAATCATTGCAAATTTTAATCTTTACTATTAAGTATGCACGTTAGATATATTTTCATTTTAACTTTAAAAAAAAACATACCCTCTTCTATCGCAAATATTTAAAGAATTAATTCTTTGCAAGTAATTTAACACGTTACACTCCATTAGCACCAATCCTTAAATCAGTCCAAGCTTCAACTAAACTCTTCCCCTCAGGCAACTTTTGACTTTTATATGCGTTGGAACTAATTTATCTTAAATTAGTTTACCAAAGTGATTTCAATTTATTTGAATTGATTTAGTCCTTGCTTGTTATTTCTTGTAATTGTAACTGAACGAGATTTTTAAAATAAGTGAGAAGGAAGAGATTAAATCATGGATTCACATGCGTGTTTAAATTGTTTTCAAGAGACAAACTTTTGTATAAAAAATCTATAAGAAATAAAGCATTTTTCTAAATTTGAAGATTTGCTAAATTTGCAGTTTAATTTTATATAGTCATGTATAGTAATGAATTTAAGTATAGGCAGAGCGTACCACGTTAAACATCCATACAGTTAATCTTCCAGAACTGTATGCTTGTTTTAAATCCATTTTTGTTTAATAAAATCGTTAGAAACTAAAGCATTTTCTCAATTCCGAGATATATTGAATGTGAACAGGACAGTAAAAAAGAAGATTCAAATCATTCTACTTACACTAGATGTCAAGAATTAATGAATTAACGAAATGTTGAATAGAAAATTTGACCGCCGATCTCTAAACTATATATCGGATTGACCAAAATATAAAAACTCATATTTAAAAAATTCAAATATATCCTAAAATTTTCTATTCCAGATTAATGCTGCTATATCACTCAATAAATATTTGAGTAATATATAATTCAATCGTGAAATATTTTCTTTAGATTAATCTTACTGCATTAACATGTTCTTCAAAGATATCTTGTTTAAAATATGTGTGCTATATTCACTTTATGTTTTTCTCTAATTTTTCAGAACATTTTAGCCTGGCAAGTTAATAGATAGAATCTAATTGGAATAGAGAAAGTTTTTCAATATATTCATTTTATCATCTTTTTTAGTTAATTGTAATCAATACTTTTGATTAACCGATCTGTGAGTCAGTTGTAATCTTTGAAATATTCTTGATTAATATTCTATATATTGTTGCTATCTATAAATTTTCAAAGATTACCTTATAATATATATATATATATATATATATATATATATATATATATATATATATATATATATATATATATATATATATATATATATATATATATATATATATATATATATATATATATATTGATTTTGTGTTTATATGTGAAAAAAAAACTATTTTTCTGTAAAATTTGAAGATTTAGATCACCCCCATTAACTAATGCCTACAAACATATACTAAATTTCTAATTATTGGTTTCATTGATAATTAAACATTTTCTATTCCAAATCTTAATTTCTATTAAAAGAATATTAGTTTTGTAAATGGGATTAAAATTTGATTTTATTTTAAAGGATATTTAATACAATCTTATATAATTTTTTATATTTTACAGTTCCCAACAAAGCAACGAAAAGCTAAAATAAAGTAGTTTGCTTTATATTTTTCATTTATGAAGTATAGGTTTAATAGATGATTCTATTTAAAAAATGTTTCCATTGCGAATTTAAGTATATCACCATTTCTTTGTGACACTTCTTTTCATAAATTTAGTGTTGATCAAGTTTATTAATGAGGTATTAACATTATTAGTCGTTTCAGATTGATAATTATTAGAATATGTATTTATATTATAGCTTAGTTAAAAACAAAATTTTCAAAAAAATTAAAGTTGTTAACAAAATGTGTGATAAATATACGAATGTAATTTAGAAGCTAAATTGTAATTTAATATATTTTTATTCTGTATTAATTGATCTTAATGTATTATTTTGATTATAGTAAATATTCTAATACGTGGGTTTAGTAATTGTATCTCATAAAAGTGCTAGAGAGAGAGAGAGTAGAGAGATAGAGAGAGAGAGTAGAGAGATAGAGAGAGAAATATAAGTAAAACCAATCTATATTTCAGTATACCATTAGTCAGTCTGGGAATAAAGTATGATATATTTCGATTTTTTTATTGTTCTGAAATAAAATGATTTTTTAATTCACATGTATTATTAATTTTTTGTAAATTATGTAAATATTTTTGATAAATTAGCTGAATTGTATTGCTGTATCAATCTGTATGATTAATGAATTCAAACAACTGAATAAAATAATATCTTTGATAAGTATTAGTAGAAATAAGATTTTAAAAAATCTATTTACATAAGTTTTCAGCTTTAATAATAACTAGTGAATAATATACTATAATTATACTCATAAATTGACAGAGTTGGAGCAAACTCCATGAAAGCATGGCAAGCATCAAGATGTCTTAATAAACATAGAAATTTTTAGTGACATAATTTTATTATTAGGAATTAAATGTTATACTGTTTAAAACACATTGTTGCCACCTACGCTATCTAGTGGTCAGTGTGCCCGATTACGTATCGGGAAGTTCTGATCATGAAAATTTAATTAATCGATATGTATCCATATTCAATCTATCAATATGCTTGTTCTGTCACCAATATATTCTCGATTTTACTTTAGAATACAATACAAGAGGAGAGAGATAAATTTTTTTAGCCCTTAAATCTATGATGTACTAAAAAATATATGTAAAAAATTTCTACTTCTACTTAATAATGAAAATTATTTTTTCTGTACATCGCAATAATTAGTTAATAGAAAAAATGATTTATGTTTTTTTCTCTTTAAAGTTTAATACCAACTGTTCATAGATTAATTTGATAAATAATTACATGCCCTTTTTAATGCAAAATATGATGTTACAAAATACTTAATTTCTGAAAATTTAATTTAAATAAAATTATTAATTTATAGAAAAAAGCCACATAACTTATCAGCATATCATATAATAAAAAGAAATAAAACTAGATTTTTATGGAAAACTTTAGATTTATTAATTAAATTCTTTTTTTGGGGGGGGATGATAATATTTATAATGCTTTTTCCAGTAATGATAATAAAGAAGAATCATGAGTATTTCCTCCGTACAGTAACGTCTTTTGGTATATGTCCTTCGGGCAAAGACACTAGGAGATTAATTTTCAGATTACACTATCTGCAAAATTGGATTGCAAGTGAGGCATGGCACTATCTGAACCAATCGCTAAGCGGAATGGACAAGTTCGAGCACGAGCAAGTACAAGGGATGGCTAATAAATTCCCATATTGGCAAGAAAAAGAAGACACTCTATGAAGATATTTCAGGTTACCATGAATTTCACCGAAAGGAGCTTTCCTGTGGTTATTCTGAAAAAAAGAGAGACTGAAATGAAATGAAAAGGAAAACGTCATTACTTAGAGTGGTTCTAGCTATCGGTCTCGTTCCATTCTTGAGAAACATAGCCGCCAAGCAACCGCGGAATAGTGAGGGGGAAGATAAAAAAAGATACAAAGAAGAAAAAAGAAGCCATCTTCCATTTGTTTCGGAAAAAGAGAGAGAATCGAATTCAGAGTCATAAATTATCTTGCCCCTGGGCTTACTCCACTCAGAAGATGGTAAAGAAAAAAGGAGTATGAAGTTATGAATGGGCCGGAGGATTAAGCACACGCTGTTGACATAGATTGAATCGATTAAGGTGTTGCCATCGTACGGATATAAATTGCAGCTCTCCCAGGATTTTGCCAGATACGTGGATGATAAAACATATTACCATGAAACAAAATTCTTAAGTTACCTCAAAATTTGTTTGCCTTTTTGGACTGAATAGAGTCATAAACTATGCAGCTCCAACTATTGTTCTTAGATATATTTGTACTCTGTTCAAATTACGGAAAACCCTGCGTCTAAAATATGTGAGTCTGGAATTCTACTTTCGAAGATAAATCATAACAAAGAGCATGAGTTTAAATAAATCGACTATATTGAGTTTCGGATTCAACTCAGTAATTATTGCAAGTTAGGAAAAACATCAGATTTAATAGAAAGAGAAAACTGCATTCATTACAGTATATTCATCCCAAAGCTGTATTTTATTGTTGGTATGAAATGAGTGTTCCCTAAACTGTATGTTATTATTTGGGAAGCATTTGACCATTATAATAGTGGTGTTAACTTTATTGCACATCAAACTTCATTTTTTTTTACTATACACATTCAATCCAATATTTTTCTTGAGCATTCCTAGCATTTTTATTAAATCACACACACATCAAAATTCCATCTACCTTATCAATGTATAAAATTAACACACACACATCAAAACTCCATCAACCTAAATTGTAATTGGCCTTTGTTTAGTATCGGTAAAAACCACCAATTTTACGTCATTTTTATTAAACGACCAATATTCTGTCAGATGATGAAATATAAACTGCTTATCAGGCAACAAATTTTCATAGACATATAATAAGGAAACAGGAAATTAAACCAAAAGCTGATGAAAGATTGTTTACTTCATCGCTGAGCATGTGTAACCAGTTATATCCAAGAGTTGCAACGAAGAAATTGATGAAGAATTACAGGATTATTAGTACGAGTTTCTAGAAAATTTCGAAATTATGATGAGATGAAAAATTATGAAAATATTAGTACATCGCAGAATTATAACATTGAATAAGAAAATTATCATAATAAATCGCAGAATTTTAATGCAGAATAAGATAATGAATCAGATGATAATGATAAAGAAAATTATGAAGAATCAAAGAATTACAATAAAGTAGAAAAGAATAATGAACCCTTAAATGATGAGAAAAATATATGGTAATGAATCTGAGATATCCAATGGAGTTTGGAGTATTACTAACTACGGGGATAACACTGTAGAACCAGAAAGCAAATTCTAAAAAAATCCATTCTTGAATGTAGACATCGTTCTTATAAAAATGTTTAAAAATTACCATTACCTATTTATGCATTCGTATATTTCATTTTTATTTCTGTTAATCAGTAAATAAAAAAACAAGACTTGTCTTTGAAAATTAAATGTTCTATCATTTTGTATTTAACTCTACCTTAAAAGAAATGCTAATTTAGAAAATGCTAATTATTTTTCAAAAGAATGTCTTCAAGTAATTTCTGGTATCTTTAACTCAAACAAAAAAAAGCTTTTTACAAAGAGCAATGTAAACACTGAATCCTCTAATTTACATTCAAATTGAAATAAAATGTAATTGGGAAAAATTATATTCTAAAATAAATCATTCTAAATGTATTTTAAATTGAGAATGTAAAGCTTTTAAAGTTTCTAGTTACAATCAATTCACTTAATTTAAATTTCACCTAATTTAAAAGCTAATGTGTAATATTATTATAGAAAATTATTTCTATTATACTGAATTAATTTTGATACAATTCAAAATAAGATGATTCATATCAAAATTATTTAAGAAAGATAAGGATTTTTAAATCACTGTCTTATATGAGTGTTTTGAGATAACCTTCAATTTTTTGGACAATCAGAATAAAACATTTCTATCAAATTACTTTATATTTTGTTGAGTTCTCTAATACATATTTATATATACTTAAATTAATTTCTTTCAACACCATAGTTTTCATCCCAAAAATCGTCTAAGATATCTCAATATTAATATTAATTATTGTAATATAAAGTGCAATTCTATCAACAAATGATAATCGATTGAAGCAATTGTAATGGCAAAACCAATAAAATTACCAACTTTCCTTATTTTTTATATTTTTATTAATATATTTTTTACGATAATTTGTTCTATTTTTATTATGCTTTTAACTTTATTGAATCTCTCTACATAAAACTGCTTGCAAAACAATTTAAAACATATTAGAAAAAAAAGGAGATAACTTGCAAAATTTCTGTTTTTATAATATGAATGTACTCTTTTATAATATATTAGATATTGTGAAAAGAGTTTCTTGAACATTTTATAACATATAACACTTATCAAGGAATTTTAAAAATTAAGTCAATAAAAATCATTTTATGTATTTAAGTTTTATTGCAAATCCGAAAAAAATAACAATCTGAAGTTTATTTTTGTCTTTATAATTGAGAGCTCCTTTTTTTGTGATAACAAAACTCTGATTAAAATTTGTCCTCAAGCTTTGTTAACTAAACTTTCACACAAAATAATGTGGATAACTAACTCCTTAAATCTATTATAATGTTTTTAATACCTACCACGATTAGATTTGCAGATTTTCTAATAGATATTTAACCAGATTTAAAAGTTACAAAATAAAAACCAGACAAATCCTATCTCTAATGAACTTAACATCATAAAGATGCGTGATGAAATAAGAAATAATATTCTTTTCCCATTGCTCGATTGTGTTTGAATTTGTATTTGTAACTTTTAGATTTTTATCTTATTTCTACTTCTATATTAAGTATAAGTGTAAACCTATTAAAATTCAGATAATCCAGGAGAGACATTCATGGACGCTGATATCCATAGACTGTTTTCAATTTTTAAAACTCTATGGTGAAAAATCACTAGATTTACCTTATTTTCAAGGAAATTATCCTACTATGACGTAAATTCTTTACGTATGAAATTCTGGAACATTAAAAGTGTATTGTCTACCTCTTCAAGTTAGGTTCCGCGGTGGTCTAGTTGGTTAGGGCGTCGATCTCGTTATCGAAAGGTAGTGAACTCGAATCTGAGTTTAACAGAAGATCTTTCACGTTCGCTTTAGGCTGCTGGAGAACGTTAAAACGGGCATGGTCTCAATGTCCTCCAAGTTAAATGATACTTCTAGGGGTGGCAGCCAAGTGTCAAGGATCTTCTGCTTGGTCCATGCTTCAAAATCAAGAAGATTCCAACCGGGTGCTTTTGCATAACTGGTGTAGCCCAACTTAAGGCTAGATACGGGAAAGCATGCTGGTGTAACAACAATCACTTTAAGTTATCAGAAAGAGCTGAAAGTTGATTTCGGCGTATGATTAGAAACATTTCTCAGAAGCTAAACATGCTCACATTTATTTTTCCATTTCATTCGGCGAAATCATAGTTAAGTGAAAAAGGAAATATTAAACTGAAATATATCTGTGTGTGTACTTCCGATACGAAGGTAGGAATTTTAAGCATGTCATTTTATTAAAACGATAATATTTCTTTTAGTGAGCTAATAATAATAACATGCACTATTACGATAATTAGAGTAAAGTCTTTGTTTTGGAAGCTACAACTCATTGTTTGAACCTTATAACACATCTTTAGGAAAAGTTTGAGCCTCAGTTGCTTGTATCAGAAACTCTAGATGAAAACCAAAGATGAACAGTTTACCATACTACAAATAGAAAAGAGTACAATTCCATGAACAGTTTCCTAGATTTTAATGAATATTTTATACTAAAGAATAAACTCTAAGATCAAAGAGGAACTATCGTCCAATTTCCATTAGTTAAAACTCTGGTACCCATTGAAACAATATTGCACATCCGACAACTTTTGATTGCAAAATCTATATACGTATATCTTTTTTTTATAAAGGTAACTGTATAATTATTACAAAGATTATATTATATATTGCAAAATATAAAGATTACATTTATCGTCTTATTAAAAAACAAAATTCAATCTACAACAAGCCTATTACAAAACAAAACTATTTTCGCTCGAATGGCATAACAAAGTGCAAATACCGATAGTTACACAATAGAAAAGTTTAAGTGATACAGATGTAAGATACAATGATTATTTTTATTTGATTTCTATTTATTTCAATAATTAAATACAATGTAAAACAAAAAGAAAAATGTATTTCGAAAGTGAAACAGCAACTTGTATTTTTTTGTGTCAGAGTAGGAATTAAAAAATAATCTGTACATACAAATATGATATGGATCTCTCTCTCTCTCTCGCATCTCAACTTCCAATGCGCCTTTGTTGCATTTCTCAGACATAACCGAATATTTTATATAAACGTTTAGTCAGTTTTCTCGAAAAACTAATTTTTAAATAAGACAATTTTAAATTTGGTGTCAGAAATATCCAAAATATGCATTTATTACTCGATGAAGCATTTTATCACTAAAACTATATACAATTGGAAGTAATTTTTACGCGTTTCATTATTATGATAAATTCTCCATTATGAAATATTTATGTAATATAAAAAAGTATTTTATATATATGTTTGGATCCATTAACGTATATTTATTTCACTTGAAAGTATCAAATTGTAGGTAACATAAAAATATTGTTTACGTGCATATATATATATATTGGTGCACATTATATATATATATATATATATATATATATATATATATATATATGTATGTATATAAGGTGGACAAATATATATAAAAATATATATATATATATATATATATAATGTATTATATATATATATATATATATATATATATATATATATATATATATATATATATATATATATATATATATATATATATATATATATTTCAAAACTTGTATACTATAGAGAACAAGGGAAAGTCGAAAATGCCATAAATTTCGCAATGAATGCCTTACTTTACAATACTTCTCAGAGAAGGAAAAAAGAAGCGAAATAAATGGAAGGTATTCCTTAAAACAAATCTTGGTCCGGGGATAAATCTGAATAATTTAGTAAAAGTCACGGCAAAGTATTGGATTCTGGATTACATTCCTTAATCAAGTTAAGTGAGGCCGGTTTTCCATTTTCTCCGGTGGAATATATAAATCTCTATCTTCATTTATCATGCGACAGATTTAATTAATTTTAGAATACTCGATTCTTTTCTCGGCCGAGAGGCGAGGGGGGGGGGGGGTTCGGAAGAGCCGTACGACAAGGAAATCTAAATCTTCGTGTAGAAAACTAGCTGCAATTTTTTTCCTCTCTGAATGAAATAAAAATTATTATTTGCGTTTCATTGGAAATTAAATATTCATGGTGAATAAAATTAAATTTCGTTAACTGCATTTGAATATAAAAGTACTAGATTTCAGTTAGTGAATCGGCGCATGCTCCGATTTAGTTGCCAATAAGAGATACAAAGGAAGGTAATAAGCATTTAGCCTCTTATGGATATGCCCAGAAAGAACTAATAAGGGATAGTTTTATTTTAGAACATTTACCAAATCTGTTTATTTTTGCTCTTCGTGTAAATTGGTACCTTTTTGTTCTTCATATAATCAGTTCTTGAATTTATTGCTATCTCTGATTTGAATCCCTCTAATCAATTGGATTCCATATTAATCTGTAGTCTTAGAGGAATTATTTTCCGTGTTCTAAAAAGTAATTGTAAAGAATGTTAAAAATCCATTTAAAGTCCTAGAAAAAAAGTTCCTTGCCTTACGATCTGTTATTCGCCCATAAGGGATACTTTGAGGGTTACCTGCAATTTAAAATAATCTGTAAACCTCGTCAAATATTCATGCCGAAAGTGGAAAAAAAATCATGAATTGATGAATTGAAATAATGAATTGAAAATCATGAATCTTCTCAAAAATTTTTATGATCAAATACGATATTATTTAAATTAAGGCAAGCATTTGATGTCAAAAATGACAGTGAAACAACAAGCAAAGAGAAATTTTTCAACCAAGTAATTTTTTATCCATTAAATAATTATTTCCAAACATTACTTCTTAAAATTTTTACACCTATTTCATTTCATGTAATTTTTCTATACACTTTAGCTAACAACATAAAAGTAGGTATTTTTTATTTATTGGTTTAATAATTACTATTATTAAGCTTTTAAACGTGATATGAAATTAAAAAAATCACGCAGTGCATTTAATTTAATATCTTTACATGAGATTTTTATAATGCTCCATTTTAAGTTCTTAAACAATTATTGTTTAAAATAAAATCAAAATGGGAGCGTTTTATTTCCAAAATGTCTGGGAACAGATTTTTAATCACAATTGATTATTATAGCGACAGAGGCTAAAAATATCTTGGCAAAAAATATAAAAATAAATCTCGACTGCAATAGAAGAAAATGAAATTAGTTTGAATTAGATATCACTGTGCATTCAATTTTTGTCACGAATACTAATTTATTCGGAAAATACAAATTAAAACAATTTCTGAATTACTATGTACATTTACACTCGAGGAGAGAATCCAATTTAAAAAATAACATGGATTAGTCTATTGAAAAAATTATTCAAAAATAATTTTTATGAAAACAAAAGCAAATTAAATTGGGATATGCAGTTGAAAATGTGAGTCCCAAACTATTATAAACTTCCATATTTGAAATGGGAATCGAATCCCTTAACTGTTGAATCAAAAAGTCAAAAACATGCCAAGAGCATATAGAAATAAAGTATTTATTATTGAAAGCTTATACAATTTTTTTATTATAAAGTCAATGCTAAGTATTCTGATATTTATTTTTATATAGTAATTTTTAGATGGTTTTTATGAGACTGAAATGTTTGCAAAGAAACAGAAATTTTAAGTCATATGAATTTTCCAGAGGGAAATATTGGTTATGACGTTAAATATATATAAATTAATTTTGATTTGTCAGAAATAAATTTGATTCATTAACTCTTTGGTGATTTAAAATCAAAATTACTAAATTTAATCATGAATTCCCAAATTTGATCACATCCAATTTTGAACAATGGGAAAAGAATTTAGTGTTTCTGCTTGCTTATCTATTGAATTGAAAATTCGGGTATTCTCTTAATCTTCTTTATGCCACGTTAATACTGCATTAATACTCCTAAAAATTCCTCTACCAGGCCTTACAATATATTATAATACCCTGTAACATTTTCTAAGTAAACTGATCAATTATAAATAAAATTCTACAAAAAGGAATTAAAGGTACAAGGGAAAATTAACACCTACACTTTTAGACTTTAATTTATGTATATAGTTTTTATTCCAAACTCATGAGAGAGAGAAAAAACAGAAACATTCTTAAGAACGAAAATGGAATTTTGTAAGATTATATATATATATATATATATATATATATATATATATATATATATATATATATATATATATATATATATATATATATATATATATACTTACATACATACAAGGAGTAACTCAGAAATTTTTAAGATACGCACAAGTGAGAATTTACAAAAAAAATAATAATAATAATTAATAACGGTTTAATTTTAAAATTCAAAGTATTTTAACAGAGAAGACGATTTTTTACTGACTTACTTCAACTTGCTTAGCGTAGAATAAATTTTATTCAGAAGAGAAAATGGAGTTGACGCGAAAACATTTTCGCGCTACGATTTTCTACGATTTTAAAGCAGGATTAAATCAAGAAAAATGCTTTCAACGATTGCAATTAGCATTTGGTGATGAATCTCCAGCTCGTGCTACTATATTCAGATGGTTTAGATAATTTAGAAGAGGTCGCAATTTTTTTCAGGATGTAGAACACACAGGAAGGCTGCCATCGGCAGTAATCCCGGATAATGTGTCTGCCATTCGAAAAATGTTAATGGATGATAATTGCTGTACCTATCAAATGATACAGAAGGAACTTAACATTGGATCTGCAGCCATACACAAAATATTTCTCGAAGAATAACATATGAAAAAAGTAGTTTGCCGTTGGGTTCCCCATAATCTAACTGAGCTCCAAAAAGAGGAAAGTGTCAGAATTAGTAAAGAAACTCTTAAACTGTTAAATGATGGTGGCCACCGCATCATTTCTAAAATTGTGACAGGTGATGAAACGTACAAACCGTTTTTTGACGTTCCAACACGTTAGGTAATCAAAGTATGAGTCTTTGAAGATGATCCCACGCCGACAATGGAGAAAATATTACGCACACTGAAAAAAGTGACGCATGCCGTTTTCTTCAGAAGTACGGGATTGGTCAAAGCCATCAAGCTGGAAGGACAGAAGACAGTAACAGCAAACTGGTATATCACTAAATGTCTTCCAGAAATTCTACAAGAACTGAATGTTAGGAGACAAATGCTTCACAATGACAATGCATCCTCACATACAGCCGGATTAACAGTTGAGTTTCTTAAACAAAAACAAATTAAAATGATCGAACATCCGCCGTATTCACCTGATCTAGCAATGTGCTACTTTTGGTTATTCTTTAATCTAAAAAAGAACTTACGTGGACGTCGTTTTCATGCAGAAGTAGAGATTGATGTGGCAATAAATCCATTTTTACATCTATTCCAAGAAATGAATAGCTTGAAGCATTTAATCTGTGGAAAACTCGTCTACAAAAGTGCATTGATGCTGGATGACATTACTTTGAACACACCTAAAATTTTGTAAGTATAACTTTAAAAACCTAGTTGTATCTCAAAAATTTCAGAGTGACCCTCGTGTATATATATACACTACTGGCCATTAAAATTGCTACACCAGGAAGAAATGCAGATAACAAAATGATATTTATTGGACAAATATATTATACAAGAAATAACAAGTAATTAAATTTTCAAAAAATTTGGCTCGATATAGATCCTGAGAAATCAGTACCCAGAACAACCACCTCTGGCAGTAATAACAGCAGTTCTACTCCTGGGCATTGAGTCAAACAGAGATTGGATTGCATATACAGGTACAGATGCCCATGCAGCTTCAACACGATGCCACAGTTCATCAACCATAGTGACTGGCGTTTGGTGACGAGCCAGTCGCTCGGCAACCATTGACCAGACGTTTTCTATTGGTGAAAGATCTGGAGAACGTGCTGGCCAGGGCAACAGCCGAACATGTTCCGTATCAAGGAAGGTCCGTACAATACCGGCAACATGCGGTCGGGTATTATCCTGCTGAAACGTAGGGTTTCGCAGGGCTCGAGTAAAGGGTAGAGTCACGGGTCGTAACACACCAGAGATGTAACGTGCACTGTTCAGAGCACCATCAATGCGAACAAGAGGTGACCGAGACGTGTATCCAATGGCACCCCATACCATCACGCCAGGTGATGGGCCAGTATGACGATGACGAATGCACGCTGCAGCCAAACTCGGATGCGACCATCATGATGCTGTACACAGAACCTGGACTCATCAGAAAAGATGACGTCTCGCCATTCGTGCGCCCAGGTTCGTCGTTGATCACACCATTGAAGGCGCTCTTGTCTATGACGCACCCATGGTCTCCGAACTGAGAGTCCATGCTGCTGCAAACGTCGTCGAACTGTTCGTGCAGACACTTGTCTTCCAAACGACCCCGTTTCTTGACTCACGGCTCGTGCAGTAGTTGCACGATCCATTACGGCCATGCGGATAATATGCCTGTCTTCTCGGCTGCTAGTGATAGGTGGCCGTTGAGATCCCGCATGGCGTTCCGTATTACCGTCCTGAACCCATCGATTCCATATTCTGCTAACAGTCATTGGATCTCGACTGACGTGAGCAGCAATACTGCGATAAGATAAACCGCAATCCCGGTACGCTACAATTCGACCTTTATCAAAGTCAGAAACGTGTTGGTACGCATTTCTCCTTCTTAGACGAGGCATCACAACAGCTTTTCACCAGACAACAACGTTCAAATGCAATTTGTGTATGAGGAACCGGCTGAACATTTCCTCATTTAAACACAATGTAGGTGTCGCTACTGGCGCCTGCTTTGTCTGAATTCGCTGAAAAGCTAATCATTTGCATATGACAGCACCTTCTTCCTTTCGTATAAATTCCACGTCTATAGCATGTCGCTTTCTTGGTGTAGCAATTTTAATGGCCAGTAGTGTATTTATATGTATACAAAGGCGGGCAAAAAAGTCAAATGTTATAGCTCATTGCCCACAGGTTGTATATAACATACTAGTCATAAAACGATCACGTCTCGGACACTTTTCTAACAATTTTTCTAATGAAAGAACATTTTTGTTGGAAAATGAAGAGCATCATGAGAGATACGACAAATGACCCATGGTCATATTATAATATTTAATTTAATGATTTAATAAATTATTTACAAAAGGTCATTAAAATTATTTACAGAAGGGCATTTAATAAATTATTTACAGAAGGAATCGAAAATAAAAACAAATAGTGATCTACACCAATATTTAGTAAATCGAGCAAAATTTAAAAAATAGGCAAGGGGAATATTACTTACAGAATTACTGAATATAAATATCGCAAAACATCGAAACTGGGTAAAAATTAAAAATATGCCATTGTTTAAAATGATTAATTCAGATTTATATTTTGACGAGTCTATCATCAGCATTCAATCAGAACAAAACTGGTTTCAAAACAGAATCGAAATTATTTCAAGAAAGTTGAAACAATCGTGAATTTTAGCTGATTTCAACAAATTTATTTGCAAATTCAAGTATACCTCCGGAAAAACTAGGAATAAGACTTAAAATAAACAAAATGATATACTTAAATCTACAATTTAATCTAAAAATAGTTGGATAAAGAACCAACCACACAGTCAAGTAACACAGAAAAATATTTGGAAAGGTATTTGAATTAAATAACACTATTGTTTATATTCTGCAAAGTCATGTTGACCTGATTAGTTATGACTCTCGTTATCGTTATCAAATGATAGTGAGTTTGAAACCTGATCCAAACGATGATAGGTCGTATTCGCTAAATGGTGCTTGTGGCACATAAAATCGCGCTATCCTCCATGTGGAATGATACATCTGGGGATGGCGCAGCAGTTTTTCAATTGCATCTTACTTCTAAATTACGAACACACCCACTTTCGGGGTTTTAGAAGACATAACTACATGTGCCATACTTGACAAAATGCCATAATTTTCGCCCGTTGTATCGCTGAAAAGTGGGAAAAAAAGATCATTATCAGTCGGACATTGTATAATGATAATTATTTATTCTGCTTTTCACTAAGATTCCTCTCGTGTTTAATTATATTTGATTTCTTTCAAATTGAAGAATTTTTCATGTTACATAAAGCAATTCTGTTTCTTATATTCGCAATATGTCTATCCTTCTACGAACGTAAATTTCCTTGATAAGCTTATGGATTGTAGGTTATAAGGTCAAGACGTAATTAATAATTATTATATTTTAAGGAGAAAATATAATTAATCTCTGCTTTAGCCAGGTAGAAAGGGAATTTTTTGCTCCCTCTTTGTCGAGACGCGTTTTCTTTTCTGTCTGTTTACATATTTGGCCACACCTAGGCGGTAGCACTGTAGTTATCATTCCAAGATAGAACAATATTTGCGAAAATTAATTCTTATTTCTAAAACTACTTTTTAAAAAATAACGGTATTTAATTTTTTCCGATTTTTCTGCCAATATGCTGTTAAGTGGTAACACATTAGAAAGGGATGCCAAAGTGATGCAATAAAAGTGATGCCAATATATGTTATTTAATAAATTCTCAACTACTCGTAAAGGGAATTTTCGAACGTTCAACACTGTTCTATTTGCGTTCAGCTGTTATGTCTGCATTTCATTAGTTTTGAACAAAGTTAAATATTCTATAAATATAATTACATATCCAGATCATAATGCTTTTTTAGCTACATGTTTCCCAATGATAAACACGGCATGTTGAAACTGGCATTGGTGACCCACAAAACGTACTGTACTTCTATACACTTTTTCACAAAATTTATCTTAATATGATGCAGTATCATTACAAATCAATTTTTAAAAAAATGAGAAGCTAAAGTATTATTGATATTATATATGTTGTAAGAATATGCAATCGCTTGTAAAATGCAATCCTTTGTTCATTATACAATGTTCGCAGCAAAATTTCAATTTAAGCTGAACTGGAATTGTATCTCATCACTAAGCTGACAGTGAAAAGAAAAATAAATAAATAAACATTCCAATTTTTCAAATCGATTATCTAGAATCCATAAAATTTGCCTTCGACTTTTTTTAACTGTTTTATTTTCACTTTTTTTTATTCTCCCAAATGTCTGAAACGATCAAGCAACAATTCTTAAAACACTTTTTGCACATCTTAAGAAGGGTGAGGTAATATGTTTCAGCCTCGAACCCAAGTTACCCTTTAAAAGTGACCAAGGATCCATTTATTTTACTTAAGAACAATCAGTCACATCTATGTTCCTTACTTTCGATAATCGAAGGGAACGGGATAACCTTATTCAATTATTACAGCCATTTTTTTCTTTAGCTCACGTGCTTTTACTTTCAAACGATCCGAATGCAGTTTTAAAATCGAATTTATTTCACTGCGTTCTTATTGTTTTTCGTTCCCAATGGCCTGTATTCACTTTTTCTTGGTTGTTTTATTTTTTTTTCTTCACAGATAAGATAAGTTTGCTACGAAAAAAAGAAGGATTTTTTTTATTATTATTTATTTCGTTCCTCATGCCCGCTGCCTGAGATAAAAGACTAGAGTAAAAAGGGTAACAAATGACCTGACAACGTAAAAAGAGGAAAAATCTTCTTAAAATCTAAAGTAAGAGAAATGGGAATATTATTGAAAGCAAAAAAAAAAATCCTTTGTTTGGCTTTTACAACAAAAGCAGAATATTTCTATGTGAGAAGAGCCGTGCGCAGTTACTTGTTTTACATTTCTTCTACTTATGTCGCTTTGCGTTTTTTATTAGCTTTGTGTATTTGCTATAGTTTATATCAATACTACAGTAAAACCCTTTCTTAAGTATTTTCCATCGCATGCAGAAATAAAATAATAAAAGCGCTAGTGCCTATTTATTTGTTCTTTTTTTCATTTTAGAACAAACGATTTACGGATATCGTCTGAGCGTGAGATTTGTATTTTAGAATTTTGCAGCCAAAAGCATTCTCTCCGGATTAAGGATTCAAAGTAATGCAAGAAAAACTGTCTAAATGGAAAAATCGCGAAATTGCTCTGGAATGCAAAAGAATGTGAAAAGTATCTACTGTCACCTTTAAAGAAATCTTTATTTTTTTAAAAAAGGCCTTTTGGTGAATGAACAGAAAAGAAAATCTTAGATTTCGAAGGGTGTGTTCAGTACGGGAAATAAATTTAGCTCCATTAAGCATGCATCAAAGAGAAATAGTGATCTATTCGTATTGTTACCCACTGCATTTTCAGTGTGATGCAAAATTTTACATCCCCAAAGAATTTATTGAAAATTTAATAATTTTTCTTTTTAAGATCCAATTTTATTTATATACTTTACTAAAATATATTTATGTGACTCTTATTTATACAGTAATAAAAGGAATTTTGCAGGAGGGTGAATATAAATACTGAGGATGGCTGTAAAAGTCTTTAATAATGTGAGATGATGAATAATGATTTCTTTTATGAAAAATAAATTTAATTTCAGCAAAAATGATTCGTATTTTGGAACATTAAAGTAAGTATTTGTATAAAAAGCTGATATTTTGAGAATTTAAATCCATACTTAAATTTGACATTTGTTGCAAAGTTATCTTCAAAAACTTCTAGGCATTACCTTTTGGAAAGTTTCCATGAATAGTGAACCACATTCACCTATCTGAACGGAGAAAACTGGTAATTTTAAGTACTCACTCAAACAAAAGAGCAAACTGTAAATAGAACACCAATACTTAACTTGATTATTTAAGCATAGAAATGTTTAAATCTGGGACGTTTTATTTCCATGTTCAGTCTCTGCTACTAGATTTCGGTAACGTATTTAAATATTTAAAATTTGTTTGTTATGGACAATTGCACTTTTATTATAAAAATTAATTGATTCTACAAATGAAAGTGTTGAATTCATTTGTATGATTATTATTTTTTATGGACCCTTGTAGTGGACACGAGCTTTTTTTCTAAGTTCCTATATCCTAACTTACTCAATGGTGAATAAGAAGAAATGAATGTTCTTATTTCCAGTGTTGTTGTTGCTGTTGCTAACATCTATGTCAACCCTTTGCTAGATGAGATCTACGAGTTCATTCATCCTCAAAGAGTCATAGACTAGAATAGGTAAATCTAATAGGTCGTCGAAAAACAAACCTGGAGACCTAAGAATATGGTAAAATGTCGAAACTTCTAAACAATATTTTCGGTGGAAAAGAAGTGAATGATGACTATCAGATAAATGACTATCAGATAACGAATGACTATCAGATAACGAAAATAGCTGGCATAACTCTCTGAGAATTAGAAATAAAGAATGAAATACCTTTATAATAATATTTATTTTATTTCACTAACATCATAGCTTAGTTCATTCAGAAAATTCAATTTCTAATCATTAGAAAAATTTTCTCTGTATAATATTGTCATGTTTCATTTAATCATAATAATCATGAACCAAAGAGACATAATGCTTTGAAAGCGTGAAGTATCATAATTTACTTTCTAAATTAGCATCTCTGGGTGTGGATGGTCAATAACAATTTCTCCTTTTATATTTCTTATTTATTTCTGACTACTAAAAACCTTTTTGGGTAGCATTTACACTAAAAGCTCTAAAAACGCTTTAACATGTTATTTAGGTATTTGACCAGTGAAGATGAAGCTCTGATCTATGGGTCAGACATTTACCTACAAAAGCTTTTAATCGGCATATGGCTTGATTTTAATAAAAAAAAAAAAGATTTTAATAATAATGGTGAATAAAGAATTGAAACTATAATTTATTATAGAATAAATATATTATGTCAAATTTATAAAATATGAGTCTACAAATAGATGTCAGCCACCTGATATTTTATTGTGTGTCATTCTACATTCAAGTCAATCGTCTTTCATGTCCCCTGATGATTCATGGAGTGTCAATTGCCTATAATTTTAAATAAGCAGATGTCTGAAAAATTATCTGATGCAGGGCATCTAATATTCGCCTGAATGAAATACTCTAAAAGTATAGATTTCATTGTTAATAAAAGGTTATTAGGAGGTGAGGTTTTAAATATATTTTTTTATGTTTATTCCTGTATAAACTGTTTCGAACTAATTTCATAAATATTTCTCCCAAATTAAGAATGCAATAATTTGGAAAATATTTTATTTCTTTGTAAAGAAAAAACAATTCATTTAATTGTGTTCAAGAATGTTGAAATACTATAAATACTATACTATATGAAATACCATAAAAGTATAGATTTCATTGGTAATAGTTTCGAACTAATTTCATAAATATTTCTCCCAAATTAAGAATGTCTAGAATATTGAAATACTATAAATACTAAACTATATGAAATACCATAAAAGTATAGATTTCATTGTTAATAAAAGGTTATTAGGAGGTGAGGTTTTAAATATTTTTTTATGTTTATTCCTGTGTTTCGAACTAATTTCATAAATATTTCTCCCAAATTAAGAATGCAATAATTTGGAAAATATTTTATTCTTTCTAAAGAAAAAACAATTCATTTAATTGTGTTCAAGAATATTGAAATACTATAAATACTATACTATATGAAATACCATAAAAGTATAGATTTCATTGGTAATAGTTTCGAACTAATTTCATAAATATTTCTCCCAAATTAAGAATGCAATAATTTGGAAAATATTTTATTTCTTTGTAAAGAAAAAACTATTCATTTAATTTTTGTGTGTTCAAGAATATTGAAATACTATAAATACTAAACTATATGAAATACCATAAAAGTATAGATTTCATTGGTAATAGTTTCGAAATTATTTCACAACCATTTCTCTCAAATTAATATTTTGGAAAATATTTCATGTCTTTTTAAAAAGAAAAACCAATTACTTTAATTGTTCAAGAATATTAAGTTTTAATAATAATAAGTATATATTAACATGATATATATATATATATATATATATATATATATATATATATATATATATATATATATATATATATATATATATATATATTTAATAAAGCATGAAAACGTATAGCATATGCAATGCTCTAAAAATAAATTATACTTTATATAATTTTTAAAAAATTCCTTAATGTTTATTAAAAAAATGTATTTATGAATGATTGTTGAATAAAGAATTAGTGGGGTGTTATTAAAACACATGCCTAATATTTTAACTGTGAAATACAATTTTTACACGTGTTAACTTATAACAATGTCATATCAATGTTTTATAATATTCCTCCTCTACATACAAAAAAAATGGGACGATGAGATTCAGTTTTCTAAAATAATTTTAGCTTATATTTACATTGAATTAAATAACATATTTTAATAAAATCAAATTTAAATAAATAAATATTTTATTGAAAAATTTTGGTAGGTTCTTACTTTTATATGAAAATTTATAAATTTAGTTTTTAAATGTAGTTTCAAAACAAATTTAAAACTGAGATAATAGAAATATAAAATCCCATACGTAAAATTTTTCTCTTAACAGAAACAAATGAAATTATGAGTTAATGATTTATTATTTGTTAATTAATAAATTTTTTCATCCACATGTACTTGTGTATTAATTACGTTAATATTTCTTCTAAATTAGTATTACCTTCAAAATAATTTTTGTGGTCCCATATTATATCGATGGTTATAAAAATGAAAACAAATGATACCAGCTGCATGCCATATCTCGCAGAGTGCTTTTTAAGATATAATGTAATTTAAAAAGAAAAATGAATTTTTTTTCAAAAAGATATTTTGGAATGTTGCATTTAAAAATCATCTTTTTAACAAGCAAAAAAAGAAGATATTTTTTTACAAAAAAAAATCAATATATCGAAAACAAATGTTTTCAAAGTTTCGATTCTAAAAAATTATAATATAATTGATAGTTTTCAAATGGCATTTTGCATTGCTCATGATGGCTAGCTGCTTTCAGAACACGAGATTAGGAATAAACACTTCTAATATGCACTTCTACACTTCTAAACTTCATTTCTAGATTATAAAGAAAAATATTTTTTTATAAAACACGTAAGTGGGCTGACAATAAGTTGAAATCAAATCAAAAAGATAAAGTAATAAAATTAGAAAGAAATATTGCTTCGCAAATACACAACGTTTCAAAATATAAAGAAATATAAATTCAGTTTATTTAAATAAGAGTAAGGATATTAAATAGTTATGGACAACTAGCAATTTCTGTTCTATATGAATTAAACAATATATTAAAACAATAAAAGATAAAATGATTTTTCAGTTTATTAATAAAATTAAAAGGAAAGGTACCAGTCTTCATGAAAAATTTGGTAATGTATTCACAAAATATCCAGTACTGGTGTAGAAAAATATTTTTCTTAATATTAACCAATGATGAACCTAATATTATGAAAAAAACATTGGCGGTTTTTCTAGTCGCTTTACTAAAATGTTGGATACACATCCTTAGTTTTTTGTATAACAATAGTAGGTTCTATCCAGGGTTTAAAAAGATTTTTATTGTAATGCTATTTGTAATAAAATTACTTTGATAAATGCAAAAATCTGAATAATAGAGATTTTATTCTATTATTAGAGGAAGTTGAGGTGCAATTATTCTGGGGTTTAGAACAACATCAATGTTCAATGGCTCAGTGAAACTTTAACGCTACTTATTCATTTGACAAAAGATATTCCTACATAAATTTTGTAAAATATAAAATCAAAATTGAACTTTGAAATAAACTCCTAACTGGGATAAATTAGCAAATTGATAAGATGATCTTAATATTAAAAATATGTTTAAAAATAAGCTGCAATATGTAGATCATTGAAAATACGCTTTATCAATTGTATCATACATATATACATTAGACTGAAAAATTCAGGAAAAACAATCGGAGTGTATTAGCACATATTTAGAGCGATTTCTGAGCCGTTTAATTAATGTTTAAATTATAAAGACTATTTTTTAAAATGCTTGATTTGATAGCCTTTTTTCTGGACTATATGTCTGCATCGTGATTTCCATGATAGAAGAGCTTTTCGTAAAATTTCCTACGGCATTGCTTTCTATTCCTCTTCCACTACTTTACAGAGTCCATCTACCCAGCCAGCTTGATCCCCAAACCTTAATCACATACAGCAACTGTGAGACTATCTTGGTAGATAAGTGTTGCTGCTTAAAGTCCTCCTCCAAGATCTGTAGAAGATCTGGAAAACAGCTAACTCTGTGTCAGGTTTTTGCTTCCTATTTGAGTAACCGATGACTTAAATGACAGCATGGAAAATGAATGCCGTCAATGCATTCAAGATAAAAATTGGCATATCCTTTATTAAAACTCCTTTCTGATATTGCTTATAAGGCATTTTACCGTATAAGGCTGTGATTATTCTTTTTCAAAAAGGGGCTTTTTCAGTGAGATACACTCTTAAAAAAAATCAAGTGGTTTTTCACCACTTGATGAGCGATTGATATTCTGCACTCCATAAAGATACAAAATGAATCCACTTCTACTTAATTGGGTCAAGAAGTTGTCTTTCAAACACTATTTCCGATTCAAAGCAATTTTCACTCTTTTTTTGACGTCTTTATGGAAAAAAGCAAATGTGATGTGCTCTGATTGGTTTAAATCATCACGTGACTCTACGCTTTTGGTTTAGTTTCACTAAAAGTGGAGGAATTTAGTATTCCATTTTGTAAAAGCTATCTATTAGAATATTTAAAATATATAATTGGACAAATAAGAATACGAAGCATTACGGTTAGTCTTTATTTCTTATAATTAATTGAATGACTAAATCAAATCTTCATCTTTATTAGAAATAAATGTTAGTATGCATGTATATATTTTTATTTAATGTTTAACAATCCATTTTGTAAATTATGATAGGGGCTATATCTATTTCATGACAAAGAAAAAATCCAAAGTTATTTTGTATTTGTTTCATTGTATATCAATAGTTTATCATTTTTGCCACATTCTTTTATAAAATGTTCAAAATCTACTAGATAATCATTAATTTACTAACTTAAGTTACTAGGTTTTATTTAATTAATTAATTAATGATAACGCCATTTTTTAACAAATTATTCTTGCTTTGAATTACAATAAAAAGTTCTATTAATTTAATATATATGATTATTCTCTTTATTACAGATAGATTTGGAATTTGATATCCAGAGGCTGACTGTTTTCTCAAAAAATATCCTGCATTCTATGTTCATAGAATATTATCGTATGTTCAAAAACTTGTCCTGTAATATGGAATAAATGTGTGAGAATTCAGGATGATAGTATTTTATAGGCTGAATATAATTCCAATACAGAATATAATTACGTAGATATTTGAGTTCTGCAGCTTTATTTTTTAATAAATAAGGCTTTATCTTTTTTGAAGTATTATTCTTATGAAATTTTTTGGTATTAAAGTTTGTATAGACACTATAATGAGAATACAAATATTATAGAAATATTAGTTATTATGTGTCTTTTTTTTTTTTCTTTGGAATTAGGTGAAGAGATCTGTAGAAGAAGAACCACGCACAAAAGTAGTCAACTACTTTTGGTTTGCTGAGGTCAAAAGCAAGCTCTGAATATGAAATATTTTTATCTGCGGAATAAAAATTTATTGATGTCGGATATCCAAGATTAAAAAGCATTCAATACTTTATATGAATGTTATCCTGAGTTAAGTATGATGATAAACTTACTTCATTTATAAATTAAAAAATTGTTCAGATGGGCTTTAATTGAAACTATACATTCTTACTATAATCGATCAAGGTCTATATTTTACAAAATATATGCATTAAAATGCATATTTTCATTTTTATTCTTATTCTAATAGTATTCTTATTTTCTGTTATTAAAGTATTACTTATTTTGTGTTGTGTCAAAAAATTAAGCTCCAATATTAATTTGACATCACAAACATAAGAATTTTTGTATACATATTTTTATTAAAATTTTTCTGTTTTAAAAATTGAATAAATGTTTTTTGTATAATCTTGTATTTTATTTTTAATTTCATTCTTAGTTTCATTGAAGTTATTTTCAGTTTAAACTAAACTAGGAAAATATATCATAAAACAAGACTTATTTGCAAAAACATAAGTCAGTTTGGTTCAACAGAATAATCGGTAAATATTTGTCTTTATCCTCCTGTAACTTCAAAAAAGCATATTATCAATATTCAAAAATAAATTTTAAGCTATACTTTAAATAAAGGATTTTTTCAAAAGAACTTAAATTATACTTACTTATATAAAACATTTATGCATTTTTTAATTGAGTACAATTTGTTGTATAAATAATGTTTGTATAAGTTAATTTTGTACTTATGGGCCCGTAGTAAACTAAACTGAAAAATAAGTAGTGTGACGATTTTTTCTTGAGAGTGCTACATTCACACGTAAAACTAAATACATATATAAGTAATGAAATAAATGGCTGAACAAATTGCTTAATATTTATGAAATTTAAAATCCACTATAATTATCCAAATCATTTAAAGTGTCATATTCAACTGTACTGTTATATTATTGACTAAAGAAATCACATCTTTATATTGTAATTGTCAAAAAAAAAATAATAATAAACCCTTAAAATAAAGAATTCAAAACCTTATTTCTGCACTAAATTGTCAATATTAAAAAATCAGTAATACTTCTATAAAAGATTAAAATTCACTCTTTTTTCCATCTAATTTACCCCTTTAAACAATATGTTGTTACTCCTCTTAAAAGGAGAGGTATACCCACATCTCTCAAAAGAGTGAATTTCTATCTTAAAAATTGGTTGAGTTTTGTGACAATGAAAGAGTGAAATTTCACTCGGAGTGAAATCCACTCAATTATTTTAAGAATGTAGCTTTTCATGTTAAAATACGTATGCGTTTCTTATGTAAATTTCAATATTACAATTAATAGATACCTGCTTTGTGCACATGTTCTCTAAATTTGATGTTTCTATTTTTATTCATTTGTAAATTAAGCGTAAAAATCCAGATATTCCTTAACTTTTGGAGGCCGGTTTATATATCTACACCTATGTTTATTAACAAAGAATATTTCATAATATGTTTCCATTTTCTATTTCTTGTTCATTCAAAATACACAAAAATAGGCACAAAAGATTCCCTATTGTGGTAGTTTAATCTATCACCCCATTGAGAGAAAGAAATAAACTTTTTGACTTCGACCTTACTTCTTGTTCTTCACTTGAAAAGGATAAAAACTGTTGAGAAAAATAATCATTTTAAAAGATTTTACAAAATAAAAAAAGTCAACTATCCACAGTTTATCTATTACAAAACTTTTGGGTGTGTTTCCGAATTATTGTTATCTTTTTTATCTTCCAAGGGATGCCACTGAATTAGAGGCTAGCGCTTAGTATTGAAAAAACAGTAAACAAAATTTAAGCAATTTTAGAAAATCTTCTCCACCGCTAAGGTAATATATTACTTTGTATTTTTTTCTCTCTACTTTGGTTTCTTTTCTCTCTGCTTTATTATAATTTTTCATGCGTATTTAGTTTTCTAACTATTCTTTTTTTTTCATTGTTTATAGTGTAGATTTATTTCTTGAAGGTCATAAAAGATATATATTACTGAGAAGGTTAATTTAAACGAAAAATATGTATCTTAGTGAAAAATAAGAAAATATAATCGCTATAAAACACTTTAAATTTCAATTTAATCTTTGTATTAAGTATATATTTATAAATCTGTCTTAAATAAAAAACTGACGTTGGTATAATTAAAATTTATAATTTTTTATTATTTATCTAAAATAAGAATTATGTTCATAATTTAATGCATATTATATGCATTTAAATTTGAGAATTACTCTTCTACCTATTGGAGTTTCCTTACTTTAATTCAACTCGGCATTTTTGATTTCTATTAATTGAACACGTTTCCATGCTTTTCCAGTTTTCAAATAACTACGCCATATGTTTTAATTTCAGATTATACTTTGCGTTCTAATCTCCAGTGTTTCAAAATTTCAAAGTTCGCTAACCATATTTAGGAGCATGAATTTTTTCTAAAAAAAAAAATAAGCATATTCACAATTTTGACGGGGAATTTTAGCTTCTTATTATATATATTTTTCAAAATTCAAATTGAAAATAAATAAGGAATACTATACGTTGCTTTTCTTTTCTTTTCAAATGTTCGTATTGTTTTAATTAGTGAATAAATACACTTTGTTTTCAATAATTCGAAATAACTTACACGCTATAAAATATTTAGTAAAACCTTTTTACCATTTATTTGTATTAGGCAAAAAATCAATTCTGATGCTAAATTAGCAGTTTCTGGTGATACACAAAATAATAAAATATTTAAGGTCATTTTAATGGATAAAAATTAAAGAATGAAACTAATATGAAGATTCAATTATTTAATTCAGTTCTTTCCTTAGATTTAGAAAAAGCAAAACGAAACTCATTTAGAAAATGTTAATCTTGCAAAAAATTACTCTCTCGTAAATTTTGTTTCTTCAGAAATTGGTATTAAATATTTTTATTACATTATGAATGTAATGTAATTAAATAATGTGTGAAAATGGAAAAAAGTTGCTTTAAGAACATTCTTACACGATAGAGATTAACGCTTTTCAAATGAGTGAAGATTAAAAAAATGATTTTTTGATATTTAATTTTTAGGAACTATTTCATTTTGTCATTTAAAGTGATATAATTGTAAAGCAATAATATTTGTCCCAAACAAAAAATATCACTGATATTAAGATCTCATAATTGGTTTTTAAACCTTTCCTTTTTTACAATATATATATATATATATATATATATATATATATATATATATATATATATATATATATATATATATATATATATATATATTGCAAAACTTTTAAATGATGTCTAAACCTTAATACCTCTAAATTAAGTTTCAGTTAAGATTTCTTAGGACTTTCTTTTGTATTTCATGCGTTGTGCCATCAAAGAAATGTCATTTTGTTGCGATAATGTAGTGAAATGTATGGATTTTTAATGTAGTCTTTTCTGTTTAAAGTTCTTTATAAAATTTTCTTGTTAAAATAGAGACACACACCATTTATACACTATTATACTCGTGTGAATTTTAACATAGTTTTCATTATTTTAAATAAAATGTTAGATATTTTTTAAATTGTACAGAAAAGTAAAATTTAACATCTACTTTTACATATTTTTGTCATCAATTGTAAACATTATCAGAATATCCAATATTGCCTCTGACCTAAATAGTACTTAAAAAGTAATTTTAAGAAATAGTAGATCGAGAATTGAATATCCCTCCTACCACTTTTGTTCTTTTTTATTCATTTACTATCGAATTCTTACATGAATAACCTCACTAGATCAAAACATCAATTTTATTCTGATTTCTAAGTTCGCCAAAAATAAAAAAAAACCCTTAGAAATTAGCAAAAATAAAAATACCTCATAGGTTCTTTGGTTTGCCTTATTTTACCATCATTTTGTCTAAATTATGTATTCAACTGCACAACTCTTTAATATTAACGAAATTGGCTTAAAGCAAAAACCGATTGCATATTAAAATTAATCATTTTCAGTCTTATGAATAATTATTCTTTCTCTGAATTAATCTCAAATTTATAGTTACATCTTCTTCATTATATATATATATATATATATATATATATATATATATATATATATATATTAAGTTTAGTATGAGTCTGTATATATATTAAGTTTAGTAAGAGTATGAGAGTCTACCACCATAATATAAGAATTTTTCATCGTGAATGAATTAAAACACTTGACTTCACATAGCAATATATTCGTGACGGTTATTTTGTGATAAATTTGAAAGCTTCTAGCGTTTTGTCTTCAAGAGGATTTTTCTTAAATATCTATTCATTTTCATTTATTATATATAAAAAAACCTACGGGGAATATTGATATTGCATTACTCTTCTAGCTACCTACTTCATTCACATACAAATTTATCATGTTCACGATATATAATCAAATTCCAGTATACAACCATCCCAATAAATCTTAACTGAGAGTATCAGATTAAAAAGACACAAAAGACACTTAGCGAAATTATTATAAATCATTAACTGGCCAATGTTGAGCCTGATTTTGCTCCAGCTAAAAGATGTGATCTTACTTTTCAATATCGCTTAATTAGTTATACTTGCTATCAAAACACAGGCAAGAAAATTGAAAATTTCTAAAAAAGAGAAACAATATTCCCTTAGCTGAATTATGAAGTTATTATATATTGCACAAATATGTTAAGTATTCTCAAATCCGAAAGATCTAACGTAATAAAGGAATGATAAAATATTTTAGATTTAATGTGTTTCGTGATTCCTTCAAAAGATACCTTAAAGTGATCTAGAATTATAATTTAGACCTTGTTTCGTGGGAAACGTAGCAGCTTTAATTGGTCGGAAGACCTGGGGCACCAATGGGAGAAGAAACGGCTTGCTAAAAGACACTCTATACACTTTCAATGGGTCCCTTCCCATGTAGGATTGAATGCTAATGAGATTGCCGATAATTTGACCAAGGCTGCCTCTGCTGATAACCTGCATGACAACGCTAAATTAACCTATTTTAAAATTTCCTAAATCAAAAGAAGGAAATTAAGTACATTTTAGAGAGTCCCTCTTGCTTACACGTTGTACTTCGGCAAAATACCTCGTTGGTGCCACAAGTTCAATATATCGAGAAAACAGCAGACGGCTCTCTCATGCTTTCTGATCGGCCATATCAAATCACTTACTTTTTTTCACCAGGGCGAGAGGCTCTTTTCAGAGTGTCATTAGTAAGAGGTTGTTCAAGCCTCCCCCGGTCATATTCTTATTTGTCTATATTTTACAATTTTCGACATTTTAAAGCATCCGATTTTATTCTTGGACCTTGGTTTTATGGAGATAGTGTAGCTACATCATCTGGGATTAAGAAACAACAACCGAATTATAATTGCAATTGAAGATCAGTATTTTTATATTAAATCTGAACATTTGAAAATATAAAAATGAGAGAAATATGATATAAAATAAAATTTATATAAATCACTACAGATATTGTGGTTTCATAAACAATTGCAAAGAAGTTTTTGTTTTTAGGATATCTTAAAAAACATTTGCCTGGTATCCGGAGAGTCAGATCGTAAGTTAGCGATCCTTTAAAAAATAATAACATTTTTGTTATGTCTGGGGCATTGATTTCAAATGCCACTCATCGCTTATCAGGTCAATGTCACAAAGTAATAAAGGCTTCAAAAATAATTATGCAAAAATGTCAACAAAAATCCAACTATATATAAAGATACAACAACATAACATTTTCCACTAACAATCGAAGTATAAAAATAAACATTAAAATATCTAATACAAGATAAAGATATTATTATGACATGATGGTAAAAAATTAATAAAATCTTATGAATTCTTTATTATTTATTTCATTTAATATATTTAGTTTAAAATGCGCTAATATTATGATCTTTAACTATACCTTATACATTTAAAAAGAGGGGTATAAGGTACAAATAATTTATATCGTCAAATTCTGAATGTTGTAATAAATGCAATACCATTTGGTTACACTGGTATGATATGAAAAATATTTCATTTCGTCACTTCCGTTCAAAAGCTATTAACTTAACTTTTCTGGGGTTTCAAAGCAGGGACACAATAACAGAGAGAAATGGTTCCTGAAAATTGTAAAGGACAAATCAAACGTCCTCTAACACTTCGACGAACTCGAAAGAAGCGGTTCGTCTTTCATCTGTTTAAAAGGCATGGCGACTAAGAGAGGAAATTCTCCGTCCGCATTCTTTCGAGACATCCCTGCCAATCTTTCGCTGACGATATTAAAAGTTATAATCAATAATCGCTCCTCCACCTCCTCTGTAGAACGGGTAGAGACCGTTATTAATTCCCATCGTTCTCTGGTAGCCCTATTGTAATAGAGGCTTTTAATAACGCCAGAGATCAATAGGGCTTGACACAGATTTTAATTAATTTATCTTGCAGGGTGGATCTGCCCACGCAACCACCCTCTTCTTAGTCGACTGCTGCAGGAAACTCACTCCCTCTTTTCTTGTCCTTCCCCGGTTTCATCTTTTTCAAAAAACTTATGTGTTTTCGGTTCCCTTTTTTCTTTTTCTTCCTTCTCCCCATACTGGAATTTTTCTCGGAAATTTTAATAAAATGTTAAAAGGAATTATTTTCCTATAATAAAAATAAAGGCTTCGATACTGCGTTGTTTCTGCAGTCATTCCATAACAGCTCACTGCTTGTTACATTTTTAATTTTTTCCCCATGGGTAAGCATTTCATCAGCTGTAGGATGCCGCAGAGCTTGGATCTGTATGACACTTTCTCTCCAGATTAATCAATCGCTTGCCTACTGCACTTAAGTTATAATAAGCAGATACGCGCGCGTTTTCGATTTTTGATTTAAGTTACTTAATATTTTCCACACTAATATTTTATGAGCCATAGAGTGTTTTATTCTTAAAAATATCCAATTTTTAAGACTTCATTCTCACATATGTTTTAACCACCAAATAATGGATTTAGTTTACTTTTGTTAATAAATAATTTAGCCAAAGTGTTTTTTGGTTTTCTGATTTTCCTTTTATTACTAATTAAAACTAAGTAATAATTTAATTACTAACAGGGATTAACGCATATTATTACAACTATCTTGATGCTTCAAATATTGTGAACTGATAAAAATCGTTTAATTTCATATTAACTATTAGAATAAGATATAATAACAGACATGGCTCTGACTATACTCTGACGTTGTGTGTGATTAAGAAAAACATCAACACTGCTGGCCATCCAAATTGCATCACCTAGAAAGACAAGAGATATCCCAACAAAATTTATTTTGTAGAAAACATATTGACCAAGTATCAAATGATTATATTTATAGACTTCTGTGAAGTGTGGTTCCTGCCAAAATCCGTATACAGAGTAGCCACCATTGTTGGAGATCAAAGCTGACACACGCCTCGGAATTGATTCAAAGAGACTTTGGATGTGTTGATTCAAAGAGACATTTTATATGTTGTAAAGTTGATCTGGTGTGGCAGCTGAATATGTAATCTGGGTCATTTAGTTAGCATCCATGGGCCACATGTTTTCCATCGGTGAACTTATGGTTTCTATCACCCAACCAGCCAGGGAAGCAATTCAATCTGGTGATTGAAGAAGAACCCTTAGACAATGCGTGCCACATCTGATTGTGCATTATCTTGTTGAAATATGGCTCTGGGCAAGCCTTGAAGATAAGGAACGATAACTGGCTCCAACACGTTGGAGATGTAGCTATGACTGTTTAAAGCACCAGCAATGCATACTAGAGGATTGCGAAATTGATATCCAATACCGCCTCATACCATAATACACGGTACAGGACCATGTACATTATCATGTGCATTAGGTTAAAGATATATAACTGAGTATCAATCTGATTTTTTTCCATATTCCATTTTTAAGATCTCATTACAGGTATTAATATGACAGCATTTTTCCTACCGTAAGATTCCAGATTTAATTGCTGCTAACACTGATTAACGAGAGTTAAATGTTGCGTCTCGGCATGAGCACTTGAGAGATTCCTTCCTTTGTAACACGAGGACACATCTCACTATTTGTGAAAATACTTCTTTAAAGCAATATGCAGTGTATTCTGGAAATATCCTTAGAACAGCTTTCACTGTTGTATTATCATCCACATGGTTTCAAGAAATTGTTGAGTAAGAATAAAATAAAAAATGAACTAATAAGCCAATTTTTCTTTTGCTTCTAGAGTTTTCTTTAAGAAAAGAAAAAGAATCATCACTCGACAGTCTTTTTCTGAGACAGAGACCTGGATTTTAAAAGTAATTCGTAAAGTTGTAAACACCCATACTCAAAGCATCATGTATCGAGTTCACTAGCTATTAATCTGAAAGATGAAGTGTCAATCATTCAGCTGCCAACTGAACTTTTATAATAATTAAATCTGATGTGTTGTATCTAAAAATTCTTATAATTAATACTGATAATAAATGAAAAAGTTGACAACATGAAATATATAATAAATTAAGATATACAAATAAAAGAAAATCTAGTGAGTGTAATTGGCTCTATTGTCACCTCCGGTCTTTGAAAATTAGCTTCAAAATAAATGGATATATAAATATTATAAATTTTAATTTAATAATATTTTTTTCCTAAGTAACATATAACAAACTTCAAGGTATTGAAAATATATAATATACATATTTTTAATACTGGGAATAATTATTATAACTATACTTTTCTGTAAATCTTTTGTACACAACATTTAAAATATAATCAAATTAGATATTTGATATAAATCGATTTCAAACATCATTTCATATCCTTAAAAAAATAACATTTCCGATATTTAACATTTTCTTGCTTTTGAAATAGTGTCAAACAGTCTTAAAAGTTAAGCAATATTACAGCGTGATTTGGGATATATGGTAAAAATTAAACTCTTTATCATCACTTCAAATAATTATGATATTTCTAGATTATAATACACCCTCTATAAGATAGTCTTCCATTTCAAGTGAAGATCGCAGCTGCATTTTCTCAAATTTTACCCCTCTACCATCTTATCGCACTTTTGTCATAGAACAGAATATCCCATCTTCCTTAACCCTCCTTTTTCACCTTCCGACATTTGATATATCGCCGCTCTGATTTGGCCCAGGAGGTGTAAGAAAAGAAAACGGATAATATATATATATATATATATATATATATATATAATATATATATATATATATATATATATATATATATATATAATATCGTGTTAGATACAACACAAAATTCAACGTCCCCTTACTGAAAGATGTTGGCAAAGTCTTCACCCAGAAGGTTACTGCATCGGCCTGCATTTTCGATTTTTATATTTATTCTGAACTTTCTTTAGATCCGTTTGAAGCGATGTTCCCCGAGGGGGTGTTCACTTTTCGAAGTTTTCCGACCCTATCTCGCTTATATTTTCTTCCTTAGGTTCTGTATTCTTCTGTAAAAAATAAATAAATAGAAATCAAAATTCGTAGGAAGAAGCGCGAAATATCGAATGCACGTCAAGAGGATTTTTTTTTCCTTCCATTTTTAGGTATGAAATAGGGGAAACGCGGAAGTAAAACCACATTTCAAGAATTGCTCCCAGCAGGTAGCTATTGCCCGAGGAAATTTTTCCTTGATAGAGACAAAAATGATGGCATTTCGCTACTTTGACGAATAAAAAATATGATTGGGAGATTATGATTTTTCCGGTTTTTTAACTTCATCTTAAAATGCAAAGTGCCCAGTCAAGTTCTATTTTACTTCCTCAGTCTGGGAATGAAAACAATTTTGGTCGTATAAAGATGTGTTGTGGCATAGGAAAATGGGTATACGCTATAAGATGCAGTGTCTCTAATAATAAAATTGAAAAATGGTAGTCCTATATCAAAAACAAAACGAGAAATTTCATAAAGAAAAATCCATTACACAAAACTGTTTATTAGAAGCAGTTAACTACCAAACCACACTTTACATACAGAGATAAAAGAATGCATATAAGGTGCTTTAGTTTGTGCAATAATTCCTTTATTATTACGTTATCTAATGCTTCAAAACGAAATTTTGCGCATTTAATTAAATAATTGTATAATTAGCCTCGTACATAAGAACCAATGGTGGTAAATACAGCTTGTTGAGTACAAATTGTTAATAATATTGTACAACTTGTACTCTCATAACTGTTATCAGCAACACACAAGCCAATTCGTATCGAACCAAAATCCATTGAATGAATGTGGTGGTCATTATGATGGATCATTCATCACAAGAATACCTCCTTGAGGTACCATTAGACATTTATTCTGTAACATGAAGAGTGAAGATTATAACTGAACAACGACTCTTACGAATAATCTGGTGCACAAACCGATCTATGTTAGACGTGTTTTTTTTTTCATTGACGTGTCTGTGCGCAAGGCGTCGCTTGGTAATAAATGTGTTTGTGTTCTACACATTCATAACTGATGTTTTATCAGTACTCGTTTAATTGTTTATATAAATGTGCTAACTTTTAAATGTTGCTCTCCGTTTTGACCCCTAACCTTTCTCTTGACATCATTTTATGAGCACAGATGGGAGAGCTGAAAAGTAGAGAGAATCAAACAGGACTTTATTTAGATATATTTTGTAGATTAAAGTTACATGTTTTATCATATCTTGATATTAAAAATAACTTAATTTCCTTTTTTTAAAGTTAGACGCTTATAGCTACATTATGTAAGACAAGCAATAATATCCTCATAAAAATATTATACACATTTAGTTTACCATTGACAGAGCCTTATAAGAATATTTCATTTTCGTCGGATTAATATTTCATACGTCGAGTGGACAGTTAAAGCTTTTATAAAGTTGATAAGCTATTTGCTATAGTGTTAGTTTAATGATGTAGATTGCAGGCCTTAAAAATTGCTACAGGAATAAGTCGACAAGTCTCATAAGTGAAATTTACATTACAGGGACAAAATGTTGATTTATACACAAATGATTAGTTTTTCATTGCATTTATATAAAACAACCAACTAGAGGCACTTGCAACATTTTCAAATCAAAATATTTTACTAGTAATGCCTCACACACAAATGTCATTTTAACGTTATTGCTTGTTGAAAGGGTATTATGATACTTCGTGTCAAAAATAGAAATATTTATATAAACATTTCTGATTTTGTTAAAAGTTGAATTGATGTCTACCTGGATTTAGGAATACTATACTACATTATTGCATTTCACGTCAATCGAGACAATACGATATTGAATAGAATTGTGTTCTATCGATGAATTCAAGATAATCACATGAAACGCCACGCTGGATCTTATCAGTCTGCAATCACTAACAACCGAGACGACAGACATATTCGAATGACCTTAACGTGCCATGCAGTCACACCACAAATCCTGAGTCAAAAAATGAATGAGTTGACAAAACAACAAAAACACTGCATGAATAGTTCAATACAGTTTGGTACAGCATGCATTAATAACTTCAAAAATATAGCTTGGGATAATCTTGATACTACATAACAGACAGAAGTTTATTCAGTAGTATGATCATTACAAGTTGCAATGTGCAGTTTCTTTTAAGCGAAATTTTTTCTTTAGACACAATAACAACATCAATAAACAGCTTAACTTTTTTTGAGATTTAATGCTAGATAGTGCTCTTTTCCGAATGAAAATTTCTAGTTTCAAGCCATATCACTGTTGAAAAGCTTTATAAGAGGTAAAAAATTTTAAATATTCCTCACGTCTTTACAGAAAGCAAATTTTATAGGTAAAAGACCGCATTCAGGGGATGCAAGAAAGTAAACAAGGGACACCAATCAAAAAAGAGGAAAAAGAAAACGACAGATATACAAGCATAACATCCATCTCCCATTGTTCAACAATAATTGGATTCAAACATAAAACCTACCATGTCGAAGTATATAGTTCCAAAAGCTAAATATTTGAGACCAAATAGTGGACAGCCTAATGGCCTAAATTAGTTATAAAGCACTTTATCATAAGCCAGTTAATTATTCTCATGTACATCACCCAATAAGCACCACGTAATTATTCCCTAGACAGCAACTTATTTGTAGACAGGTGGGTAAACTGCCTTCTGAAAGATTTTTCATAGAGGATGAACTGTGTTCACATATCGTAAGAGAGGAAACCTAGAAAACTTCTAAGCGCCCACCCATAAAGATGTGCATGCAGAAGACAGAAGTGCAGTCCATCCTTCATTGTTCAACAATAACTGGAATCAAACCCATGTTATTTCTGAAAAGTGTAAATCTTAACTTTCGTTTCTTAGATTGTCCTCCTCACGATACCAAACATCTTACATTTCATTATTCGAAAAACATAAATGTAATCATAATTGAGGGAAATTAATACTCAACACTCTATTTTTGAATTATCATTAATTTTCTCTTATTATAATTTTAACAAAACATAGAAAAATATAAATAATAATTATAAATATAATAATAATAATAATAAGTGAATGATTATATATATAATTGAACTACACACACACATGAGAAACTTAGCTACCAGGAAAGACACAAAGAACGAGTAACAAATACATGTAAAATGCTTAACTAGAAAATAAAATGTAAATCTTGCTGAATAATAAGATTTACATTTTATTTTATTATATCTTGCTGAATAATAAGATTTACATGTTGTATTTTGCAGCTTTGAAAAAGTAAACTCGCAATTACCTTTCTTTCATAAACTCAGAAGGGATAGTAAACACTTTAAAGTTAAGAACTAACAGTTCATAATTTGGACAAGGAAGCAATGATTTAAAAAGACAAGGAGAAGCGTCTGTGGGTAGGACTCAATGTCAGACATTTCTCTCCAAAAGAAAATAATGCGCCTACATGAGAAAAACTGAAAGGCACTTAAGAGTAACAATACACGCACTTAAGCTTCTCTTTACTTGCGAAAGGGGGGGGGGAACTGTCGGCGAGATGTTTTCACAAAGGAAAATCTATTTCGGCAAATAAACGATTACACGGAAATGAAATTGCGGAGGGAGACACTTTTTGGAGAGAATTAAACCACGAAACGAATGCCCGGTGCGGGGGAGAGGGGTGGAGCCCATCAAGTAAGACGATCTTCTCCATCCTGTGAAAAATGGCGCCTAAAAGACATAACAGATTTTTGGAGGGAAAGCAGCCTGTTCGAAAGGAGATATCCTTGCCCCTCTTAAGTATTAGAAATGTGAGCACTTCAAGACACCTGTCAAAAATAGACAGAGGCATTCATAGCAGTTGGAGAGAAAAAAAAAGAGCTGTGTACCGCGCCTAAGAAAAGGGAAAATGTTTGCGTTTCCATTTTCATTTTTCCTTTCCTCGCATCAAACGCTTCCTCAGCTCGAAAGCGTAGAAATTATTTTGCATGTATTTCGAGTAAATGTATAGACAGTTTATCTTCCGCCTCGCTTCATTTTTACACGGAAATAGAAATTTCAGTCCTCATGCGTGGAATGGAGATGATTTTTATTTCTTTTAGAGCTACGCTTTTAATTTTCTTCATCTTTTCGATTCAGCTGTGGGAGAAATGACATTACACCTGCGTAATTACGGTGTTTATGTAATTTCTTTGTAGTCCCGGACTTCTGTTAAATGTGATCTAGGCTACTTAATATAACTACTTTTGCTGTAAAATACAAATTTCATGCTTCTCAAATGTATAGAATAGGTTAGTATACGAGCTTCGATTAAACATAGGCTTGTACGATGTGAAAAAAGGATATTTTAAAAGGAACGATAGCATAAAATCTTGTTTTTATATCCTTCAAAAGACGATTAAATGACCATTTCTGAATATTCTAAGTATGTGAAAGCTTTTAATTATGTGTGTAGAATATTAAGGAATTTCAATTAAAATTGATGAAATGTCACCCCGTTTGACATTGAATCAAGTTATCCAATTTTTTTGCATCCAACATTTCTTGGCTATACTTTATATATATATATATATATATATATACATATATTATAGATAATATATATAGGTATATTAGTATATTATTATAGGTAATTTTATAGACTTTTTAAATATGAACAGCTTATTATCGGTGGAATTCTTTTTATTGAAGGCAAAATTTGGTTGATGGTATACCTTTAAACATTATATTGTGTGTGTGTGTGTGTGAGCTCTTAACACAATACACAAATAATAAAAATACCATAAAATACCTATATTTCATTTTATGACATCTTCAAACTATAAAATATAGAATTTATTCAATTTTATCTCTCTCTCTTATTCAAATTATGTAGATTAAATAAAGAGCGCCATATAATACTTTGAAGTTAGTCGTTAAATATATTTTGCTACTAAAATACAAATTCAATAATTTCATTAAAAAAAACATGTTTCAGTATAAATTCTTCAAATTCCAGTAATTTTAAAATTAAGATTTTAAGAAAATATATATTGATAGTAATTGCATAACACACACATAACATTAAAATAAAGAGGTACTTCCCTTTAGAATGGTTGATAAATTGCATTTTAGAATACGTTTCACACACTGAACTATAATCTTATTTTCTTGTTAAAATCTTTTTTTAATTTGTAAAGTATAATGAAATATGATATTTCTTTTAAACTGTTCTATTCTTTTTTTTACTCATCTAAACAATTGCTAGGATTATTGTTAAGCCTTAACTTATGTTCCACATTTTCTATTACCTAAAAGCCAATGTTGTTATTTAAATTTAATCATACGAACATCTCTCTTTATGGTAAAGTTTAAGTATAGAGAAAAATCAAACATCAGACGAAATGATAAGAAGCTTAAAACCAAAAAAAAAAAAAAAGAACCAAATCTTTGTTTTCGAAGTGAGGGGGATTCCGTACCTTACATAAAAAATTTTTAATTGTATTTAAATCGAACTTAATTATGGTTTGAATTGATTAGAAATATTGGAAAGAAATTGGAAAATGAAATATTCCCGCCCAAAGTTAGCCAGAGTACAACATCTTATATAAGTTTCACTCCCTTCACAGTGGAACTGATTTGAGACATCAAATGAAAAAAATTTTTTGTTGTTGTTGTTGCTTATCTCCAAAGGACTGACGGTGTCAGACCAAATCTAGGAATCCGATGATTGAGAGGAAATCGATGACAAGGAAAAGTGTAGATGTCGTTCCATAGTATAATCATTCAGTTCGGAATATGCTCAGGAGAAGATTAGTGTTCATGGCATTTAGGACACAGGGGGAAGGTCTTGTTACCCGTTACAAAAGTCAGGCATTTCAGGTGGCCAGAGGGGAGACGTGCAAGGCAAGTACTGGATTTCCTATCACAGGAAAGAGACCGAGAAAATTCCGGCTTTCTACCCTTGTAGAAGTGGTGAGACAAAGGGACCTGCCAATCAGTTTTAATTTGGACTTTTCTCAGGGAAAAGAGTTCTAGGTAGGTAAGTGCGTAAGAATAAGGAGCAGGATGACCTGAACCCTCCTTTGCTAAAGTGTCTGCTATTTCATTGCCTCCAATATCCATGTGAGACGGGATCCATTGAAAATAGATATTATGCCGAAGGGAGACAATTTTAAGCTTGTGTAGAATAGAAAGGCTTGCTTGGTCTCCCAAGTAGATCCAATTTTGTTAATGTAGAATTGAACTACGGCTATCAGTTAATATTCAGACATCACTATAATAAGTTTCACTCATGATAGATTCCAATCTGATGTTGATGGCTATTAGTTCGCTACGAAAGATCGAACAAAAGTCGGGATTACGTTGACTAAGACAGAGTTTGTCATGAGGAGTCTCGATGAAAATTCCGCTGCCACTTTGCTGCCATCAGTGTAGATTTTTATGTCATTTGATGGTATATTATTAATGATTTCGAAGGCTAGTTTTTTTAGCAATTCAGGTAAGCAATCCCTCTTGATGACTGCCGTAGAAAGTTCGTAATTGAATTGAACATTGGGAAGAGCCTCATCAGGGTTCAGACCGCAGTGAAGGGAAAGTGGTTCGACATTGTTCTCGATTAAGTGTAGTGAGTTAACCAGACTAAATGGACTGTGCTTCTTTAATCTTTGGAACGGAGTCCAGTTGCTTAGGTAACTTGACGTGAGATTTCCTTGCCCATAACTGTTGAGTTTATTGTAATATTTGACTATACAGAATTGTTTACTGATATGGAGAGTTGTAAGTCTGCTTCAAAGAGTAATATTTCTGAAGGACAACTGCGTTTCAACCCAGTAATGATGCGTGCAGAACTCAATTGGACTTTTTCTAATTTTTTCAAATTGGAATTAGAAGCACAACAGTAGATTGGGAAGCCATATTCTAAAATGGGCCTAATGAGTGCTAGATAGGTAGTTCTAATGGTAGTTGCATCCATTCCTCAGTCTATATCAGAAATGTATTTCAGGAGGCGTAGTCGTTTCCTGGCTTTCAAAGTAATGTATTCGATATGTTTGTTGCATGTAAATTCCGAGTCTAGAATGAATCCCAAGTATTTTGGTTGCTTCTCGTAAGCATGTTTCTGATGATTAAGTAACAAAGAAGGTTGATAGTGATATAAGTGCTTATCTTTAGTAAAGAAGGTGGTAACTGATTTGGTTGGATTAAAAGTAAACCTGAACTCCGCCGCAAACAATTTTTGTTTCAAATCAACAAAATAAGAATTTTATTTAGATATATATCCATTGTTAGGGCAATTATAAAAAAATTGAGCTTTTTATTAACAGACTTCAAAATATCGCCAAAGTTCCTTAAATTCATTTGACAGAAAATTTATTTAAAATTGTGTTTATACATACCATTAATTGGTTTTTGTTCACCACCTTTATTTAGAACTATTGAACTTAATTAATTAAAATCCAGAAAACGTTTTTGTCAAAACTCAAATCAACAACTTTGCTTTCAAATGCCCAACGCAGATTTTAATTTATTTCAGTGCTAATTAACCTCTCGTTATAATATAGCAAAAAAAATAATAAACCATTCAACTTTTTCGCAAGTGAATCGACACACACAGGTGAATTTTTCATCACTGGAAAAGACAATGCAGCTATATTTTAAAATATTTTGATCAAAGAAACTTAAAATGGGGTAATTGTGTTTATTTCTAAAGGGCGCAAAAACAATTGTTCTTTGAAGTGAGCGAATGGGAATATTCCTTATTTAATTAAATTTCATCACGAAAACTCTGCTGGAAGACAATTATTTCGGAGGAATTTTTCGGAAAATTTCTCGAAGTCCATCCTATAAATCGGTTCCTTCTCTAATCTAATTAACGCCCTCTTCATAATTTCCATCCAGACTTTTGAACACACAAAAAGGAAATGAAATTTTCTCTGACAAATGCCGAGAGAAAGAAAAAAATTACGTAACTGAATTAAAAACGAGGAGCTCATTTATTTTATCGGATTAATAAACAAGAATTCGTTTTAATTAAAATAGAGAGAAATTATAAATATGCTCTGGTGATTTGGAATGTCCATGGTACACCTTTTTGCTTTGCAAGTTCGATTGCAAAAGAATTAAAGATAGTTTAGATAACTCGTAATATTTGACGGAAAAATTTGCTCTGGAGTTTTGATTTCAGGAGATTGAATTCTTTAATAAGTCTTGAAGAATGCTGCAATGAATCTTTTGTTGTTGAAAGTTAATTTAAGTTTTGTCAAAAAAATAGTAAAATTTGTTCTTTTCTCATATTTGAATAGTTGTATACTAAACTGCTTTTCTATAATATTGTTATACTAAAATAATATGTTTCATAATCGAAATTGTATTCATATAAGAAAATAAAAAAATTAACATCCAAAAACCCATTCTTGAATGAATTATATGAAAATTACAAAAGCAATGGTGAATTTGTTTTTCGTTTTTAAAGGAAAATGCTTTTAATAATAAGTGGTGATATAAATAACATATCTAAGTTTTGAGATGTATATGTCTATAAAGATATCAATAATCTCTTTTATAGACCAAACCTGTAGCAAGACGAATATGGTGTTTCAAGTAACGTTTTTCAACTTAATTTGCAATATACATATCACCATATTATTTCTAAGTAAACTCACGTTTACTTGTTATGTTTTATTTTTAAATTAAATTAATGTAACGATTAAAGCATTTTGGTAGCCTAGTGGTTAGGGCATCGGCCTTCCATCTGGAAGGGTGGGGTTCGATTCCCAATGCCGCCAAAGTCCCACCAAGTACATGCGATATACGTGCTCCTTAAATCCGTGGAATCGAAAGTCCTGTGGTTGGTCATTGATCAGTCACCATGGGTACAATGGTCTGGAGAAAATTTCCTCCCTCTTCAGATCAATGTTAAAACTGATGGAGGGGATCCTCTGGTTGTGCCATACTATAGGAAGATTTAAAAAAGAGCAAAGATGCACTTTCACCTTCGTGATGCTCTGATTAAAATGAAAAACGTTCCCCTATTGACTTATATTCGCATAGCCAAGGTATATCGAGTTGGCTTGTCCAAGTGTCTCATAAGCAAAAACAACAACACATTTATATGAACTTCATTGAGAACACCATTTGACAATTTATTGTGACTCCTCTGATAATAGTTTAATCTCGAATGCTTGCTGCTCATTGAAAGATTTGAAATTGTCGAAAACGTTATTGTGATACTTTTTCTATTTGTTTTGTTTGGAAAAGATTTCTGAGAGCTGTCTCATTAAGGATCTCAAAATCCGGCAGTTAGATTGCTGAACCGATATCTTCTCTAAATATGTGCGAGTCCTTAATAAAGATAAAGAAGAAATCTCGTTCTTAACTATTGCTGAAAAATCACACAAAACATTACTCTGGTTAAAAGACAAATCGTTAACAAGGCAAACACAACGGGAAATAGAATCAAAATTCATGTTATCAGAGAAAAACATCCATCTTAATTTCTATTAACTTGAAGATGTGACTATTAAAATTGTAAGCAAATTGTTTGAGAGGCATGTTGCTCGCATTCTAGTAGTGGTTTTTTATTGTGGCCGTCAACGTCATTAGATATGCTAATTCAGTAGAGTGAATTGAACTATGTATATAGTTATCCTTCAAGTTGTCTGTACACTATTCATTTTGTGCTACGTTGATCCAAATGAATGAAGTGTATGAACAATGTATACAAATAATGTATTCACGTTTAATTAAAGTTGTATAGTTAATTCGCTAGTTAAATGTGTTCACACTTTTTTCTATCCTTGATAGTTTCGATATGTCACCACATTTCTTGCTATGAAATATAAATTTAATTGAATTAGTATTTTATTCCAAATAATTGTAAATTTATAAGCATTTTCTTGTAAAATGGAAAATCTAAAAGGCAAGATTTTATGCAATTTTTCAACAATTACAGTACTTTCTAGAAGAATTTTTCATATTTAAAGGGTCTGTTTCATAGATAGTTATAATAAGCAGGATATAACCGCGCGAAAATTACATTTTGCAATTTGTTTTCTTTTTGTTTCAGTCTTGTAGTTTAATTGGAAAAGATACATAGAAATGAGTCTTTGAATCATAATAGTGATATTAATGTCAGAATTTTTTTTTTTAAGAGATTATTTTCTTCCATTTTTGATGATTTTCCGAAATTTTACTAAGTTTTTAGATACGTTACCAAAATATTATCATTATTTTTTTTAATGTTTCACGCTATCTATTCTTTGTTTATGCAGCAAGTTCTATAAAATCTAATATATTAGTAGAATTTGCTATAGAATAGTGTGATATAGAAGTGAGTAGTACCCACTTTCTCAATACAAATAACAATCTTTCGGTAAATAAAAGATAATTACTAAATATGAAAAAAAAATTAATTCGTCGTTCTGTTTAACTCACCAATTAGGTGTGTTAGAAGGTTGTTAGCAGCGATGTAATTGTAATACAACATTATACATATCTCCAATATTTTATCATTTGATTTCAGAAATAAAAATGGAGATACTTACTATCATTTATATTATACCATATTTCAATTTTTTTAAGTGTTCGAATAGCCAAATTAAATTTTAAAAGATTTGATTGATTTCTGATTCATCAAAAATTTTTTGGGTAACTGGTGATTAATAGCTACAAAAATTGTTTTATATTAATTGTACACCACCTCTTTTAGAGTTTCTTTATTATCATTTTTATGAATAAAAATAGAGATTTTATTTGTTAATGCGTCATATTCATTTTTATTAGCTTTTGATTGACTAAAATATGAATTAACATTAATTTTTCATGTGTTTTTGATTCATCAGAAAACTTTTTGTGGAACTGACGATCACCAGTGTTAAAAATTGTAGACTATTGTTATATATTGTCACCCAAAATTTCCTTATCATGTTTATGAAATACATAATTATAATTTTTAACTATATCAATATTCGATTTTTTTTATTTCTATAGTACTTTAATTCTTCTTTAGCTATTCTAAGGGGAATAATTTAAATTAACTCAAATTCTTTAATGAGGTTTTGATTTATGAAAAAATATTTTGGAAAGCTAACAATCATTAATAGTAAGAATTGTCGTACAGTTGTTGTGTTCCGTATCCTACCATCTACGCAAGATTTTATTATATAGACAAGAAATATAACTTGTTTAATGATGTGTCATATTAGAATTTATTTTCAAATATTAATTTCCAAAACAGGAATTAAAGCAGATTTTGCGCTTATTCTAAAACCACTGGAGAATTTTTAAGAAACTGCATATATTTTTACAACATTTTACTTGATTTTAATGAGCTATGACCAAATTTGTTACTTTTAGAACATGAATCTTTTTTTATCCATTAGACTATTCAATATACAAAACTTGTCGAATTAATCCTTGAATGAGTCAGAAATAAATTCTTTGATGCTCCTTGTGACTGTAATGCCTCAACAAAAGATTAACGTGGTAAAAAAAACTTAGATTTTTTCTTAATTTTTGTCAAATAGTCAATTATTATACAGCCATGGCAGTCTTGTTAAGAAAGATGTAGCTTTTGTGTATGGAAAATAATATTTGATGCCATTAGTAGGTCTAATAGACTAATAGGCCTAATGAAACTAATCCCTTGTTAATTTTAATGATTTTCTGTGTATATGAGGGGATATTTACAAAAGTTAATGATGCACAAGCATTTGGACTTCGTCATTTAATTTCAATTTGAAATTTCGAAGTTGTTTGCTATATATAATAGTGATCTGTCGCCGGATGTAGGAAGTCGAAAACGAATGCGATATTACAAGCTAAATAACATAAACTTTAATACTTCACACCATTGGACTATTGGAACTTCCTTCTTAACTCTATTATGTATTGAAGCACGCATTCAGGCGTAGCCCTAACAAACAAAATAAGGTTACCAAAAACAAGTTCCATTTTCAATTCCAATAGAAGGAAATAATCATTCTTCTCAAGTTTCGGAAAATATTTCCTATATAAGGAAGAAAAGCAATTGTGAAATATAGTACAGGGGGGGGGAATCTTTGGAAAACTGAAGCTCTTGTTTTTCGTCGGAGAAAAAATTAATTAGTCGTAAAAGCGATCGAATTCCACCAAACGGTTGCTTACACACGGTGCTATAACGGCGAAGAGGTGAAAATCATTAATACTGGGAGAAAGAGACAGAAATGGGATTGTTTTCACTTTCAATTACAATCCGGCTCATTAGCAGTAAAAACCGCGGATTAAGCACTCGTAAAAACAAAAGCACCTCGACGACACTATGCGGCAGTTCAAATGGAGCGATAGAAATAAAGCACTCCACTCCCCTGGAATAATTTAGTTACTTTTTGGAACGGGGAAAACGTAACAAAGAGTGAGATGTTCTGAACTGATAAAATGCTTTTTTTATAGCCCTTCGTTGTGTTCATTGGGTGCTTTACAGTCTTTTCTACTTAGCAATAATTATTTTGGGGCTTCTTTTGTTTGGATGCTTGGTGTTTTCAAGTGATGTTTCAATTTCAGAATGGGGAACAAGTCCTGTTTTCTTTTATTTCCTGTATTTTTACTTTCAAATTTTTCTCTAGAAAAGTTTTGTTTTCTGTTAATTTCATTATTTCTAAAGAAAGAAAATAATTATTTTAAAAGAACATAATTTGATATGTTAGCAAAAGAGTAAATGTTTCTTAATTTGCATAAGTATTATTCTAGGAATAGTTGTAAATAGGATACAAACATTAATAAGGTTGCTTGGTAATTAAAAGTTACTGGAAGTTTTTTTGAATATCCAAAGTAAGTTGACAAATGAAAATATTTTGTCGATAATGTGAGTCGCAAAAACTCTCAAGCAACAAGCACATTGTGATACACAGATGTTCCTATAAAAAGCAAAAAAGTGTTTGCTCTGGAACACAATTAAGATTGAATTTATGACTCCAATTCTCGGGAACAGTAGTGGCCTGGTTAATTACGCATCGTTCTCATAATCGGATGATAGTTAATTCAAACCTCGGCTTAACCGAAGATCCGTCGTGTGTTCGCTAAAGGCGAATAAGACCTGTAAAAACTGAGCGTGGTCGTAGTGTCCTCCAAGTGAAATAATACCTTTGATGGTGGCAGGCTAAATATTTAGATTTTCTGACTGGTCCCTGCTTCAAAATCACGAAGACTCCACCCGGCTGCTTCCATCTAACTGGTAATTCCCAACTCAGGGATAGGTACATAGAAGCATGCTGGTGAAACAACTACTCCAAGTCTGGGAATAACACTACAAACATTCTGCTGTTATGAGCCCTAATAAATAGAGTAGTCACTAAATCATTATACTTATTTTGTAGAAAACAGTTTATGAGATCAATTTGTAATAAGGACAGAGCGTAACCTACTCTAACTGATTATTGTAATCAATTAGAATAGGCAGATTTCAAGTTTGATCCACAACATGCAGTTTATTTCACACCCAGATACGGTTGAATGAAATAAGACACATGTTATAATTTTAATTCTGACATACCATTTATCAGCATACATGATTTTTTTTTCACCATGTAAAGAATGATCCAAAAACTTAAGGCAATTGACTGATGAGCATTTTAACTTTCCACTTAATTCCTTCCAGAAAGAAATTTCTTAAAAAGTGGACCCAAAAATAAATAAATAAAATAAAATATAAATAAATAAAACAGAAAATTGTTAAACTTTTTTTCCAAAAGATTTGCAAAAAAGCAAAAATGTAGAATTTACCTTGCTTGTTCAATAGTTACAAAGTTTGAACACACAGAACCTTTAACGTCCAAGAGTTGTCTTATAATTATGTTACTATGAGGTAAGAAATACAAAGTTATCTAAATTTACATTTTAACATCGCTTTTTTTGAATCTCTGTTACGGATTGTCTCTTGATTAACTTGTTTTCAAAACCTGTTTCCCATTGACTACATCTGTTAATTACTTGTTGCTGGTCAAGACAGTTTCCATATATTAAAGCCACATTGAATGAATTACCCATACCTATCATCTAAGATTAATTTAATTTGCTCTTAGATAAATTACCCATGTTGTTTCTTCTAGAGACGGTAGCTCTATCTCTGAATTTGCTCGCCACCTATTCCAAACTTTCAGCGAACTTATTTATATCTTTCTTCTCTTACTTTGCATACTACAACAAATAAAATTTGTGTATTCATTAGTTTTATTTTCTAACTAAGTAATCTTAATAGCCAGCAATGAATTTTGAGTTATTTTTCAGTTTATATCCCCTATTTTTATAATTATAGTCATGAAACAACAAATAACTCTGTAATTAAGTGAATAGCACTTTTTTATGATATTCAATATGTGCGTTTCGATTTTTTGCATACAATATCGCGTATTACATTTCCTAATTTACTGATAAAAAAAACTTACTCAAAATGACAAAGTACATTTCAAAAGCAGACATGAAATAATTTTGTTTAGTTTTGCTCCCTTTTTTTTATCATTAAAATTATGTGAATTTTAAAAATAACAAAACCATTAATGAAATGAACTGCATTTTTATTATATTCAATATGATCTTTTTAACATATGCCTTGTACAGTATCATTTAGCTATAAAAATACTGCGTAAATAAGACAATGCATTTTTACACCAAAATATTTATTAACGCGAAAATATAAACCGAAATTGAGGCATAAATCCGGATTGTCTTCTTTTTTTAACTTTTCCTTTTATTCTTTTATAAATATATTTTTTTACCTTTTTTTTCTCAAAAATGCACCTGTGTGTTATCACATGAAACCTTCATTATCGTTTCGTTGAAAACATTTCATTGTTGTACACAGATTATAAAAGGAAAGAAGGAAATGCACGGAAGTTACCGTCCTGGTCGCTTGAGGCCTTTTATTTTAACCGGATTTTCTCCAGTGGCGGCAAGAGATTTGTGAGTCCCTCACCAACAACTTCGCCCGACAACCAGAGGGATGGCGGGGGAGGAATAGAAGAAAACGACCTCTAATAACTAACCGCACGGCCTGCGATGAAGATGAAAGAAAAGTAAGTACCCATCGATTTCAGAGGAATGGGGGAGGATAAGGAAAAACTTTCTTTCTTATCATATTGATTAGAGGAGAAAGAGTTAGACACCAGACAAAAAAATGTTTTCGAAAAGTTGGTGATAGTTATTGACTAAAACGAAATTTCTTTCACCGATAAACAGGAAAAAATACACTAAAAATAAATAACAGGAATTATGAGACGAGCCCATGTAACTATTCGATAACATAATCAGTTCGTACTATTTTTTTTTTCTTATGGCCCAACGTTCTGTTCCTTTGGATGTAATTAACTTAAGCAAGAAGTTTTCTTCTCTCCCAAAAAAAGAAACAAAATGGGGAATACAGAAAAACTTTCTTCCCCTGAAGAAAATAAATGCGTCTCCTGATTTTTATTTAAATATTTTTAAGTTTTTAAGCTTCTTTCACCATTTTCCCTTGAGCATCATGATTATGAAACGTACATAAAAAAAGTTGTCTGTCTAGATATAAATATTTCTAGATGGCTTAAATTTATGAAATCAAGCTCATAATTACATGTATGTTTACTAAAATTAACAATAAAGAACCAAATTTTATCCAGTCATAAACATAAAATAAGAGATGATAAATTTATTTTTAAATAATCTTTTCAGTTGCGCTACAACTTATTTATAGACCTAAGCTGTCTGAATCCAATTGATCTGATCGTTACGATACACCAACAATTTTTAAAGTGCTGAGATCCGCCTTTTAACATTCTATCCATTTTATGCGATCTCTTTTCTTGGTACTCTCTACACTTCCACTATCTTAGATGATCAATGGTAAATCGTGATTCATGACCAATGAGAGAAGACACTATCGGAAGTATTATACAGAGAATACTCAAAATTTTAAAAACCATAAGAAATCGCACTTGAAACTTAACATTTATAAGAAATGATTGTATATCGTTTTAAAGTGAAATTTTTATACTTATATGTTTGATGCTATTTATATTAGCTAGCTTTCTTATCAATCCAACAAGTTTCTGCTACTGAAAGTGAATTTGATCTCTTGCATTATAAAATAGGAAGTACAAGTGTCCCAATTTTCCAACAAAGTTTTCTCTATATTTATAGAGTTATAACCATATTTACAATGCTCTGAAGTGTAATAATCAATGTATACTATCTCTGAGAAGAAAAGATGTAAGATTACTACCAAAATAAACATTTTTGTGAGAGGATATCAACTAAAAATTGGTTCAAGCATTTCATTTAGATTTCAACAATTTCATTTTCTTCTTCTCTAGAGAAATGTATTCCAATCAATTTATATAAGAAATTGTATTTATATAAGATTTAGATAGAATTTGTATTTATATAAGAAATAATTTTTTCGATTGATCCTGGAAATATTTTCAGCTGCAAAATAATGTTAGCAGTTTGAATCCTATTGAAACTTTGAATTCCATATTATTAGAAGGAAATAAGTAACAATTTCTTTGTAAATTCTACTCTCCTTATTATTTTCGCAAAATAAAGATAAATTTAGCATATTTATTTAACAAGATATAGTGAAAATCTACATTAAAATCTTTGAACTTATTTCACATGTCTTGTTTTCTTTCTTTTTTTTTTTTTTTTTTTTTGTACTATTTTCTGATTGGTTGGGTTTTCTGGTGCAAGGTCCAAAAACGACAAGCTGGGCCAATAACTATTTTCTGGTAACACAAAGGGATTTTTTTTAAATTTTGGGTAGATTTTTTTTTAAGAAAATTTAAATAATCTATTAAGGACCTTCAAATGTACAATACAGTATTTGCTTTAATTTACTTTCGAGTCTTTCTAGAGGCTTCTAGGAAGATGCCTAGATTTGAATAACCATTACGCGATGATTAATATTTGATGTTCTCAAAATTTTAGACATTTCTTCATCCAAACTATTATTATTTAAAAACCCCTCTTTTATTTAGTTTATTTTTATTTTTAAATTTACTTTACATTCTCATCACATTTTGGAAGAAATGTACATTATTAAGTTTTCGTTTTTCATAGTTATTTTAGAGGAAACCATTTGATTTTTATAAAAAAAATCTATTTATTAGATTAATTTTCACTTATATATATACAAGTAATTTAGTATGAAATTAATTGACTAAAAATATTTTTAAATTTTAGTCATATTTATTTCGGAAGTTTTGTAATTCGTAATTTAAATAACTTTAATTTTTTCTATATGGTAAAGTACAAAAATTATATACATAGGCATCGCTCTGAAGCTTTTTATAACATATTTATATACTAACGGCATAATGCCACTTCAGATACCCTTTCTTTCTGGTATATTTCCAGCACTGCTTTAATATTCAGATTTGATATCTCATCAAACTGCTGCGAGTCTAAAGCCTCAGCCAAAGAAATTTCTTTGTTTTTAACGCGTTAATGTTGTTGTTTATCTCCAAGGGTTCTGACGGAGTCAGACTAAATCTAGGAATCCGTTGATTGAGAGGAAATCGATGACAAGGAAAAGAAAAGTGTAGATTTTGTTCCATAGTATAATCACGCAATTCAGGATATGATCAGGAAAAGCTTGGTGTCCATGGCATTTAAGACAAAGTGGGAAGGTCTTGTTATCCGCTATAAAAGTGAGGCATTTCAGGTGGCCAGAGGCAAGACGTGCAAGGCAAGTGCTGGATTCCCTATCACAGGAAAAAGCCAAAGAAAGTCCCGGTTTTCTACCCTTGTAGAAGCGGTGAGTCAAAGGGACCTGCTAATTGGTTTTAATCTGGAATTTTCTCAGGGACAAGAGTTCTAGGTAGGTAAGTGCGGAAGAAGAAGGAACAGGATGACGTGAACCCTCCTTTGCTAAAGTGTCTGCTATTTCATTGCCTCCAGTATCCATGTGAGACGGGATCCATTGAAAATAGATATTATGCCGAAGGAAGACAATTTTAAGCTTGTGTAGAATAGAAAGGCTTGCTTGGTCTCCCAAGTAGATCCAATTTTGTAAGTGTTGAATTGAACTACGGCTATCAGTTAATATTCAGACATCACTATAATTAGTTTCACTCATGAAAGATTCCAATCTGATGTTGATGGCTATTAGTTCGCTACGAAAGATCGAACAGAAGTCGGGATTACGTTGACTAAGACAGAGTTTGTCATGAGGAGTCTCGATGAAAATTCCGCTGCCATTTCGGTGATTTATTTTGCTGCCATCAGTGTAGATTTTTATGTCATTTGATGGTATATTATTAATGATTTCCAAGGCTAGTTGTTTTAGCAATTCAGGTAAGCAATCCCTCTTGATGACTGCTGTAGAAAGTTCGTAATTGAAGTGAACATGGGAAAGAGCATCAGCAGGGTTCAGACTGCAGTGAAGGGCATGTGGTTCGACATAGTTTTCGATTAAGTGTAGTGAGTTAACCAGACTGAAGGGACTGTACTTCTTTAATCTTTGGAACGGAGTCCAATGGCTTAGGTAACTTGACGTGAGATTTCCTTGCCCATAACTGTTGAGTTTATTGTAATATTTGACTATACAGAATTGTTTACTGATATGGCGAGTTGTAAGTCTGCTTCAAAGAGTAATATTTCTGAAGGACAGCTGCGTTTCAATCCAGTAATGATGCGTGCAGCACTCAGTTGGACTTTTTCTAATTTTTCCAAATTGAAATTAGAAGCAAAACAGTAGACTGGGAAGCCATATTCTAAAATAGGCTTAATGAGTGTTAGGTATGTAGTTCTAATGATAGTTGCATCCGCTCCCCAGTCTCTACCAGCCATATATTTCAGGATGCGTAGTCATTTCCTAGCTTTCAAGGTAATGTATTCGATATGTTTGTTGTACGTAAATTCCGGGTCTAGATTAAATCCCAAGTATTTTGGATGTTTCTCGTAAGTAAATTTCTGATGATTAAGTAACAAAGAAGGTTGGTAGTGATATAAGTGCTTATCTTTAGTAAAGAAGGGGGTAACTGATTTGGTTGGATTGAAACTCAACTTGAACTCCGCCGCAAACTTGGAAAGAGCCTCGAAAGAACTGTTAATCCGAAATTCTATCTCAAGAATGGAAATTCTAGAGCTCCAGAGAATTATGTCATCAGCAAACATTTCAATGCACGTGTCAGTAGAGATAGTCCTCTCAATACCAAAGGAAAAAACAGTCGGGCTGAGAACAGTTCCCTGGGGAACACTTTGCCCAAGTTGAGAACTTTTTGAGAAGGATTTTTTATATTTAACCTTTATATACTTCTGATGGAGATAATCAGAAATTTAAGCCAATGTATTACCTCGGATATTAAAAGGATTATGCAGTTTAATGATGAGTTTATGCTTCCAAACTCTGTCGAAAGTTTTTGACAAGTCCAATAGAGCCGCAACGCTGTGATTAATAGGTTTAAGATTCTGGGAATTCCTGATGGTTTGAGCAAAAAACAAAACTTGATCAATAGTTCTGTGGCTCTTACGAAACCCATACTTTTGCTCAGGGAGAAGTTTATTTTCATCCAGAAAAAAGCGAGGTGTGATCAAAATCATTTTCTCTATGATTTTACTAGTGGTACAAGTTAGATCAATCGGTCTGAAGTCCTCGGGGGAGTAAGAATTTTTGCTTAGCTTTTTAACTGGAATAATGATGACCTCTTTCCATTCCTGGGGAGTCTGCCTTTTGTCCACGAAGAGTTAAAAATGTCAAGGAGTCTTACTTTTCCCAGGCATCCCAGGTTTTCAAGCATAAAACCATGGATACCGTCCGGGCCAAGAGAGTTGCTGAGATCGGGGAAGGACATTGACAAAAGTAGTTCACGCATAGAAAAGTGAGCTGCCATAGAAAAATCACCTAAGTCAGAGCTACAACAGCCATGTAAAATATTCCTTGCTTTGCGTAACACAGGTTTGTCCTAGTTGGTGAAGTTGAACCTACTTTTTTGGTAATAGGTAGCAAGACCATTGGCAGCAGATTGATCGTTCTTGAACAGTTGTCCATTATAGTCTTTGACTGAGTTGCCCTCCTCGAATTGGGGATGCACATTGTTGATACCCTTAACTATTTTCCAAAGTTTTGAATTGAGAGTTCTCACGTCAATTTGATTACAAATTTCATTCCATCTATATCTTTTTAAATAGGTATATGCTAATTTAATTTCTTAATTAATTTTATTGATCTTAGATCTAGAACCATTCTCCTTACGAATGTCAGTTTTAAGAAGATCTTTTCTTGAAAAGAGGCTTAAGAGTAGTAGAATCCTGAGTGAAAAATGAGGGATATAACGTTTCACATTTCTCTAGGAATAAAAGCTTTTGCATGCTTAAGAATAGTTTCTTTGAAATTCTGCCAGGAAGTGTTTAGAGATTCATTAAGGGGCAGAGAAGCCAGGTCACTATCTATTAAGTTTCTAAAAGAGGTCCAGTTGGCTCTCTTGAAGTTCCAGAATTTTTCATTGGAGTTGAAAACTTTTTGTCTCTTACTGAATTCTATAATGATAAGCAGATGACCACTCACAATGTTATCCAGTGTTGACCACAAACATTGCGGGAATAACCCTGTACTGGTCATGGCTATGTCTAATGCCTCAGATGAGTTATAGCTAAAAGAACTGTGGGTAGACGTTCATTGAGGATCATAAAATTACAGTCATCAACCAACTGGAGAACGTCAAGACCTCTATACTTAATACTGGATCAACCCCAGATAGTATGTTTAGCATTCAAGTCGCCGAAAATGATGGAATCTTTGCCCATGATGTTAGATTGACTACCCGGTAGACGGTTTTGATTAGGTGGATGGTAAACATTGGAAATGTTTAAGGGTTTCCCTCTTTATGTAATTTTTTTACCCTCGATTTCAAGGTCAGAGTTTTCAAAAGCGGGGTTGCTAATGCTTTCGTGTTTGATGTTTCGAATAAAGAAGGCGAAGCCTCCACCTCTCGAATTAGGTTAGTCCTGTTCTTTACCTCCTTAGTCCTGTTAGTGGCCTCATCGTGGCAACGGGGTGTTCCTGGGAGGAGTGGGCGAAGTACGTCGGGAGTTTTTTACTCCTGGTAGGGTCACCCAAGGCGTGAAGGCCACTCCATAATTCCCAACTAACACTAACAGGCATGGAGCCAAGTCAGTCTTCTTCCTCACGGTGCTCCAGTCTTCGGACTACAGAAGCTGCACTTTTTCTCCCTATGGATCTGTTGACAAATGATATTGATACTGCATCGTACGTCGCGCAGGATAAACAGAGACGCGCTCGAGGTTTAGGCAGAAGATCTCGATCGAAGTCATCTACGGTCTCCCTTTGCTTTAAAAACCTTTAAGATCTTGCAGTGCAACATTAATGGACTGTCTACTTTGGCTACTAGGGTCAACGCGTTAATGAAATACTCAATTAACCTTTTCCAAAAATACATAAACTTTTTTTGGCTTGTAACTTACCTACACATGAGCATAAATTAAGGTGTAGTAAGAATTTTATGTTTTGTAATACATTTTCTTTGTTTCATTATTTAAAATGATCCCATAATTTCAAATGTTGATTAATATTACATAGAAATTTCATGCAATATTAGCTTGAATTCAAAATTTCGAATTGGGAAGTTTGGAATTATTTATCGAACGACTGGGTAAACAGTCACATAAAAAAAAGAATTCTTTAAACTAGAACATTAAAATATAGGAAATTTTCATTTACAATTCTCTTCTACCAATCTTTTATTTTTTTATTGTCGAAGGCCAATTTTAGAAGTTCCAATAAAAAATTACATATGACAAATATTATTTAAAAAACACATTGCAATTTAGAATATAGGATTTAATATTTCCCTATGTTAAAGTCATTTTATTCTCAGGATACAAATATAACAACATGGTACACTTAAATCTGTATTGGGTCACTTGTTTGTTGCTAAATAGTTATATTTTGCACACAAAGTCTAATAAGACTTAGAGCTACAGTATATTTAGCTCTGATAGAAGGCATGAGATAAAAATAACGTATAAGGTTGTACCATGTGCATAAACGTAGCTTAATACTTTCCGTGAGGTCTTGTCTGAAAAAGGAAAAAATTCATTTTTATTTTTATAATTACATTAAAAAAATTTATCTGAAGGTTTTTGTTGTTATTTTCATATTTTATTATAAGAATATTATAATTTGATATTTAGTTATATATAATTTTTTTATTTTATTTTTATCAATTATATATTTTCATTTTATAACTGAATCATGAAAATCAAATTTTTATCATTTTATTACTATATATCTCATGTTAAAAAATATTCAGAATTTGTTCTTGTCTTACTTCTTTTAAAACTTTGAAAATATATTCCTAAACACTCTAAAAAGAAATAGTAGTTTTCAGAACATAAAAATAAAAACACTCAATAATCGAATTTGCAGACACAAAATTAGAGCTATGAGAAAAAGAAATATAAAATAATAAAAACATATAAAATTAAAATATTTATTTACTCACTTGAAGTTCTTTCAAGTACAACGTGATCAGAATTAAGTTTAATCCTCCATTCCTAAGTTCCTACTAAGATTTGTGTTTTTTTTTTTTTTTTATCTTAGTTCACGGTGTTACAATAATATTTAGGAAAAAAGTTTTATTAATTAAAATTGTGGCAGTGATTAGAATTTAATTTAGTCAATTAAAAATTCTCCTCTTACGAAAAAGTTCATATTATTAATTTAAAATGGCTTATGTTATGTTATAAAATTAAAATTAAGAAGGCTAGGAAAGAATTGCTTTTATATATATGCTGTATTGAAAACATCATTATATTTCGATTAATTTGATTTCTTTCTAAATATTCCAACATAACTTTAAGAATTTATAAATGTTAGGTTAATTTTCAGAAAGAATTATTTAAATAATATGCTTAAGTTTGTGAAATTCGTTTTTTATGATTGAAAATTTCATTCTTATTTATCAGTATCTTAAATTTAAACCAAAATTTAAAGCCGTTACTTTCGCAATAAGAAATCAGATGTTATTTTGTTATAACTTTTTTGTATTCCTTTACGGAAAAAAATAAGATTTAATATTAGCTTTGTTAATTTAAGAATATTTTAGTGTACATCTTATATTTTTATGAGTATTATGAGAATGAAACACTGTCCTCTTCATTATTATCTAACCGAAATATTTTTTATATTACTTCCATAATATTTATTTATATATTTTTAAATTTCAATTTTTTTTATTTGGAGACTGAATTAGAAATATAAATTTTAATTCTAAATATAAAATTAGTAAAAAATATCTCACCTCTACATTTTCAACAATCACAATACATGAAAACTTTCTCAAATCTGAATATTTTTACTTTAAACTTTCAAACTCTTAGGAAAATTTCCAAACTTTCACTAATTTTAAAACTTTTAGGAAAAGATACTTAAAAAAATGGTGATAAAAATAAACAATTAGGAATGATAATTAATAATTTATCTCATTTATTAAGAGAATTATTCAATAAATGGAGATACATCTATTCAAAAATAAGTCTATAGCGATTATTTATCAAAATATCATGAACAGAATACCAAATATAAATCAACTATATTCTGAACAAATAAAATTATTATGCGTTTAATGTATTCTTTATTAGTTCTTTGTGCAACTGTACAGGCATCTAATGAAGAAAAATATTCAAAGTACAGCTGATGGTTACAGCAAGCGATCAAATGACGTAATTATCACTTTACAATCGAATTTAAATTATTCACGAAATATGACTTCACCTTTCTGGATGTCTGAGCACTCAAGTGAATTGCACGTGCGCATTAGAAAATTTTTATGAAATACCATAGCATTCACAAAAATGCTTCCTGTAATAAGTTTTATTATATTTTGATATAAACTGTATATAGTGCTTACACATTAATGTGTAAATAAATATACACATTAATGTGTAATAAAATTAGTTATAATAAAGTTTAAAAATATTTGGTATCCAATTTTGAAATCGATATTTACTAGAAGCTTAACTCGTGTATAATTTATTTTATTGCTTATGGAGATCTCTGTAAAACCAGATGTATTCGTGAAAAAGGATACTTTAAGAATGAAAATATTAATTGTATAAATGTGGAAGTAATACAATGGCTATATCTTTAATGACAAAACATTATTATTAGCTGCGCGGGCGCTTTCTCCGTATCAAGAAAAACTTGATGAACTTTGATTATTCCTTTACTACATCCTTTAAGTAGTAGATAATTTACCCAAATGAAAAGTGTAAAACTGATAAAATGGGAATTATGTAATTCAATTGTGCAAATCTTGATGTGTCTGAACTAAATATTTTTGTCTCATCTGAGTATTATTTATCCTTATATTGTGTATAGTAGCGTAAAGTTTGGTGAGAAGAGTAAGAAGAGAGTATTATTTGGTTACTAAGTAGAAATCCATAAACTTTAAAACATGTAATCATGATTGAGCAAAAATTATTGAAATAAAGGTCTTATATAATTTCCCTAAAATTTAATTAAAATGATTAAATTTTATGCCTTCTCAAAAATATAAACTGATTAATGCATTGGGTGAATCCATAAATTTGAATAAAATTCGGAGCAGTATTATTTATTATTTCCTGCATTTAACTGTGCAGCTTTACAGAAATTCAACTTTAAGGGATAAAGAATTCCTAAATTACAGTTGAGTGATGTTTTTCTTCAAATTTTCATTTCTCTGTCAATTACTTTTACGGATACACGGCATTATTCTTTTAAATTTACTCTTTGATTTATATTATTTTTATTAAAATTTCCAAAACAAGATAATAAATGTTATGTCTACAAGGTAAGAAGAAATTTGACTCACAGTGAAGTGGAGAACCATTTTATAAAGTATTTCCATGATCATAGTATTGTCTTTCGTAAATATTCTCCATAGATAATGAGTTGTATTTACGTGTCACAAGAAAGAAAATTAATAAGCATTCCAACTACCAACAATGTGCTACAGAAAGCACAAAATGAAATACTACTCCTCCATTTTTCAAAAGTGATGTCTGGGGTTTAATATTGCTTTACTAGTTCACAATACTCTCAATTTAAGATAAACTTGCAAGTTTATAATTTATTATAGCGAGATAAATATTAGCAAATACTTTCTAGGTCAGATAATCTTTTATTCAAAAAAGAACTTCGAAACTGATTCTAAATTTTTAACATAACATGAATGATAAATATATTCCTATCGATATTGTTACTAAAACATCTTAGAAATACTGCTCCTCATTACGCTTGCTTTTAATTTATATTATAATTTTAAAAAAAATGAAAAAAATAGACTTTTATATATTAATAAACTATATGCTTATAGATAAAAATATATTTGCACGTTTATGTAATTTGTTCTTGTTATAAAGTCTCCTTTATTGGTTAACAAAGATCAGAAAAATCAATAATCATCTCCAGATCTTTTCTTGAGTAAGAGGAAATAAAAAGCTAAATAGAGGGAAAGAGAGAGAGAGAAGAATGCATTAGTTTAGATTTTTTAAATGGATATTAATGACGCCTCTCAATCTTCAGAAATAATTTTACGCCTTGTGGCCCTTGATTATGCAACAAAGTGTTGCCTTGCATAAATTCCAAGTATGCTCCCAGTAAAATAAATTGTAACATTAATTTAATCCCTCTGGGGCATTCCCACCAAACCGAATTAACTCCGCTTCCGATTTCCATGCATAAATCAAGCCAAAGTTCATTATCATTTTGGCAGACCTTCGCTACAATTAGTTTATAAGTTTATTATAATCTCACCGCCAAACATTACGGATCATGCACCATGAAAACCACAATAACAGGGGTAAACGGAAGCTTACTCTTTGCTTGGCGACAAGAAATTAAAAAAAAAATACAAGTATTCATTTTTAATGAGCAAATTTAATACGGATTAATCCTTTTAATGAGTATATTTAATGCTCACTTGGGTAAGATTCAGTTTGAATTTGAAAAGTTTGATAAACTGGAAAACAACATTTGTATATTTGTGAAAAAAATATTTCGAAAGAAGCCATAAGATATAGAATCACAAAATTTTAAGAATAATAAATCATTAGAAAATCTGCATTACAATTCACATATGTTTATTAAAAATTCTATGTTTTTAAATATATTATATATTCTGCCTATAAAAACTGCCTTTTGAATGTATAAATTTGCGAAAACATTCTCAGTGAACCATGAGTATATCATAGTAGTCTTAGTATAAGTGTTCAGAATATTTAGATTATTTTGCAAAAAAATAAGTTCAAATGAAAACTTATGTAAAATTTAAAAGCAAAAATTCTCATTAGAGAAAATGTTGGAAAATAATCCGAAATAATCTAGAGATCAATAAATAACTGTGATAATGTGCCACGTAAATAAAATACATTATCATCACATGATTGCGAAGGAATCTAAATATCAGGGAAAAGGCCAATAAATAAAAGATTCATTCCCAGAGATTCTCAATCTTAGTGTGATAACTATAAAATTCAAATAATAGATTAATTATAGTTAATCAATTTGGGAAAATAAAATCTAAATTAATTGAAATTTAAAATATAATCAAAATTTTGATATTCATACGAACTGGTTTTGGTCAGTGCTGTCAGCGGAAATTTTTCTAAACTATTAAGTTCAAAAAGAGAATTAAAATATCTCACAAAAAAGGAATTTGTTTGTCATATTAAAATGAATGCTAACATGTGTGTAAAGTGAACGATAATTTAAAACAGACTTAGAGCATTTAAAAAATATATGAATGAAATTATATAAATATGAATTAATTTGCAAAATATACAGTATGCGAAAACATATTTATACTCATACTTACAATTAATATCTTCATATTTACTGATAATCTTAATCGAGTGGTATTTTTATCTTCTTTGAAGAAAAAGATTTGAGTTAGCTTCCAATCATTGTTGAACTACTTTAATGGGTGTACTGTGTTCATGCTTTTTATTTGCAATTCAGTTGAATTTAATGCTTGAGAGTTTTCAGGAAATTTTTTTTCTTTTGCGACTGGTTAAAATAAATCGCTTACTATAAAACAAATTCTTCTGGGAGGTAAAAGATGTCTACTATTTTTCGTAAATGCCTAATAACTGTTAAAAGTTTGAAGCTCTTACGATTAGTGTCGATATTAATGGAAAACTATTAATGCTTAGATAAATATGTCTCATAATATATTTAATTCATGATGATTGAATTATTATTTTCTTTGTCCAGATGAAGGACATTTGATGAAAAATATCACTTACATCTGTATTACCCCGTGTGTAGTATAATCATTAAATGATATATCGAACATGTATGGAAGGATCATTTCAAATAAGATTACTACAACCCTAGAAAAGTTACTGCACAGTAGTTTTTCTGATCTATACCCTTTTTTTATACAGATTAGAGCATGGGGAAGAATGGCAAAGATTATTTAGAGGTAAAAAAATAAAAATCCAATTTTTATTTTTTTTTATTTTTTACAGTTGAAGCAGAAGCATTTTATTTTCAATCATTCTTTTAACATAAAATACCAAAGTAAATTTTGAAAAAAACAAAAATAAATATGGGACGCCGATGGGAACTCTATTTATTTTAAATAGGGAACTTCTATGAATAGAGACTATTTAACTTCTCTCTCTCAATTAATTGTCCCTGTTTAAATATTAATATCGGTTGTAAGAGAGCAAATTACAGAAGTATAAATGGTAAAAATTCCATATCACAAAATATACGTGCCTATATAATATATATATATATATATATATATATATACATATATAAGAAATTGTAATAATATAAATTTACTAGCAGATACATATACACACAAATTAAAGTCAATCATAGCTTATAATTTTAAATATTTATTATTTTATCAAAAAACGGGTTAAAAAAATTAATTACCCACTCATTGCAATGTGTAAATTAGAATTTGTTTTATAATTTGGATTTAATTGACGCTTCAAATTTTCAATAATAATTTTATCTGTCTCTTTATCTATACAAAAATAATATCTTTTCGTAATATTTTCTTCACCTTTTAGTTATACCATTTGTTGGCGTAAAAATAATTCATTTCTCCTGCATTTGGCGCCGTTCATCGAGTAACTCTATTTACGCAGGGTGTGAGTCTTTATTTTAAGGTAATTTTTGTTGGTTGAGGACGATTAGTGTCAGCTAAAGATCCAAAACCTAATTTCTACTATTTTTCCTCAACGTGACCAGAATACCCAGGAATAATTTTCGAGACCGGAGAACTTAATTTTCCGGAAGATTGCCAGTAGCAGTTCGCAATGCATATGTGAATCAACTTTAAATATGTGAAGCTAATCTTAATGGATATCTACTACTTAATTACAGGAAGAACAAACATAATGCAGTTGCAGTTAATTACTACCACTGCCTTAGAAATAACAGCCCCTGAGTAATGGGGGAGGATTTTAATTAATGGGACACCCCAATATGTCTATGTCTTCCGTTGTTTACTCAGAAGAATTTCATAACTTTTGATATGGAATTAATTTCTAAAAACAACAGAGTAAAATGTTAAAATAAACAAAACTGATATGAGAGGGAAAAGTTTTCTCCTGTTGTCTCTTTAAAGTTGTGTTTTCTATTTCATTCTATTAATTATTGGGAGTGTCAATGGGTTAATTAACTTTCCAGAAAGGAAAACAGAAAATGTTCTGCAAATGAGAGGTGATAATGAAGCTTATATTCTCACATTCAAAGACTTTTTTGAATAATAAACATCAGTCACACGTGAGATTGATATTATAATTCAGAATTATTTACCCTACTAAATTTCATTTCTACAGCAATTTGAGAATAAGTAAAATCAAGGTATTGGTAATTCCACAAAATTTATTGGTAAATGCTAACAACTTCTAAGTTATAAGTGCTTTGTAAAACAGTACTCATTTATATTTGTCAATTATCTTATTATATTTAAAATGAAGGGAAAAAATGACTTGCTTTTCATGAATTATGTACTGAAATGTACTTTATTTTGTTTAAAAAAGTGTTAAAACATACATTCTGAGAAAATTATTGCTTTAACTGCTTATATCCTTTTCTAATTTATTAACACTATTAAAGATACATCATTAAAATGTTTTAGCTTTCAGATAAAGAAAATTACCAACATTTTTAGAGCAATGTACTACAATACCTTTAACTAAATTATTTAAATATAATTCCTAGAAAATCACATGTATAAATAAATTTTTAAAAAATGTTGGGATTTTAGCGAAATTATCAGTTTTAATCAGCACATGTTTATGAAGATTTACCATCAGCATTTTTAGAAATGAAGGATAAAAAATATTTCACTTAAAATTAGTGATATTTATCTAGCAGGAACTTCATTTTTGAGAAAAAACAACAAAAATACTCTCAGCAATACACACACAGACACACACACACACACACACACACATATATATATATATATATATATATAAAGAATGCTGATATCTTTATTAATACAATTTGCATAGTTGAAACTGTAAAACTTGGTATGAAATTATTTTTATGGAAGAATATAAATTATGCAAGCATACACATAATGGTGAAAAATGTTCAAGAACAACACCACACAAATCATATACGAATATGTTCGATATAAATTTAACAAATTAGGGAATGAGGTAATGAAAATTAACTTAAGAACTTAGAAAACCCTTAATAATGTTCAATTTTTTAAATAGATGAATCAATAAAATTAATGTTTTAATTCATTTTTCTGACATTTAACTATGTCTCATTATCAATTTTATAATATTAATCGTAAGGACTTACTCCTTACAATATAAAGTATGAAGCAGTGCGGTAGCCAGGAAATGGGTAAATATACAGAAATCATTTTGTTTATGCTATGCTATGTATTATCATTATGCTTATGCTATTTATTATCATTTTGCTTATCCTTGTTTAATTGTAATATTTAACTTTTGCAAACATAAATTTTATTGAGAAAAGATGACTCTTATATATATATATATATATATATATATATATATATATATATATATATATATATATATATATATAGGTCAGAATAAACAAATTCCTTCAAAATCTACTAAACAATCACCACTTACAGATATAACCTCTATTGTTAAGATTTTACTTCTGCGGCATGAATCTGACATGAAATAGTAGATATAGAATCTTGTAGCTTTTATTCTTTGCTTTTAAATATTATCATTTAAGAAAAAAAATTTGAATTAAATGGATTAGAATTTTTTTAAAAGAATGAGAATAAATTGTTTAACAACAATGACTTATCAAACAATGGGAAATTCAAAAATAAATCTTATATAAAGCGCCATCTATTGCGTTTATTTTGAAGTAAGACCGATGTTCCTAAATCTTAAATTAAAGAGCAAAAATCTTAAATTTATAAATTAATTAAATTATCTTTATTTCATGTATTCGATTGAAAAAAATATTTTTCAATTAACAATTATAAAAGGAGTTGCATTTACATATATTTTATAAATACATTTTGCATAATTTTCAAAAATTACCAATAAAATTATCGAATATTCGTTATATTTTTTTCATATTTAAATGTAGTGAAATATATATGGATGTAAGTTTTAATTATATATTGAATTCATTATAGCAGGTAATTAAAAATCTACATACTATCGGTTTATTTTAGCAGCCTGTTATATACCCTGATTTATTTTAATGGCAAATAAAACACATATTTTAAGTATAAGAACATACACATATTTTAATTACAAAACACATATTTTAAGTTTAAGTATATTAAAGTATTTGGGCAGCTGTAAATTTGCAAAGAGAAGTGTTACTCTCAAAAATAGAAGGCAATAAACTTGAAGTCTACTTTATTTGTAAGTTGTTGTGCTGAGACGGACTTTGCATGTTAACAATATATGTAATCTATTGTTTAGCAGAACGACGTAATTATAAATAATAAGATAAATTAAATTTGACACTTCTAAGGTAGGGAAGGTTTGTGCGGAATATTTTAAAGGTATACAGTTGGAAAGGTGGTGCGCTAACCTGATAAAGAAAAGTGTGTCATTCTGGCCTATAAAAGTTTGTGGCCTTTGATATCGATCCCATTTGTTCATGGTTCACAACTAACAAGTGAAGTTAGTCAAAAGTTTTCTTCGTCAAAAAAATTGAAACAAAAATTAATTTTAATTTTATAATCAGGTTTAAATTTTGAAAATAATAAAAATATGTTTTATTTACTTTTTATTCTTTTCGTTCATTTAATTTATCATTACAAGTTTTAATTGGGTAGCTTAGTAATAAAATGCTTTCTTTCTTACCACATTTTTGGTTTGAATGTGTATACGATCAACAATTCTATTACAAATCACTTATGTATATTTGTTGAATATTTCACTGTATTCGGAAAATTCATTCCACATCTGCAAAAACACTATTTCATACAATAAATAAATGTAATGGTATTAACTACACAGATCATTTTTAACAATAACTTACCTTGGAATGTAAAAAGTATTCCTTTTACTGATCTCAAGAAAAAAGAAAAAATTTCGAAGTAATTTAAATTAGTTACGAAAGTATTAAGAATATTTATATCTCGCCATGCATTAAAAAATATTAATATATACAAATGATAAACTAGCGTTTTGGAAAATAAAAAATTCTAAAAAAAGTACTAGATTATTCTATTGGTAATTTTTATGATTATCTTATTTTTTTTTAAACTTCATTTTCGACAATATTTTATGAAACTATTATGATTTATCTTTCATTTTTCCTCTTCACTTTAATTAAAACAAACACCATATTCGAAATATTTATATTTTCGAAATATTTATATTATGTGTCTCTACAGATTTCTACAGAGTACGCCATTCTAAAGACTTCAACTCTGGGTTAAGTCTATTTAGCTGTTTCAGAAAGATGGCAGGATCCTTGGTATGAGTGTCCCTTGTCTTACCGGTTCAGGTAGATCACTGGGGTCCGGAACACTGATCTCTTCACCACCAAACAAACTCTTTCAATTTTTAGAACGAAAGAAATACAAATTAAAAAATTATTAATAAAAAATCTCAAAATCGAAAACTATGAATATTAGCCTGAATGAATGACATTCGCTATAAAAATAACTATTTTTATCATTTTGAAAACGAAAAAGTAGATGAATTTAATTTGCTTTCCATTGTAAGTATGACACACAAATGAAATGATATCAGCATAACGATTGATTATTTCTCAAAATATATTAACTTTTATAGCGAAAAAATAAAAATATAAAAGGAAGTATATATTTTTATTTTTTCCATGAAACGATATCAGCTTAATGAGTTTTTATACAAAACTCATTAAGCTGATATCGCTTCATTTGTGAAAATAAAGCAAATTGATATCTTTCTCAATGCTGTATGAAACAATGAAAATATTACTGATTAAGTTGATATTTTTTGGCCTACGAAAGACTGTTTTGTGACATATTTTTTCGGTAATGACAGTTGCCATTCTTGAGTCAGCAGAACATCGCGGCTGTAATCCGGTGGATTAGGACGTCGTTTTTGATTGACATCCGCGCGTATAGTTGGCGACGGTCAACTGAAAAAACTGCAAGAGCTGCATTTCTTATTATTATACGCCAAATTTCAAGATGAACAAAAATTGTTTCATTAGATGTTTTTTTTTTTTTCTTTTTCTTTTTGTAAAATCTTTCATAAAAAATGCTATATAACAATGTATGTTTGCGTCATTTGTTATCAAAAAATAAAGATATATTTGCATTCACAGAATGTCTGATACAACAGAAAGTCATCGGCTCAATTCTGAACTATCAGTATATTCTACAACTTTCAGAAGAAAGGCCACTGTAACTTACACGTTTTATTGTTAAATTTTTAGCAATGCAGCGTTAAGCCCTTTAAGTGGACAGGAAAAAATTAACATATTATATTGTAGCTTGCAAAAGGAATATGAACAGTACATAAGAATGAGTAATTATATTGTCAATAATTCCAAGACTTAAAGCTGTTAAAAATACATTACTAGATAAAGATATTGTGCAGAAAGAAAATACATATGACAGCTTGATAAAATGGAACTAGTAAGATTTTAGTTAGTTTCAAAATTTGGTAAATTTTTAACAAGTAAATAATTTGTATTTCCAATGCTTGATATCATGCTAAATTTACTGTAAATATTTTTGATAGCTAAAGTAAGATATAATTTTTTTTTTTACTTATTTTCGTTCAATTATTTTCGTTGTTACGATATTCTTTCTAGAATAATATGAACATAATATACATTATTTGAATACTTTTGGTTACTCTAGTATATTTTCCGTATTTTCATGTGCAACTTATTTTTGGTTTTGTTTTTATTTTATGCATTTTTGCGATTAAATGACATTAGTATATAAATTAAACTTTTTGTAACAATGATTAATTGCAAAAATAATACAAAAAACACATTTCGCTACTTAATGCATGATCATGTGGCGCTGAAAACAAAAAGCTTTAATTGAATAAATGTTTTTCAATTGAATGATTGCCCATCTCAAACCAGTATTTTCATCTTATAAGACTGCTTTGCAAAAGCGTTTTTCTCCTTTTTAAGTATTTAAATAAACATCGGAGAAATACATTCATAGTATTTCTCCGATGCCACAAGGAGTGCATTTAGGATGAAATAGTCAGGGTTACCACGCTTTGCGCGTCAATCGCCCATTTGGCGTGAAAAGAATACCCAAACCACAGATTAACCCTGAGCATAAAATGGATGCTTTGCTTTGTCTTTTCCATTTTGCTTTTTCTGTTGTTATTCTATTGTCCATGTTAATGACTTAAATCAATGGAATACGGCTTCTCAAACCAATGTTTTGCTCTTTATATGAGAAATATTTTTATTAACAAAAGCAATTTCGACAATATTTTAAGACATTCGAGGGTGAAATTCGTCTTGTTTGCTGCAACCTGAAGAATGTGACTTGAAGATAAGCAGCAAATTCGTCGATACGTCAGATTTACAACGCCATCTGAATATTATGTGACATGAATGAAACATTATCTGACGTTATGGATATTTTTAACTTGTGGGAATAAAAAGGAATACTCGGGATCTCAACAGTAACGAAAGAAACAACCACTTTATGGTTAAAAAAGGAAGAAAATTTAAAAGATATTTTGAATATTTTAATGAATATGACACATAATAAATGTAACTGTTCATTTAACTTTCGGCATAGCTGCCGTATAATCCAGGATGCCAAATTCTGAGGTTGGTGATTTTTTGGCGGATTTTCTTTTTTATCTGGCAACCTGGTTTATATTACGTCATATAGATGAAGACCAATAAGAATTAAGTTGAAAATTCAATTTTGACAACCCTTCAGTCATCACGACAAAATTTTCCATTTCCTCATTTTATTAGAAATTTTTGCGAGGAAACTTCGTAAGAATTTTTTAGTGTGTTTGACAATTTGCTTGACATTTTGGATACTTAAATTCCAGATTGCATTGTTCTTTTTCATCACTTTAAATAATCTTTGCGTCACATTTACAACATATTCGCGTGGCATTACGTCATCTTGGCAACATTTCGTCGTCGCCAAAAGAATTCAGAATTTGAGATCTTGGTTTATACGACACCTGTGCCTAACTTTCTAATAAGAAAAAGTTTTTTCCCTTCTTTTCAATCACAGTTCAAGGTTTTCAGTCATGTTTTTCAGTTCGCAAACTCACACACATAAGGTCGATGCCTGTGTCAGTCGAACACCACATGAAAATTAATTAAATTTAATTCCCTTGAATAAAATTGTGTGTTTTAGATAGAGAGAGTGATTGATGAGATGATGTGACACTCAGATCACACAAAAACCTTAAAAATTTACAAGACTCGGAAGCTGAAAACTTTATTCTTATCTTAATTCAAATTCTTATAACAGAATTTAATATATTGACTTATTAAAAAATAAAACACTTTATTGTTATTAAAATTGTGTAAAAACTTGTGTAAACATGCAGCTATTTAAAATTATGAGTACATTTAATTACGTAAAAAAAAAAGAAGGATTAAAGGGTAAAAATTATTATTGTTGTAATTGCAGAGAGAGACATCATTTTAAATTAAACTTTAACTCTCTAACTTAAACACACAAAGTATTTATTACATTCAATGTTGTAACGCGTTCTCACTTATATGTCGCGTAACGTTTACATGTAACACTACTAAAAATTATATAATTATTGATGGTAGCATTTTCCTGCTGATACATCAAATTACCTATTTACTATTATTTTTTTTTCTTACATGATTAAAGTAAAAATATTTGAAGCATAAGATTGCAGTGTCTACTATTTATAGTTTTGAAATGTTTTATTAATATTCTTGATATTATTCTTATTTGAAAATAATTTTTTAGCGGCATACTTATTTAAGAAAATATACTGTTCATTTTAAGAAGAGATCATTGTACAACACTCGCTTCATCAGTTAAAATAATTTTATAAATGTGCAAAAAGAAAAAATCTCTTTCCACTATCACAATCGTGCTAATAATTTTAAAAAGTGGAAGCTCTGATTAAGAAACTAGTCTCAAAGCATGTATTCAGGCCATAATATAAGATAAACTAATAATTCAAAACATCTCAATCAACTGACAGTTTAGGAATTCGATACCTAATGGAAAGTTTCGTCAAGTCCAGAGTCTTTTCGTTGGTGTGGCATGGTATGAAGAGGAGTGTCAGTCAGATGATTATTGTTATTTTTGATTACAGTTCAAAGTTTTTTAGGCTGTTTGGCAGAGTTTAGTGTGACTTTGAAAGAAACAGGCAAACGTATTTAATGGATAAAAATTCGAACAAGAGCATTGTAAAAATGATCCTAAATATATTACGGAGTTATATTTTGTAGAGAATTTTTTTTATGTTCACTTTGTAAATAAATAATAAAGAAATTAAAATTTTCATTTAAATCCAAAGAAACAAATGAAAAAAAAGCTATTTTTACTAGTTAAAAAATTTTAAGGATTTATTTAGTTCGTTAAAGTACCTACATATATATATATATAACTTTAAATGCTAATATATTTACAGACATTCTATAAATTAAGAGAAAATTTTAATTTTTTAAATGCATTAATTTGAAATAAAAATTGATAAATAAAAAATTTAATACATTTCAACAATTATTCTTGTACAGAAATATATATATATATATATATATAATTCCCTGTTAGAGCTCACAGTAAGTACAATGAAAAAAATTTTCACAATTTCAATAAGTGTTGGCATGCATCAATGGGAGCTATATCTGAGCGATTTGTAATAATCGACACCCACGCACCTTTATCGGCCTAAAAGCAACCATCGCTTTTTATCGCTGCTATAAAATTGCATTTAAGTAGGCGGTGCTTCTTAATACTGCTTTTGCGGGGGTAGAAATAGGGGACATTTTATTATATCACCAGGAAGAAAATTGGGGGAAAGAAAATCGCGATATTAAAACTTCCTTCCTCTTCTCAAGTATATTCCTACTTAACTGCCTTTCATAGAAGTTCAAGTTGTAAAAACGAGAAACAACAGAAAGGGAGAAGCACCAGCAAAATTAAAAACTTCCCGAAGTGGATGCATTGTTTTATTGTGGTCGTTTTGTTTTGAGAATGATTACAGTATTTTTTTGTTTGTTTCGCTCTTCCCTTTTTCACCTTTAATAAAACTGTGTTTATGGACTCTAATGTTTAGCAAACTATTTTATCGCCTCCATCGATAGAGCTATCTAGAAAGAAACGCTCAAATGTCGCATTAGAAACAACCCACAAAAGTAATAAACATTTATTTGAATTCCATACAAGTGAAATTTTTAAATTAATCAAACGGTTCCAAGGAATAAAGACTCAGAGTTTAAGCGGATTGCTACCGACGTTTACCAGAGGTATTAATTTCCTGTATTGCATTTTTTAAAATATACTTTCATGCACAGAATCTGGTAGATTATTGCTCTGTTACTGACCGCTTTTTTCATTCCGATCGAACCTACTAAATGTAGTCAACATTCTAGTAATTCTAAATAGCGAACAAGATCATCACCTGAACTTCCTCTCTATACCATGCCACAACAACGGAATGATGTTTAGACCTACAAAAACTTTATGTCCATTGTTCATTATCCTTTCAACATAACAATCTTCGATTGAATCATCCACAGAACCCGCCATTTCTTGGTCATGAGAAATCTAAATTCTTCACCAAGCTACCTCGACTACTGTTCTTATTAGCACTTATATAACATAAGCAATTAAATGTGTTAGATTAAATTTGTTGACATGGTGCCATTAAAGAATTCTCTTAGAAAACTTCATATCCAGGGGTCTAAAATTAACTTCTGATACAGCTAACTCAAATGAAAAATCATTGTGCTCAGAGGCATTTTAACATTTAATAATTGTTAGGGTTAACGACACTCCAATTTATATACCAGAAGTTTGAATGAGAGAATGACATTCATGCATCTATTTTATCATTTTATTAGGATTCAAAATTTCGTAAGGGTTTGCTATATATAGAGATTTTGCCTGGAAAAAGTAAGAATCTAAAATATGATAAACTAATATAATAAATACAATCGAAGTGTTCTCTTGTTTCTTGATAATTAGGAAGAGAAAAGTCTTTCCTTTAGTTTCTGAAATCAACGTAATCTTCACTTGCTCCAGCGTAAAGTTCTCATGCTTAAAATTCTTATGTACTTTAAGACTTATTAAGAATCTCAAAAGTCTCTGTTGATGCGATGTGGTCTAAAAAAGAGAAAAATCGCCTCGTTACTTGACAATATCGAAATTTTGGGATGTTTATCTATATTTAAAATCTTGCATTGGAAAATTCATTACTGGAAAATAAATCTAAGAGGACAAATTGCAACTTGATGTGAACTTCACCATTCAGTTGTACCACTAAATTGGTTAGAATTTTAATCCCAAATGTAATCCTAGACATTGATTAGTCTAATATCGAATATATTAAAAAATATTTTTTTCTTTTACGGTTTTTTCTACACCCTTAATAATGCGCTTTCTTGGAGATTTTAATGTGATATAAAAAGGCATTTAGTATTTCATTCAACAGTGACAATTTTTTTGTTCTCTCTGAGTAAAATATTTATTTTCGATTAACAAAACTTATTGATAAAGTATTTAGTTCGAAAGAACTGAAGTTTCGTTGCTGGAAATACTATAAAAACTAATTAGTGCTGTTGTTGCTACATGAAACTTTGTTTTAAAAAATATTAACAATAATTATTGATTAGTATTGTTATCGTTATTAGCACATATTATTTAGAACATTTTAGAATAACTTGAAATTTCTTCGAAATATTTTATCTGCTGTTTCTTTAACATTGTGAAATATGAAATTCTCGAATTAAGTATATCAGATTTAAGTGTTCCAAAATAATTATTTCACTTTATTAATACGATATTATTAAGCTGTTTTAAAGTGAAATTAATTTTAAACTGTCTTCATAAATTTACTTATACAAGGTTTTGTAAATATTTAAAAGTAGATAAGAACATTTTTTTATAATTTAATTTTTGTTCACATACACAATGTTAAATTAATCTAAAATTTTAGATTTTCGTTTTTACATAAAAATATTTTGTTATTTTTAAATATTTCACAATATTTCTAAACCATAATTTTTCGAAAAAACATTTCCTTTCAATGATCTTTCAACTATTCATATGAAAGTTTTTTTTTTTACGCCCATATTATACTATAGTGTTATTAGTCTTAAAGAATAAAATAATCTCAAAATCTCGATTAAGATTAAATTCTGACAGCTCATAGGATGATCTCAGCTTGTCACAAATTTTTGAATACATTTTTCTTGGTGAGTGTTGAAATTGATTGGCTAGAAAATTACTAATAGCAACACAGTTCATAACAGGATGTATTCTTCGTATTATAAACTTTTTTCAATTAATAATAATTAAATGTCAAAGACAACGGCATTTATAACATCAATGATCGAACAAAGAAATCATTGCCTTGTTCTTTAAGATTGATAAAATTAAGGGACTGAACATAGAGAAACAAAAAGAAGTTTCCAGACAAGGAAATTTATAGAAGTTTAAATCTAATTCTAACTAGATTCTGTCAAAGGTATATTTGAATACATCACTAATGATATTTGCGTTTCAGTGCATTATCGTCCAACAATACTCAAGGACTTTGGAATTAATGCTTCATTTCTGCTTCTCTTGTTATTGTAGCACAGATTCATTTTATAGTACACTGATCTGCAATATCATCAGTTTGATTTCGATTGTTCTAAGTAATGTTTCATGGGGGGGAAGGAACTCAACAATATACAATGTAACTCAAACTGATTTTAAAAGTTATTGGTTAAGCTGGCCAATGGTCAATACTCAGACATATGATTCAGTTATTTTCTGGATTGATTCTTCCTTCGGGTATGGTTATTTGTACTCGTTTAAAGTATACATTAAATTATAGGTACCGATTAAATGGGTTCAACTGAATAAAACAGGACTCCAGAACTATGAATAAATCAAAGTTAACTTCAAAAAGCTATTTGTATGAAAACAATGCGTAGCGTATTAAGAAAGATATCACAGAAATATTTAACAAATTGAAATATTTCCACAGCGTAAGCTATCTCAATGTATATATCCACAATCGAGCACTTAAAATATTCCATGAGATAGTAAATCAGACTTCCAATATATCCCACTCATTAAAAGATCTAAGCCATTTATGGACAAGAATACTTCAGAATTTTAATCAATATTGTATGTAATCGTGACTGTAGGTATAACATTTGGTATTTTGCGTTAAAGAAAGTATATAAAAATTCAAGGACTACCATTACATTAGCAAAATCTTCATCAAACAGCTATTCATTTAAATGGTAGATTTAGGTTACTCACTGAAATTTAAGCTACTATCAAAATTATTACTACTGTTTATGTCACTATTAAGATTTAGGTTATTACTAAAAGTTTTCTCCGTTGAGCAGTTACCAGTGGGTGTAATGGTCTGCGAAAAATTTTCCTCCTCCTCCAGATCAATGTCAAAATTCAAAGAGTGGATCTTATGGTGGTGCCATCTATCGTGAAAGTTTAGAGCAAAGAGTACTTTCATCTTCGTGGTGTTCTGGTTAAATGAAAGACTTCAATTCGCATAGCCAACGGCATAGCAAGCTTGGCTTATCCAAATGTCCTATAAATAACAACAACAACAGGTTATTTATTTGTATGGATGTTGTGAAAGTCAGGCAGTTAACTGGATCTAAGATTTTTGATTTCGTTGTAAGCCGAGGGGAGAGACACGGAGACATAATGGAGGAGTCGAGTCAAAAAGGGAAGAACGGTTGGTTGTTGTGATTACTTAATGGTAGCGGAAGTCCTGCTTCCGATTGATGAAAAATATACATCTATGAGTAATTTGGAAAAAGTCTAAAACTAATATTTGTGTATGTTAATATGGAATAAATATGTCGTCAGAAAAGAATGAAGTTTGAATTATTCAGTTATCCAGGAGACGACAGAATCATGAGAACATCACAGATGTAAATCTTCCCTGAATTCTGTAATTCCTTTTTAATACTGTAATTTCAGATGTAAAGCGATGTATTTATTCTTTTTCAACTAAATTTGTAAAAGTTATTACAATGAGTAAACGAACAATATTTGAAAATGTATAAACGTAGCAGTGCTTTGAACTAAACAAATGAATTTCTAAATAAAAACTAAAAAAATTACCCTTCTAACTAATAGCTCAAAAGTCAATGACAGTACACCTTGTTATTTTATATTAAATTTATTAAAGAATATATGCAGTATCACAAATCTAAGATACCTGCTAAAGTGACTTAATAAATTTTTACACAAGCATTAAAATAATAATATTAAAAATAAACTACATATTCCCTGAATATTTCCTGATAAAATTTTGATTGTATTTTGAAAATGAGCTAATATAGTTTATCATACATTTTTATTGTTTAGCAGCCATGGTAAATTATATGGAAATATTTAAGTGGGTTTTGATGGTATAAGCAAGAGTATAACTCTTAACTTTCGTTTATAAAAGGAAATGTTAGAATATTCTATGTTCTTCTCTTCACCATGTTAGAATATTCTATTTCAATTTATTTTGGCTGTAAAATAACCTATTCTTTCACAACAAGAATAAAGCAGTGTATATAGAATAAATTATGGGATCTGTAACTTTTTCTGTGTATAAATTTAGATACTCTTAAAAAATAAATAGAGTGGAAATAATTCTATATGACGATATTTTCTTTCACATAATAGCATATAGTTTTTTTGATAGAAAGCTTAATTGTCCCAACTGTCCCAATATTAATTTTAAACTGTAAATACAATTAATGCTTTAAAAGAAAGGACAATTATTTTCAATTAGATTTGTTACATCTCACATTATCTAGACATTTTTCATCCTATCTTGATAATGCGGTTGTAAGTTAAAAAACATTATTTCACATGCTGTGGAAGAAAACATTTTTTGTGTAAATCATAATTCTCTCAGAATTTGAGAAATATTTTCAATCAGTATCGAAGTTCACTGATTGGTTGATACTCATTTTGTCATGCGAAGGCAAATTGACTAGTTTGTGTTTCGGGAGTCATGTTTTGTACACGAAAATCCCTTCAATACTTTAGAATTTAAACTTGAGACTTTATGAATTTAAAATGAATTCCTATCCAGAACATATACTCAAGCCTGATATGCAATTCTAGTCCAAAAACTGTTGAATTGAAGATCAGAGTGGTAACCATCAGTTACCAAGACGAGCATAAAATAAGACTTACAATTGAAAATAGACTTTATCTAAAAGATAAAATGCATGTAATAGCTATAAGTATTATTTATAATATAGAAAATAAAAAATTCACTGTATTTTTCTATGTATTATCTCATTACTACTAAAAGTCTGTTCCAAGTCTTGTAAATTTTTTAAGAATATGAACGTGGCAAAACAAAAATGTTTCCATTCATACTTTATTCCTGCAATTGTAATTTAAAACAAGTAAAGTATAATTTTCTGCAACACGATATGTATTTTTCTTTTTCACTTATCAACAAATATATCACCAACGTAGATGATGCGTGATTAATAATCTTTGTAATCGTTAATCCTAAGGTTTTTACATCCATTTATTATTAATGTTCTTAACTTGCACTTCTTTTGTGATCATTTTCACAAAATGCTTATTTTAATCGCATGGCGGGTGAAATATATATTTATCACAAATTGTAATTTTTGTGTGTTGATTCTACTGGTTAAAATGAATAATTCAGTTAGACTATTAATGGATTTATAAATATAATAATGGCATCAGCGGAATTTTAATTTTTTCTAATTACAAAAAATTAATAATGACATCAGTGGAATTTTAAATGTATTTAAATAACTTACACATAAGAATTAAAAATCCTTTTACTTGAGTTAATGCAACAATAAAATTTATCAGATGTAAACCTCTAAATTATTTAACTATAAATCGATAGTAATGAAGCTGAAATATTATAAAAGGCTAACACTTGAACAAAATTTAAAAGTTTTGCTCAGTGAAAAACATTTAATTAATTTCATAAATATAGCTAATTTTAATTTTTTATTACCAATCTCTTATATAAATTTATGCTTCTATAATTCAATTTATCGACTTTTTATGATATAAGGAAATGAATGAATCATTGTGTGGCTATTATCTCATTAATCTGTGATATGTCTTGATTTGATTCAAAATTTTAAGAGTGAATAATTGCGAAAAAATTCTTAATGCCTTAAAATTCAATATCCAAACAAGAATAGTCCTATTCAATCCGATTTTGTTTTGTGTGCTTAAGTTTCACCAGAAGTAATTTTTAGTTCAACAGTTAGAGGATTTAATTCCTATAAACGGGGATTAATCTTAAAAGTGTATTGGAGAGACCATTGTGAGACATGCATCACTAAAATATGACGTATCTTTCTTTGCAAGAGAACGTTTCATAGATAGAAGACAGTATTCAATTGCCTCAAGAAAGAAATTCAATTTGTTTAACAGAGGTTTAGTAAAGTCTACGTAATTGTAATGGCTCGGAATAAATTTTGTAAATCTCTTTAGACTGCGATCAAGTTAGCCTTCAAGTGTGAAAATTGAACATAAGGTAACAAACAAGTCAAAATAAATAGAAAATTTTAAGAAAATATCTTGCAGAGATTCCGGAGGTTATAACAAATAAAGTATTATAAAAACAAAAACAATACTTGAAGATACGTATTTATAGAAAGAATTCAAATTTCATCAAAATATTTAACAACTTTTGTAGTTTTTGTTAAATTAAATATTTTATCGTGAGGATTAAAAGTCTACTTCTGCAATTAATTATGATGTGGCTTAGTACCATAAAAAATGTTTCTTTAGACCGTGTATATTATATATAATTATAGAATATAAGTAACTGTTGCAAGCCGTTCCTTAATATTCAAATATTATGATACGTTTATGTCTAAAATAATATATTAGTATACTTTTGCATACTTTAGATCGTACATCTAAACCTAAAGTTCTTGTAGGAGAAATATCATTTTATTATTTGAATAGCATTTAATAATATCGCCACTAGGAAATAGATAATAATAATGCATAATTTTGAACACACAATAGCTAATAATTGTTCCTTCTAGCAGCAATCTATATTTACTTCGAAGTTTAACATTAATAGCATCATTATTATGCGACGTAGCTAATTATAGAACGGTGAATCGCAATTTATTTACTAAAACAATCTTTGTATAATTGTCAATTTATTTCAAATTATATGGCAGTTTTCAACATACTATAGTTATAGGAATTATAACTGAATGAAAAAAAAATTTTCTCGTGACAAATTATTTTTAGTAACTATTCAGGAAATTTCAAGTTTAATCAATTTATAATTCTGATCTTTACAATATTTACTTCGCATAACTCTTCATACCAAATCCATATAAAATATTTCTCACATTTTTATACCATATGTTCTTTTTATGATATTTACTGGTTTCTTAAGTGAATGTATTGGTTATTTCTCACAAAAAACTACTATTATTTATCCGAAAAACATTGAATAATAAAATAAAAATGTTAAATAAATTTTTTTAGAATTCTTTTTTGGGTGCTAATGTAAATTCATAAAAATGACGATAGATAAATAATTATGTTAGTAATGATGCATTTATTAGTTTCTATACACTCAGACTTCTTCTAAATGAGAATGAACACCGAGAACTGTTCCATTCAAAGTAGTATAAAATGTTATTTTATGTTTGGTTGTTTCTTTCATATTTTATAAAATAATGCAGATAACAGATTTTTAACTAATATAACAGCATAACATTTCGTAAAGTAATAAAAAGCCTGAATTTGTATTAGTAATTTGAGTGCTGATAACTTCCTGGGACTTATTTAGTTAAATAAAGTATTCACGAAAACATAATTTCTGAATTTATTGTTATCATTAAGGAATTTCTAAATAAGCAAAATAAATATTTTTGCAGAATTTTTCACAGACGTTACATTTCCTAAAAACATATGGCTTGTGGATTCACCCGACTGCATGTAGGGAACATGTTGACATGGATGGCGAACATCTTTGGAAATGTTCTGCCCTCCAGGAAGCCCGCACTTCTTCACATTTCAAGACGTTCTCCACTCCTGGAAATACTTCTTTTCTATATTGGACTGCAAGACTTATTATGCTCGAAATAGCCAACATAAGGACGTAATTAAAAAAAAATGAAAAACAATTTCCTAAAAATTATTATACTGCTAACTTCACTAGAAAAATACCGCTTTCTATATCATCATACAACGATTCCTTTTCATTTTCATCAAAACAATTTTCACTATCATATTTTTATCATGATTTTATGACTGATAGGTATTTATTTGTGATGACAGAAAGGTAAGTTCATAACCAATTCTTTCAATCGACAAATCATCTGTGCAAATTATTTTTACTGATTTCTTCATTTTCATAGAAACCCTTACTTACTTCTGCTTCCATTATTAAGAAATTAATAAAAAAAATATCAAGACTTTTCAGTGAAATCAAAAGACATGTAAGATCAAATCCAGTAATGGAAAGAAATAAATTTCACATGAAAATAAAATAATAATTATTCAAAAATTTTGATTCATCTGCATGCTTCATTCTTATCGGTTAGAATAGAACAGCATGAATTTTTATGATTTACACAGTTAAGTATCAAATAATATTATTCCCTACAACGATTAATTGTATATCCATTTGAGTCTTGGAAGAAGAAATGGCATTTAGTGAGTAATATTCAGAAGAATCACAAAGACCAATCAAGAATTATTTCTGCTAATTGTACAAAATGAGGTAGACTAAAATATATATCTTACATAAAGTTAAATATAATACAGAGATTTAGCCTAGTATTATTTTGTAACACTACAAACAAAAGATTGAATTAATTTAACTTTTGAATTATTCAAGCGTGTAAAAAAGCATTATCTTAAATACATAAGGATAATCTAAAGCATCTTTCACACAAATTCATTTATTCTTAAGTTTAAAATTCGAAAATTCCCTGCTAAAATAACGAACACTGAAAGAATGATAGAAATTGCAATATGCTCAATGGCTAATGAGAAGTTAAAATGAATTATATGTGGATAGATATGATGGAATAAAATTTCAATTTCTTTTAAATATACTTACAATACTGAAGAAATAAAGTAGCTTATATAAATTATGTGTATCATCACTTATATATGTTATAAATAAATCATGTCTCTGTCATATTTGTGTCTAATGATTCATTTAATCAATTAAAATCCAAGTACTCAATAAATATTTCGCCAGATGGATACAAATTAAGAAGTAAATAAAACGCGACCAATCACATCGCATATACGAGAACCATTTCTTCGTGAAATCCTTTGTTATTTTGAACTTAATAAGTAAATATGAGTGTCAATGCAGATAAAGTAAACAAATTGAAACATTTTACTACCCATCAAAAGAATATGAATAATAAGCATCAAAATAGGTGTCCGAAATCATATTTGATGCACATAAAGATATTTAGAATACATACACTGATCAGTACATTTGTTCTGATCTGATCAGCAATATGTTTCATTTTTTAGAATATAACTACAATAATAGAGATTATTAACTTTATTTATCCAATTTAGAATTTAATGATTGTTTTCATGGTACTCCAGAGTAAATAATTAAAAGGAGATAGATCAGATGATGCTTTAATCATATAACCAGATGTCTATGTCCAAAGAAATGCGTTCTAAAAAGAAGTGATTTGCAAGTGTTACTTTCAAGTATGGGATAATATGAAACTGCATGATCATTGGAAATTAACACAATCCTTACTATAGTAAACTAAAACTTTTTAATCCAAACCAGTGGAACGTCAATAAATTCTCTATCTATTCAAAACATTTTTCATTTCTCAAAAATAGGTGTGATTATGAAATTCCACGTAAGTATAATATTTCCATAAACAAATTATGAACTATAAAGTCGTAGGCCGATTTTATTCTGTTGCACAACAAGATTGTTTTCCTTACTATGTTGTCAATTCACCCTGTACAATTATACAGACTTATACTCAGTATATTGTAGGAAGCCGTTTGAGTTACCGAATGTCTTAACTCTAGCTTCCCCAAAATAAATATATCAAAGAGTCTTTAATTTAGAGAGCTCTTTTTTTTTGATAGAATTAGCCTCATCAACTATTTCCAAAGTATGTTCTCTTAAATCAAAATCTAATGAGCTGACAAGACACAAGACCTGAATTCAAAAGAACATTGTTGTTCATTCGAACCAAGATCAGTTCGTGAACCCACAGGAAAAAGTAGAACTTTCTATCATTACGAACTTTTTCGTAGTATACGAGTGAATATTGTTTAATTGATGAATGGCATTTCATCCATATAATAAGACGGTGACATGAACTGAGAAACCCAAACATATTTGCAGAGGCCTTCAGAGATGGAGAAAAACATTATTCGTTTTGGAAAATCATAATTTTCAAGTCAGATATAGTCTAATTTGCATTTAACTGATATTACTTTAGAAGAATTACAGAGCCATTATTCAGGAGTTATTTGCATTTAACTAGAAGTTGAAAAGTGACTTACTAAGCAGTTAACTGAACGCATTTGGCATTGTGGATAAGCTTATGGCCTAAGATCATCATATGATTTTTTTATATCAAACGTGTATTTTGGTTCCATGAAGAACATTTTATACACATTGTGAGATATTCTTATATCGCAAAGGAGAAAACCCGGAGAACGTTTAAGCACTTATTTCAAAGAGACATGCATGGTTGTTTTTCTTTTCATGTCTTTGATGTGATTGTTTTAAAGCTGGATAACTATTCTTAATGTCACTTAGGGAATACTATATACACTTTTTCTTTAAATATAGACCTGAATAAAAAATGAACAATGATCTAATGTTTTTTAATTTGCAAGCGATTTTCGAGAGTAGCCTTTAAACACTGAAAAAATGTTTAACTATTAATTAATACATTTTTTAAGGATTTTAAATTTTTTTTGGCAGCAAACTATATTTTTTCATCTATATAAATCAGTTTAGCCCATAAAATTTGGTTATATTAGTTGATATACATACATGTATATTTTATTTATTTATGTTTCCTCGTAGAATGATGAACAGTCTGCGAATAAAATTCATCATATTCCTCGAATAAAATACCATTCTCTTAAAGTTCAATTTTTTTCTTTATATTTTAGAGAAATATTTCATTTTGTGTAAGAAGATTTTACTTGAAATCTTATTTATTAACATCTGTGAGACTCGAAAAAAGTATTATGAAAAATGAAATGGTGAATATATATATATATATATATATATATATATATATATATATATATATATATATATATATATATATATATATATATATATATAATCTGAATTTTGTTTAGAGAAAATTCTTTGCACCATAAAATATATACAAATATAACTGTGAAAATAATGCAATTATTAAATTATTATTATCTTTCATCCGCACTAAAATAAATTGTGAAAATATTTAATTTTTTTTTTTGCAAAGAGGGTTGAATTTTTTTAAGTATAAATGTTTTACAGAAGATTATTTTCCATACAGAGTTCGGCATTTTTCATATTGTAGTGTATTTGGAAATTGAAAAGTATATATTCTTAATCATTATTTTCAAGAATTCTTAAAATATACTCATGTCAATAAATTAAGCATAATTCAAAATCACGCAGACAGTGAACTCTAAAATAAAAATTTCACATGTAAAATTATTACACACATCTTGAAGAATAGCATGCAAATTACGAGAAACATCCAGATGGCGCCGATAGTACGTCACAATGACGAGAGTGTAAGAGAGGGGTGTATAAGAAATGGTTACAAAGAAGTAAAATTGTTCACAACCGCTTTAAAAGTCTTTCAGTACAATAACCGCATAATTATGGCACAAAGGAAGCATTTGGATGATGTTTTACGTGGTAGAATTATCGGTGGTCTGGAATGTGGACGTACCCATCTGGAAGTATCCAAGAAACTTGGAATCGCCCAGAGTGTCATCTCCAGGCTTTGGTAACGGTTTCAAGATGATGGTAATGTGAGTAGACGGTACAGCACAAGTCAGTCCCCAGTTACAGCACCCAATGAGGACCGGTATTTAGCAGTTACTGCGAAAAGAAACAGACGGAGCACAGCATTAGACCTGTCTCGTCGGCTCTCTTCAGCTATCGGTACGACATTTTCAAGGCAAACCGTATACAGACGCTTAGGGCACATTGGTCTGTATGCCTGTCAGATATGTTCTACTTACCGCAACTCAATGTCGCCTGTAGTTAGCCTGGAGTAGAGTGCATGGATGATGGACACACCTCAACAGCGGTCTTGTGTGATGTTTCCCGACGATTCCAGGTTTAGCTTTCAGTCTGATTCTCGCCGGACTTTCATATAGAGAGGGCAAGGTACTCATTACCACCAAGAGAACACCATTGAACGACATCGTTACTGGCATGCCTAGGCATTGTATGGTCTGTATTGCATCGTCTGGAGGGGGAGATGCTATGTATTAAACACCATACCAACCATGTTATACCGGTTTTTGTAAATAGGTTCTTTTTTAAAATTTGCTCCAGGAAACAAAAATCGCAATTTTCATTTTAATCATATTAAATATATAGCATTTTTTTTTACTCTTTACCTTTTGTTTAGTAAATAGATTTTAAAAATAAGTCACATTTCTTTTGCTTCTGACTCTTTCTTTGCCTGAACTTGTATTATCCTTAATTTATCGAGTGTATTTTTCCTTTCACTTCCAGAACACTAAGTTGTTAAATACACAAACAGCTGTTCCAAAAATAAAGATAACAATAAAGCAATAAAACAAAAAATTTTTTAAATAAAAAGTATTTTGGATTAATAAAAAAATATTCGGAAATAGATTTTCCAAAATAAGAATGTTCTTCATTTAGACGACCAATAATTATTATGTAAATTCGAGTATTTCTTAAATTCGTTATTATTACGTAAATTCGAGTATCATATTTCAATCTGAAGTAGAAAAAAATATATAAATTGAAATTCCCAATGAAGTAGGTGATAATAAAAACTCAAAGAAGTGACGAGTCCTAAATAACAAAAAATACAAAGCAATATCTCAACGTGAATTATTTACATTATTGCTTCAGGATAATGTGGATTTCACATCTAAGCTAAACTACTCCACAATGCTACCCATTAATTTACTCAGAAATGTTGAATTATGTAACACGTGTTTAATTGATTCAGTAACATTGATAGATAAGGATTTTTGTTTAAGATTTGTTGTTGTTGTTACTAATGACACTTGGACAAGCCAAGCTCGCTATGCCTTGGCTATGTGAATTTAAGTCAATTGGGAGCGTCCTTCGTTTAATCAGAGCACCATAAAGGTGAAAGTACCACTTTTTGCTCTTCAAATCCTCCGATAGAGGGCAGAACCAGAGGATCCGCTCCCTCAATTTTGGCATTGATCTGAAGGGGAAGTAAATTTCTCCAGACCATTGCACCCATGGTAACTGCTCAACGACCGACCACAGAACTTTCGATTCCACTGATTTAACGAGCACGTATATCGCATGTACTCGGTGGGTCGTTGGCGGCATTGAAAATCAAACCCCACCCTTCCGGATGGAAAGTCGATTCCCTAACCACTAGGCTACCACAACCCTTTGTTTAGAATTTTGTCACTTTAAGTCTTGAGAATCCATTCTGAATATTCTTTTCCCAATTTTCTACTAATGCTTTGATGAAAACTATTTTCCTTTGTTTTTGAACTTTTATTTTTTTTAATTTGGACAATTACAAATTTTTTAATATAGATATTCTACTAATCAGCGAGAATGATTTAGTCTATTTATCATCTCTCTCTATGTTTACATTCTGATTTCTTATAATTTCCCTAAATTAAAAAAAATTCTAATTTGTTAATTTCCTTACTAAATAAAAATTAAAAACCCACAATTATAACATGATTTCAAGTTGTTATATCTGAACCCTAAGCGAAAATCAAAACTATAAACTGTAGATTATAAGCCCAGAGCTTTAACCATTCAGCCGATTGCTTTTAAATGGGAGCTTAGAATCCACTGTAAGTATTCTTTGATTAAATATGCGCAATCATCCTTTTTGTTTTGGCAAAACAACAATTTACTATCTTGTTTAGGTAGGTAGGTTATGGCGGACACTTTTGGAGCTTTATGCTAAGATGCTTTTTAGCTCTCATTGAAGAAGTTATTTGGAGAGGATTTATGTAGTCAATCGACTAACATTACTTAAGTAAAGTCAATTGAAGTCGGTGACCACTAACAGAAACGCCTTGATATGAAGAAAAAAAAATTAAGATTTATAAATTTGTGTTAAAAAATAGTTCAAGGATTTTGTGTTGTAACTTTCGTTTTTCATTAAGATTAGAATCTGTTAGACAGGCATAGAAATTCACATCATGCAAGAATTTTAATTTCCAGATTTGTAGACAGTACAAATATATAAGAGAATGATAATGCTCCTATTCCTAATTTTTTTTGTAGTTGATTCCTAAGATGTTCGTATATAGGACAATCTAGGAGAATATAATCTATGGTTTCAGGTTCACCGCACTGACAGCACTTTGTATGCCAGAGATTAAACCTAAATAGAATCGAATTGGTAGTAAAAGATCTTGTTCTTGCACTGGCCAGCCATACGTCTTCTAGTCGCGATTTCGTTAACAGCCTATAATTTTTGCGAATAGATGTGAGATGAGAGAATGCTTCAGCATATTTGCTATTTTTCCACTGATTGATACTTTCTTTAAAGCAATATTTTTGCCGAGTTTTTTCATATTTTCAGGAGAAATAGATCGAAAAGCATACTGACTCACTGTTGCTGCTTTCGCCAATGAGTCTGCGATTTCATTACCTGCCATCCCTGAATGTCCAGGAACCCAAACTAACTGTATTGACAAGCTCTTTTGAGTAGATTGAATCATTTGGAATCGAAGCATTTAAATAAAATTTGGTGATGTCCTGGAACAATCTGAAAGAGAAGAGATGAAAGAAAGTGAATCTGTAAAAATGACATGTTTTTTGGATTCAATGCAAATTTTAGAGACTGCAATAAGTGATATAGCCTCTGCCGAGAAGATGGAGTTTATGGAACTAATTTTCCCTGTTATTGATAAACTAGTTGTAAAATTGACTATTGCAATGTCCACATTTGATCCCTGTTTGGAAACATCTGTAAAAATCAGCGTATCTGTCTGCCAAAATGACTGACAAACCTGGTGAAATAGCTTACAAATTAAATCTTTTGGTAATGATTTAGTCTGAAAAGGGAGACTCGAGGAACAAATGGAGATTTTTTTTGAAATTTCTATCTAATCTGTTGGGACTTTTAATATGCACGAGGTATTTATTCCTTGTTCATCGAGTCACAGTTTGGCTTTTTTGGCCAGAGGATGATTACGTTTAACTCGATTGTAAGTTAGCTTTTCCCAAGCTGAAGCACAGGGGAATAATGATGACTTGTTTAAATTCCGAATATAAAAGTTTAAGGAGAGCATTTCATGTCTTGAATGAAGAGAAATTTCTCTTGCTTTTTGTAGAACTATCGATATGGGGGTCCACTTAGGAAGTCCTGTGGCAATTCTTAGGACAGTGTGATATACAGTTTCAAGGATTCTGCGGTCTGTTGTGCATGCTGAAGTAAATATATGACAGACATAATCCAGACTGGAGACAATTAAGGATTTCACGATTTGAAGAAGATGATATGTACGAGCACACACACACACAACCCATATATTACCTGCGATACCTTTTAAAGTATTCAACTTCTTTGATATGGCTTTTCTCTTTTCCTGAAAATGATAACAGAAAGATAAATTGTGTGAAATATGTAATCCCAAAATTCGAATACTTTTACTTCAGGAAATAGGATGATTGTTGATGAACAAGTTGAAATTAGGTTGTTGTCGTTTTGAAGAAAAGTTAATCATAGAATATTTTTGTGGGTCTATCAATAACATCCATTCTTGACACCAATTTTGTAATATTCCTAGTGCAGATGTTAGTTTCTGCTGAAGTTTTCCCAAGTATACAGATTCATATATTAGAAATATATCATCAGCGTACATGAATCATTTGATGTCAGGGGGAAGAATAACGTAGAGGTTTGCCATATACACTGAGAACAGGAAAGATGATAACATGCTCTCCTGTGGAACTCCCCTGTATGTGGTGGCTGATGAAGATAGCTTATTTCTCCACTTTACTTGAAAATAGCGAGTTGTAATGAACTATTGAATTCCCAAAGCAACGTTTCCTTTGATGTTTGCTTGAAATAATTTATAAACTAGGCCGTCTGGCCAAACTGAATCATAGGCCTGGGAAATATCCACTGCAACAAAAACAACAAATTTTTTAGAGGATCTGGCAGAAATTACGTGATGATAAATGATGGATAAAATACTGTCACAACCTCGATGTAACAAAAATCAGTGGTGATTTGGATGAAAGAAAGATATAATGGATATATGGTCAATAAATTTCTTCAAAATCATTTTTTCCATTAATTTACACATGACACTAGTCAGAGATATAGGACGGAACGATGCCACAAGATTGGCCATCTTTCCAGGTTTTAAAATTGGAATAACAATGGAGGATTTCCATATTTCTAGTACAATACCTATAAGCCATGATTTATTCATCAGGGAGAGGAGGTAGTCTAGGTTGGTAGTAGTAATGCCTTTTAATATTTTTTTAGATATCTTATCTGGACCAACAAACGAGTTTTTGCATCTTGCCAAAGCTTCTTGCAGTTCAGATGCAGTAAAGGGTTTATTCTAAGAGAAATTCTCACTTGTACTTAAATCCAGGAAATAACCTCTAAAATTGGGGAACGAGTGTAGAAATCTGTAAACATATTAGCTTGATGAGTAGGATCTGTCATTGGAGAATTATTATGTAATAGGATCATATGTGAAGTTGGAGATACTATAACTCTATTTCGGAAATTTTTTAATAAGTTGAAAATATTTTTGATGTTCTAGCTGAAATTATTATTTCGTCCCAATATTCTCGAGAGAGATATATGAGTAGTCGATGTAAAGCTCTGCTGCAGTTATATGCCATCCAAACTTACTTATCACATGTGCGTTTAGCTTTACGCCAAAGGCGTCTTTTTTGGCCCAGGAGATAACCACATCTAGAAGACTACCATGGGGGATAAGGTTTACATGGCATTTTCTGCCATCTTCGAAACTTATGAAGTTTGCTTATGAAAAGATGATTGAATTGTTTAATAGAGTGAAGATTAGAAATTTCATGATCAGTATTGATGGAAGCAAAGAATTCTGACCTTAGGATACGTGATCTGTTTGGTATATGGCGATTAATATCACTATAGTTTTAGATGGTAAATGATCACTTCCAAAACAATCTGGGTGAATTTCAATATGACTTAGGTGATAAATGTCTGGTGATATAAAGGTGAAATCAATGAGTGAAGATTTATGATGTGGACTGTAACGTGTTGGAATTTTAGAGTTCAGGAAGCAGCGATTCTCTTCCTGAATGTATTCAAGAAAGTCATTTGCTCTTGATTAAGTGGAACAGCTTCCTAATGATGTATGTCTAATATTGAAATCTCCTATGATGATGTAAGCTGAATTCCTTGAATTACGCTATGAATCCACTCTGAAGAAAATTTGCCTGCATTAATAATAGTTATTGTAGATAATAATAGTTATTGTAGTCGTTGCCACTGTGATTTTGACTGCTAAGAGTTCTCTGCCATCATCTGAGAGACGGATAGGAGAAAATTGCCTTGTTGGAATGTTTTTATTTACTGCTAGGAGAAGGACGCCACCTCGGCTATCTTCTTTATTTTGACGAAAGATTATTTTGTTAAATAAAGATATCTTGTCAACTTTTTAACCAAGTTTCTTGTATTGCAATAACGTGTGCAGGGTTGAGATAATGAAGTTTCATGTATGGGCGCTTATTGAGAACACTTCGATTTATTCCACGAAATTAATGGGAGCATAAAAAAACTACAATTATTATGATTACAATTTGACTTCTAAGAACTGATGCATCCAGGATCTGTTAGGAAATTTTATTGCTTCCCTTTCTAAATTTTGCATTTTCAATTATTTCTGACAGTTCTTCAGAAGAGTTACCACAATTATATACACTGTTCACAGGTAAAATTGGATTGAAATGAATGTCACTATTACTAGGGTTATATCCTGTTTATAGACAGAGCGTGTTAAGTAATATACTTAAATATAAATTAAAAGAGTTAGTATATTTACAAATCTAAAAATAGGTATGTTCCATTATATTATTTCTGCCTTACATCCAAAAACTACTAATTCTGTTTTACTTTTAAGCCCTAAGTGACGGAATAATGTGGCAAGGGGATACTTGCGATACAGTTTATTCTCAGAATTATTTAATAATTCATTTAGTCGTCACCATTTTTTTTTGGACAACTGACGTCAAAAACCACAACTAAACAGCAATTTTATATCACAGTCAAATGACAACTGATTCCTCTCTTAATTGTGCCACACAAGGGAATGAATATCTTAAAGTTTTTTTAACGTAAATAGGCCTACTAAATGCGAGAAATTTCAACTGAGTCGGATATCCAAATCTTTATAGTCACACCACAAGTGAGATTTTTTATTTAAACTGATATAGATTTAGGGTGAGTTGGTAAGTAAAGACGACACTTAAAAGACAGCACTATAGCTACCCCATTATTACTAACTATTTTAGTCTTAAAGGATCAGTATTATTATCTAATTAGAAACAGTTTTATGTTAACAAAATTTTAAATTAATCTAACATAAAAATTAGTTTTACATAAAATTTGTACCAGTTAAAATAAAATTTAAAGTTGAATTATAGATTACCCATTGCCGACCACCCTGTCTAGTGGTCAGAGTGCCTGACTGCGGATAGGGAGACTCTGGGTTCGAATCCCGGTTTGGGCATGGATGTACTTTCTCTCTCATCTATCCTGTCTTTGTCCTTTCTGTGTATGAATGAGGTGTGATGGTTGCCTACCCTATAAACGGGTCTCTATGGCATGTGTGTACTGAAGCAGTCGGACTCCACCCCAAACATGGTTCAGTATGAAAAAGTGAAGCAGCACACCCCATATTGTCAGCCTAGCTTCAGAAGACAAAAAAAAATTACACACTGATGTCATTTATCAATTTTTTTCCTGGAGATAATCCTCTTTTGAATATTTTTTAAAACAAACATACAGATATAATGCATTAAACACTAATAAATGCTTAAATTTTGTTCAATTTAAGCTAACAACTAGAAAAATACATTTATAGGTGTTTCAAAAGTATTTTCTTATTTTCTGTAACTCTTAATTTCATATGTGATGGTAATAGCGTTACATATGTATATAAAACCAGCTAATGGTTGGCCAACTAATGGTTTATTTTCCAAATCGACCAAAGAAACCAATGATAAATGAAAAAAAAGTTTGGTTCCTTAACATTCAATTAAAAAGTACTCAAGTCAATTTTGCTAGATGTATTAAATATAGAATATTAGAAACACAAAGAGAGAGAGAGAAAAGAAATAGTTGAAATGCTTACCATCTAATTTTAATTCATGTATCAAATATCATAAAATTTAAATTACATTAGCAATAATTAGTATTATCCAATGTATTTCTACCTACCGAAACACTAAACAGAAAAAATTGTCTTTCAATTTTGAATCATGATAAAGAAACAAAACTTATATCAAAACTGGCACACAACAGTATAAACTCATCCAAGCACAAATTCAACCGCATAGACTCATCCAAACATGAATTCAACCACATAAACTTATTCAATAGGATAATCTTCAAGTAAATCAGGCATCGAACCTGATATTTTTCAGTCGTAAGACAAAAAATCTTGTTTCAAAAAATTACCATGGTTTCAGATAAATAATCTTGGACAAACAATGAATAGTTAGGTTAATTGCGCAATTGCGGCACGCTATAAAGAAAGTAATGAATGTTTCATCGCATCACACACATCATTTGCATTAAACTTTATCTCGTACTTTAGTTTTTTTTTTTTTCGGTATTTTTGACTTCTTTAAATTACTTTAATAATAGTTTATTAAAAAAAAAATTCGTATTCTTTTAGGAAAATGTAAAATTTTATTGCTTTATTTGAATCATTTTAAAATAAAGCAATGGAATGCGCTACATTTTAAGATTGTATAGCTGAAACATAATATAAAAGCAGGAAAGTTGATAAGCTTTTAATATAGGAAACTTTGTCCAGTGTGAGGTAAACTGAGAACTATAAAAAAAGATCGCACAATAGCGATAGAAATTTCACATAGTAGGGAACACATTTCGAAATCCCTGCTCATTTTTGTACAGCTAAGTAAATAATCCTACTCTAATTAAGCAAAACGAAAAAGATCCAAAATGAGACTCCCTTTTTTGCATACTGTAAAATGATACTTTAACCGGCTAAACATTTCAATTCATCATGAATTTTTGATTTCTTACTCTTAGAGCAACTTCACTTCCATTTCCGTTTGAAAGCGAGTACACTTTTATTAAATCCTGAACTATAGAGAAATATCAATGCTATTCTGCACATAAAACACGATTGTGAAAGAATAACTACACGCAACATTTTTTAACAATAAAAAAAAGTTATTCTTTGATGAAATGAATGGATATTTAAAATAGAAGATAAATGAAGTCATAAAAACTGATTCAGTGTACATTTTTTAATGAATATAGATGCAATTATAGATATGAAAATCTATTTATAGATGTAAATCTTTCATGGAATTCATAAGAAATCTCAAAACGATTTTACTTTTATGACGAATAGGATCTGGGAAGAAGTAATTACAATTTGATGTTTGCATCATGTTTAAATTACAATATGATTTCATCTTTCATCCATTTTTTGAAATGAATTGCTTATATATTAAAAATCTCTTATGAACACAATTATTATTTATAAAAAATATACATCTAAATTTTTATAATTGCAAGTGTATATGTAACTGTTGCTTTAGTGGTGCTTAAAGAGACCTAAGGCAACAGCAACATAAATCAACCGATATCTATTGTTTAATGTGGATACAAAATCACTACAAGCATCCACGTCGAAGGAACAAGCTATTGAGTTGAATATTAGAATTTTGAGCATTCAACAGGTAATATATTGTTTATTATACGAAAGAATTCATATTACTTTTACTCGAAAATAGTGATAAATCAAGTGTAAATTTTGTGAATTATTATTCAGCGTTTCGATTTGGTCCTTAATCATGTGTAAGATTTGTTTAAATTATATTGTGTATAATACTGTAACACAAAAAATTACATTAATACTGTAACACAAATACTGTAACACGATTACAAGTGTGTTGGTAGATCGATTTAACAATTGACATTTTATTCAGTTAAACATATTTTTGCGCTTACGAAAATTTTAAAATATGAAAAATTTTACTTTTAAAAAACGAAAATGATTAGATTAAAAAATATTAATTTTCAATTATTTATTATGATATATAAATAAATTAGTTTTTAACAATGATTTTTTTTAATAAATATAAAAATGAATTATTATCTATAGGAAACTTTCCAGATGTAGTCTACCCATCCGAATTCCAAATGCATCCCTCTTTTTATATAACTTACAAGCAATAATATCATTCTCTTTTTATGTTTCCCCCGAAAGACAAAGATCGGTTATTGATTGAGTTGCTGTTTTTCGGGCTGCTGCGTGTGACATATTTCTTCTGTAATGACAGTTGGCATTATTGGAGTCCGCGGGACAACTTAGAAGTAATCTGGAAGATTAAGGCACGTCGGATTGACAGAGGCACGCACGGTTCCAGACGGAATTTCTCTTCTGTGCTGATGAACTGTCAGGGGTATATTTGTTATGACAGCCCATCGTTCTTCGGGTACATAACGGGCGGCTTTGAATGCAGCTTCTTTCACTCAGCTTTCTCTTCTAAACGTAAATGGCTTTCTCGCACACATTCGATGTGATAGTCTCCCTTTTGTGATGAACCAAGGCATCATGAGATATAGTTATGATAGGATTTCCATACTTTACTGAATTAAAAGTGGTATGTAAAATAAGTATGAAATTACTAATAAATAAATAATTTCGTTTATTTAGTTGTTTACTTTTGCTTCTAATTGTGCGGTACCAATGTAAATGAATTTCCAAAAAATGTGATGATGACAAAATAAATATATATTAGCCAAGTATTCTTGAATATAGTCTTGAATTCATAATAACTGAAAGTTATTATGTGGAAGCAAGCATAAAACAAAGTATGTGTATGTTTTTTGAGTGTAAGAAACATTTCATTTTGACTTAATTGCTTATTACTGCTTCGTTACCAGCTATCGTATCATAAAGTTCATGCTTTAATTTACTAGTTTTAAGGGTTGCTGTTTGCAAATTTAACATTGGCATGTGCAAACTAGATTTAGAAATTCCTTTGATATAATTTTAACAAAGATTTTGAGCATTCTAGCTAACATGTTAGAATGTCTATGAGGACGCTACGAACCTTTTGAATAGGAAATTCGTCATACTCGAAGGTAAATATAGAGCTAAATACTTTAGGATTTCTAAAAATAAATACTGTTATTGATTGTGGTATTAATACCAAATAACGCTTACACAAATGTGGTTTCGACCACGCAATTGCAAACTCATCTCTCCTTTTTTCGGCTGTTATAAAAAACGACTTATCAAAGAAAGCTTAAATACCTTATAATCTGATTTATGCTGTCGATACATTTGATATAGTAATTTTCTACATATAGCATAAGCTGTATAGGAATAGTTTGGAACTGCCATACATATAATTGAAACTATGAAAATCTGTGGCTATAATATATTATCATCGATACAAGGATATGAGCTCTGACTTTGATTATTGAAATTTTCAACATTCAATAATATCAGTCATTTTTACATACGAAAATAAGGAAACGGGCAATTTTCACTCACGCAACTAAATCAAATGCACTAATACGATCACGTAACTTTAATTCAGTGAGTTAATTACAGTACACTTCATTTAAGTGGCTTAAAATACACCATGTTTGTTTTATTAATTTGTAATGCGTTTCCGACTGCCTATTTTATTCAACTAAAATATCACTAATCGTGGCCAATAGTCTAGTACTTTGAAAAATGGTTTATTGAAGAGGTTGATATCTGAGCTGGCACCTCGTTCTCTGGGTCATGAACCACTAGCAGGCGGACATTGAGAGCAAAGCTTATTTTACTTGCCTCACTCACCAACAGTTAACAAGGCGAACCAAGATCATAAAAACACAGAAAAGATAGGGTTGCTTTTAACGCTCTTTATCCTTAAGAATCTTCCTGGTGACATCAATACTATACTTATTTTACTCGTGTTAATTTTAATAACATACATTGATTTGAAAAATTAAACGTAATTGCTGTTTTTTTTATGTAAACTTTTATAATAAGCTTATGCCAATGATTTGTAATTATTGTATGCTTTAGTTATATTCTGAAACTGAAATATTTTCATTCTATTTTAATCAATTTTTATGTTTATGAATAATTCTGAAATTTAATTTCTTCTCTCTCTATTCGATAATCTATGTATTTCGAATAATCTACTCTGCATCGAGAGAAAAATAAAAGGCAAGGAATTCCTTCTTATATGTTTGTTCATTCTTTTCTTTCTAAAGAATTTTTTCCTACTTCGAAAAAAAATATTGCCCATACTTTCCTTAGCGGACACTTCTGGCTTTATTCTTCACCCAACATATTTTTCCTGCTTTCTGACACAATGCAATTCTCTTTTTTACCTCCACTTTTGACTTTGATAAAGAAGGTTTTTTGCAGGTTGTCTTTGATTTTTACTTCTATTATAACAGTGACAAACTTTTTTAATTCATATTCATTCATATTTAAATTATATTTAAATATCCATTTCGATCAAACAATCCCCAAGTATAATAATTTATTTAAAATAAGATGATTTTAGTGAGCTATATATATATATATATATTTGTCTTCATGTTAAAATGTTTCTCAATGTTCTATTCAGAAACATTTAATCTGACGATTTTACTAAGAGTAGTAGTTCAGCCACTAAGTTTTACTTATTTGGTATTGATACAAATTTGACAGATCGATATACAAAAGAGTGAATTTCACTTAAATGAATTTGTAAACCATTTTGAGATACACTGCTCGTCCCTTTCTGGGAACACCTTATTGATGTTGCCCGAAGGTGACTAAATTCGGCAAATAGAGAGAGATAGAAATGAACAATAAGTAGTTTTTATTTCGAAATGACATACATTATACAGAGCGAGAACAGGGCCTTGTAAGCAGGATGTAGGACAACAGTGGACGACCATACACGAAGCAAACGTCTAGCCTCAGAATCAATGAGAGTACAAATGGCGTTCTGAAGCATTGCTGTCCATTCTCTGTCAACCATTTGTCAAAGTGCATCTTCTGAAGCAGGCAGGACGCAAGGTCTACAAACAGCATCCAATCATATGCCAAAATGTATTTGATTGGTGAGAGATCTGTTGAGCACGGTGGCCAGGGAAGCAATTGTACACCTTGCAGGGCACGTTAGCTGATGTGAGAAATGTGCAGTCAGGAGATATCCTTCTGATAAATGGCATTGAGCAATTCCTGAAGATAGGGGAGTGCCACCGCCAGCAGCATATCATACACGTAACTTTGGGCTATTATAATGCATTGAAAACGAATTAGAGGTGATATGGAATCGTACACCATGGCGCACAAAACCTTGATGAAGCGTTATTATGTAGTGGGACGTTTCACAATTTCTGCAGACTTAGACCTGTCTCTACATCGATGCCACACTCATGTTACGACTATTACCGAAGAAACAGAAGCATGACTCATCTGAGAAGACAATCTTCTGTCATTCCGTCATCTATGTCGCTCTATTCCGTTACCATTCTAGACTTTGATATCTATGCTGTGGGTCAATGCCAGTCTTCTTAACGGAATCCAATGATTTTTTGTTTGAAGCCTAGAGCACATGCTGCTAGCAAAACACTAATGTTCTGCTCGATATGGGAGCATGCAGAGTGTTTTGCACATGCAGCAGAATTAGACATGTTTTGCGAGGCAACTACCGTCGTGTGTCACTCCGTCGTCCACATCATTCTAATCTGGCACCATTCTAGACGTTGACATCTATGTTGTGGTGTGAATAGATGTATTTTTAACGGAAACCATGAGCGTTGGACACTAGCATCCAATCGACGGCAAGTAGTCTGCTTCATATGTGAACATCCAGAGTGTCTTGAACATGCTGCAGAATTTCGGTAGACATGCTTTGCAGAGCCGCCATCACCTCACGTCGGATACGTTGATTTACACGTGCTGACGTCACTCTGGCTTCACCGGCATTTAACAAGCTTTCCACAGCTCCTATTTCCAACCATCTTTGCCACAGACGGTGCACTGTAGACGCTTCCAGGTGTCTATCAGCTTCAATTTGCCGTAAAACTCAACTTGCCCTTCTCAGTTCGATCACCGTGCTCCTCGTAAAATCGACTGTCTGCTGGAACTAACTCCGTCAACGATGGCTTGTCTTTCTTTGCAATTACAGGCGTCCTTTAAGACAAGAAAAAACTTTCAATGATTACTTTCCATACAGCATTAAAATCGTGACAGTGCCCCCTCAATCGGTTCCTCACCTTATATTTTACCCTGCGTGCACTGGAAAGCTTCGAATTTCACATCATTTCCTTAACTCGGTAAATTGTGTCTAACTTGAAATTTGCATAATTTTCTGGATACTCTTTCTTGGTATTGCCTTTTCAATGTCTGACGGTGTACGTTATTTTAAATGTGGATTATTTTCTAAAGTTTTCTTTCTTCTTTTTTAAACTGTTATCATAGTCACGCATTAGAACTCTTACTAGTAATCCGTAATAAATTTAAATTCAAAAAAAAAAAAAAAAAAAACTACGGAAAAGAGAAAAAAGATTATTTTTAATCTTATTTTTTACTTTTAATGGTGTAACATTTTGCTCCTTTTTGATTTCTTTCTGAATCCAGACATTTAATGCAATTTCTAGTAATAATTGAAAAAAACCTATATATAATATGGCAAAGAAAAAAATGAAAATCAGTGACTCTAGTTCAGTATGACTAATTCAACACTCAAAGAGAACACTTTAAGTAATCATTTTTCTGTATTCTGCTACGTGAATTCAAAACAGTACCTTGCATGTAAAATGTAAAGTAAGGAACATTCAAATTTTTTCCAATGTCCGGCTGATATTTGGATAAATCCATTCAGTGCTATAAAGGGCGACGGAGATGGCCACTTATACAGTGGGGTACCCAGTGAGAGTGCCATCTTTGCCCGGAAAGTGAAAGAATAAAGAGACACACACAAAGAGAGAAAGCTACATCCATGTCCAAACCAGGATTCGAATCTGGGACCTACTGCTTCGAAGTTTGAGTCGCTAACTACTCTGCCATAGGTAGGAAAGAACAATCAAGTTCTATTATATATTTGATAATAATTCAAAAACAATGATAAGTTCATCGCGCAAACAAACATGCCATGCTTTATTATTTAATTTAAGATTGCATTATTTCAGAATAATTTTTTCAATATATTCTATCTAGCTTAATTTTCATAACAACGAAATATTTACCTAACACACTGGTTAATTTATATTATTTTACTAGTATTTTAAAGAAACAAACTGTACTTGTATCTCACCTCTACTCTTGTATCTAACTGAAATGCAGTATTTTACAAAATGTTGCCTAGTAACGAAACATTTATGAATTCTCCAATTTATTACATTCTCATGTGTGTTATAATATAAAATCATATAATAATATAAAATTTTAAATAAAAATATATCTCAGTGGAATAACTTATTAACTACATTCTCACACACACAGGGCTATTTGGACTTGTAGTTACGTATGGAGCATCGATCACACGAGACCTCACTTATAGCTTACAATTGAATATGACTGAAAGAAACTAGAGATGTGTGCCGGGTGCATCTTATCTCTGAATAATTTTATCATTTTAGTAATCACACTATTGTAACAAACCATTCTTCTTCAGTTAATTTTAAAAAAAATATTTAAAAATGCTTAAATCTGCCGATGCAAAAAATATCAACGCATTAAAATAATGCCTTAAAAAAGAAAAATGGTCTTAGTATTTCCCTCGGTGCACTGATAAATACTTGCCTATACTTGCGAATCGATTAATACTCGTTGTTTGTACATAAACATCTGACCCATTGATAAGTCTGAAAAGTTTTATTATCAATGAAACGTTTAGAAACGGATGACTATTGTGTACAATCTCTTATAGAAGTGCAGCAAATTAAAACATATACCAAAATATACCAAACTTATCGGTAATTCGGCTGAATTAGCATTTTTAGAAATCTCTACTTTTTATCTATCTATATATCATTATATATATATATATATATATATATATATATATATATATATATATATATATATATAAATGGTTCCTCTATTGCTATTGCATTTATTGGACATTGAGACCACACAAAACTACCTAAATTCAACAAAATAAAGGGATAAAATACATTCATATAGCCAAATATTGTTTTCTTTAAAATAAATTTTTGCATTTATCAAGAATTGAGAGCACGAAGCCAAATTAAAAAATGTATATGGGCAAAACGAATTCTAAATTTCATTATTTATTGTCATTATATGAATAGATTATATCCTATTTTTAAATATCAACAAATGTTTTAAGCAGATTATTTTAAATAAATGATAAATTTATCATAAATTTTCTACCATTTCATTACATTTTCATTACATAAAGTATATCTATTGTTAATAAATGAACGAGATGAAAGCTTCATTCAATAAGAATAAATTTCTTCGTCAATCAAACAGTACATTTTCGAAAGTAATTTCCGATATTTGTGATGTTTTATCCAATCGTACATCATTCGTGTTCATAACAATTGGAAAAAGCATTCTTTCTCGTGAATGCTACAACCATACACACCCTGCAAAAAATCAATAGCCATAATTCTATCCTTGATTTGTTTCATTATTGTATTCATATTCTATACAAATGATACGCACACTAATACAAACATACATAAATGCTCATACATATTTACATGTATGTAAATATGTCTTTATATTTAAATATATATATCTTTATATTTAAATGCATATATATATATATATATATATATATATATATATATATATTTATATTTAAATGCATATACACACTAGTTAAGGAATAAGAAACTCGAAATCACTATATTATTGGACCTCTCATTCATTTGAACATTGAATATACACATTTTTGGAGTACATTTATGTTAAAAGTATACTATGAATTGTGGTTAGGCAGCTTTTTAAATCCTCTAAGTCAGATGAAAAAGAATAAAATTCGCGGGTGCTTGTGTTTCCATACTATAACCTTTCTCAATATATATATATATATATATATATATATATATATATATATATATATATATACACGCAGTATAAGGTTAAGTTTTGGACTCTGCGGTGACCAGTAAAGATATTGGAAGTCAGAATGTTATACTCAGCAAATCAGTTTGGAACACTTTTGGCATGATGTATTGTTACATTATCGTTTTTATTGGCCATTGTATATAGATGGATATAAATGCTGATATATATATGTACATTCTGGCTATCCCAGTTAAACGTTTTCAAATTTTCAGGCAAGGAAACTGGAGGATTTGAAAGCACAAATAAAAGGAAAACCCCTTCCAAATGCATTACACGGAATTGAAATATTTGTTGATAACACAGAATATATTATTGCAGCTGCCGGAAAATCCAAGGAATGCTGGGGATGTTTGATCCAATCCAATGTCATTACCCAGTCTTCTATAAAGTGAAGATCAGAAGCGTGCATCAAATCTTCCTCAATCATCACTCTTGATCTCAATTCATGTCTTTGTTACTTAATGCCAGTATTTTAAGTAAACTAAATATATGTTTATATCTTGAATACATTAAATAACTTTTAAATTAACTAAATAACTACGTATTTTTAAGTCATTAGCATGTGAATGGATTTTTTATGGTATGCATTTTACTTAAGAGTAGTATTTTCACTAACATCGTTAAAAATATCACTTTTTTAAACATAGAACTTTCTGAGTTATTCATTATCTCACTTGCTGATAAACTATAAAACATGATTCATTTACATAAATTTTCTCATACATTTCTTCGACAGAAATTCCTTGTCATTTGCCTTATTTATTTGGTTATCATATCACTGAACAATATGAAATGCAAAATTGCGCTATTTCTTCAGCAAATAAATAGTTTTGCAAGTATAATTTTAATAGAAAGCAACAATTTTTATAAAAAAAATGACCCATTATAAGTAAAACTCGTCTTAAGTTAAAGTTTCTTAGAGATCAAAGTTTTAAATGTACCCTGCAAACACAGCAATGGTTGTTTCAATAAGGGCCTAAATCGGCTTGCCAAAACCAGTAGTATTGGAGCGACACTGGCAAGCGGTACTAATACCCAGCAAAACATGTCCGTTCGCGTCAAATGTGGGCAAAAAGTATGGTTTGGCTTTAGCACGATATCGACAAACCCGACATGACCACTGGCCTAATATTTTACCGATGTCAATCCATATGTGTACTGAATGCTTTCGATAAATGGCCCAGCGTCGGCAAATATTGAATGACCGACCGCAAGCCACTAAATAGAAATTATTAATTTTTTTAAATACACTATTTTTTTTTTTTTTTTTTTTTTTTTTTTTGTAATATTTGTTTGATAAAATTTTTTGTTCAAATTGTAATATTATAATTATTATTTGATCAAAATGCAACATGGATAAACAGCGTAATCTTCACTATTCAGTGAAGATTACGCTGTTTATCCATGTTGCACTAAAGATTTCGTCTAAAATATCTTCTATCGTGCTTTACAGAAAAAAATCTGTAAAAAGAAGTTTCACTTACTGCCTTAATATTATTAACAATTGTAAACAGAAAATCAGTAATGGTTATTAAATATTATTTATGATATTAAATAGCGTTCGATTATATATTCCAGTTCAACTGAAATCAAAATTTTAACATCTTCAGAAGTGTTTATACATATGGGAAATTGTTTAATTTACAAATTTTAGTCGACGTCAAAAAACGTTTTTAATAGAACCGAAATATATATTTAAAATATTTTTTGTTGTTGTTATTATCACAATTGGACAAGACATTGGCTCATTGGTCATTATGCCATTGGCTTTGCGAATTTAAATCAGTAGACTTTCGCTTAACCAGAGCACTACGAAGCACTGAATGACTTTGCCCAAAACTCCGCCGATGGATTGCACCACCAAAGAACCCACTCCCTCAATTCTGACATTGATCTGAAGTGGGAGGAAATTTTGTCCAGACCATTACACCCATGGTTACTGCTAAACATCGGACCGCAGGACTTTGAATTCCAGAGATTTCAATGAGTCTTTGGCGGCATTAAGAATCGAGCCCGCTTTTCCATACAGAAGGCTGACGCCCTAACCACAAGGCTATCCCGGCTTTTAAAATATTTTTTATATTTGATAAATAAGCTTCCTTAATGTAATTATTCAATAAGTGATAAATTTATTGTTTATATTAATTTAAATTTTTTTAATTTAAAATATTTGTTTTTTGAAGAAAATTAAAGATAAATTATTTCAAATTTTTTTGATTAAATACTATTTTACAATAGTAGAAAAAAAACTATTTTATTGATAATCAGTGTGAATATTAAATACAATATCGAAATACAGATCTCTCATATATCAAATAATTTTAATAACTTTAATTTCTAATTTTTCTAGCCATTGTTGCATTTGTAACAATGAGGTCTTAAATACAGAGAAAATTTGATGGTGCTACTAACTTTAACAATTCCTCAATAGGACCGATATCGCATATGATATTTGGCCCAGAATCGGAAAGAATGTATCAGACTTATATCGGCAGACGACATCTACAATTTGCCTGCTGTTAGCCTCATTAGGACCTATACTTGTTTCTGACTAGCATTTAAGTACAAAGTTTTGATGTCGTTTGCCGATATGGAGCAATTACCATTACAAAATCAGCTTGCCAATGCCGACTCATACCCGACACTACCGATATCGGCCCATCAGGATGCCGATAGGCTTGTGTTTGCTAAGTATTTAATCATTTTTTCCATTTATACGCTTGGAAGAAAAAATGCATTGATTTCACAATCTAACCAATTTCTGTACAGTTCAAATATACTTATAAAGTGCTGGCAAATAATTAAAATTTTCAAAATAATGGTTAAGTTGTGTAATTTTACTTTATAGAAAATAATTACCCTATTAAATAGGTTGAATTAATAACAACAATTCCTATTTAGTAAATAAAACAAAGAAAAATATAAAAAAATTTAGATTAAAACACAGTATTTTCATTTAAAATTTTTATATATAAGCAATTAATTTATTTCATTTGAACTATGTAAGTCATTTTAAATCTTAATTATCTTGAATATTTTTAACGTACATACAAAAAATTTCCATATAAACATTAAGGGATTTATATATCAATGAAATTCGCATTATACATCATTAAATTTTGAATAAAAAAACATACTCGGGATATATTTATCATTTTTCAATATTTGCATAAGAATAACTGAAAATATTTCCCGGAAATATTTATGAGTTAATTCAATGTTTCATTACAATTTTTTAGGAAAAGAAATCTAATAATGTTCCGACAAACGTTTCGGAAAATTTGAATTGTTATGATAACAGCAATGTATTTAAACTCTTGATTAAAATTTAATCGTATGGATGTAACTTCGAAGGATATTAAAATCAAATATTTCTGACCATTTAAAATTATATTTAAATACCTTAAAATATATATACATACATACATACATACATACATACATACATACATACATACATATATATATATATATATATATATATATATATATATATATATATATATATATATATATATATATATATATATATATTGCTTTTACTCTCTTCTGAATAATATAAACACTTCCACTTCAAATAAGTATTTATTGATTCACCATTTATATATTCCCTGGCATAAAGTGAAAATGTTGAAGGAAATGAATCGCACTGATATTGATTGGTGAGTCATTCTCTGCGCATTTCAGACATGTGACGAAATCCTTTGTTTGTGATGACTGCTGGCATTAAGATCGCAAGACACAACCAATTCGTAAGGTGAAGGATTATGGCCAAGTTCGGATGCGACGTCAACACATTCGATTAGCTGGGATATCTCAAGTAATGAAATACCAGAACAATATTTCTCATAACATAACACCACAGCTTTTGGTTTACTGACAATAAGAGCACAAGCGAATATTTAAGGAATTTGTGTTCTTTTTATACTTTTTAATCATATATATATATATATATATATATATATATATATATATATAGATAGATAGATAGATAGATAGATAGATAGATAGATAGATAGATAGATAGACTTTAAAAATTATTTATTATTGTCACAACAATTAAAATACACACACAGTAAAGAAATACGGATCGGAAGGAATTTGGTTCTGCTATTCAGCAGATTGATTATATATTCAGTAATTTGTTTATTTCTTCAAAGGGACAATCGTTAACAGTGCCTAAAGGAAGCAGAATATATATACAGGCTTATTTAAAATATATAAGGAAACACAAATTTCTTAAATATTCACATGTGCTTTTATAATTCTGTCTCCATTAAATGATGTTTTTGATATATGATTTTCAGTTCATTGTCAACATTCTCTGTTATCTTGTTTCAAAAGCGTTGACTGCATTTGTCCGTTAATTTTATATTAAACGATAATCTGTCAAAAATACAGATTTACCACTCACTGTTTCTGGTTCACTTAAATTTAAAAAACAATTTTTGTTAAATTAAAATATCCTTCCTTTAAATCAATCGATATTTTTTTCAGTAATTAGCTATAACAGATTTATAGGTTTCAGCCATTTCATATTTTTGAAAACAACTAAATTGTTAAAAAAAAATTTGCTGTGAATATAAATTTGACATAATTCCTTTAAACAAGAGTTAAAAAAGAGTTTCGCATCAACAAAAATTTTATTTGCTCAAAGAAATTGCTTATTCAATATACTTAGTTTATTAAAGATATCGATTAAAAAAACTCATGATTCTGTTATTACAAAAACCGTAAATTTTTATTTCAAATTAGTCGCTTAAATGCATTAGGTATATCAAGTAATTTCAATTTAAACAACGGTAAATGATAAGTTAATGCGAAATATTTCAAAATCAGGATCTTCAGAAACTGATATTCTAGACTTCCTCCAAATTCAGAACAAATAGAGCAAAATGGCTTATGCCTGCTTAGTATAACTAGTTTTTCTATTCTAACGTCTAGCAATGAAACCATGGATATTAACACGACGAATAATAATTATTTATACTGTACTTAACTTAAGTAGCGACAGAGTGTGTTGCTGTACGTTAAATTAAACTCTTAGATAAGTCAATTTTTTAAATGTTTCTTTAAACAATCGAATTACTCTTCATTGGACCCTAGGCATGACGTTGGGAAACAATATCCTATATTAAATATTTGCTAAGCCTATTCCAATTTTAAAATATAATGGTATTAAATGGATAGGCCTAGCTGGAGTGTCGCCCAAGTCATTTCGCAATGGTTGGAAATTAAAAAAACAACTAATGGCGACAAAATTAATACAAACCATCTAGCTTAGTTTTACCTTCATGGTATACTATTTATATATAAGATACTGTGTTACATTGTTCTATGAAGGGTTTTTAAAATCTCGAGAAATAATACTCGATAAATCTGTTATATACTATATTTTGGATAATGGATTTAAATTACTAATATCTTCAAAAATAAATGGATCGTAATCTAATTTAGGCATTTTCTTTATCAAGGAAAAATAATCTATTGATTTCACTTACATGCAGGAATTTCAATGAACTATTCCGAAAGACTTAGAGTTTTTTTCCATAAATGGAATGATTTTTAAGATTATTTATAACAAAAAAAAAAAAGAATTTATTACAATCATAAATAAATTTAAATTAAAATATATATAATTCAAACTGAAATCTCAATAAGAAATACTAATATGAAATTTGTACTCATAATAGGTCGGGATAAGTCTATAGGGCGCTAACATTCCCTGCGTTATAGCTAATTTTTCGAGCACATTATGATCTCATAATTTTATTTTGCATTTACAAAAATTATTCTAATTTACTTGAGATATTTTGAAAAAATCAGTTCTCTTAAAGTAAACTTCCTAATTCGTTTTCGAAAAAAATATTTTCTGATCTGAAAAGAATTATAAAATTATGGATAGTTTATTTTCCAATAATATATAAAGATTGGCTCTAGAATTCAATTAATCTTGCAAAGTAATTTAAAAAGGAGCTCAAAAATATGGATCATATTTGTAAGCCTTTTTATTGCATTTTTCACTAAAAAAATATTAATTACATTCAGATTTAAGTCCACTAAATACCGTTACTCATAAGAGAAAAACGAAATTTCTCTCATGAAATCGAAAACATTACTCAAATTAGTTTTTAGCGTAATTAATTAGATTTATAATTGGATTTCAACAGAAAGAGAAAACTGTTTTTTCTTTTCCTAATTAATATTTTTATTATCAACCATGATTTTCTGTAGCGAAATATTTTTAATGTAAAGTAAAATTCCGTTAGAAACGCTTAAGCAAATAAAGAAAATTATATTCTACAAGATATTTCAGATTTTTTATTAAATAAACTTTTATGAATTTTTAATATTTAATTTACAATTTAGGAATTTTTTTTGTAAAACTTTACAATATTTAACATATAAATTTTCTGTTACTTATAATTGCTTAATTTTTAATTTTGGAGTTAAATATTTGAAACGAAAATTAAACATATTTTTTAAGAATTCAAGTATATACAAGAAGAATTCAAATGCATACTAGAAGAATTCAAATGCAATAGTAATTCTAAAATAGGCATTCTTCATAAAAGTATGTGCAATACATTTTGATATAGAATTATAAATTATTTAATTTTTTATATAAATTTTATGCATATGTTAGGGTGATATATATGAAACATTTGCCATTAAATCAACAACTGAATAAGCAAATTTAACATTGATAATATAAATTGTAAATCTATGTATATTAAAAAATATGAGCAAGCAAGTTAATAACCTTAATCTTAAAACACGATTTACTTCATATGATAAAGAAAATAAATTTATAAACAATCATGATATTGAACTTAGTGACTTAAACTCTTTTGAGTTCTCTATATTCGGCTAAGACTATATATATACATGAAAATATAACTGTCTTATTGATAAAAAATATTTGTAATATCTATTTCAATCAACGATTAAAACTAACATAACAGCCAAAACGGAAAACAAAAAAAAAAAGGGTGACGGAGAAGAAGAGAGTACTTTACCCAAAATTACCAGCTTCTGTAATAAACGATAGTTACGAGACATTATATTTTAGAAACTTTCAATTAGAAAAGACATTTAAGCTTTCAGCTTCACACTCAGCTTCAAAGCCATTCAATAGGATTTATACGACCCCATCTTGGAAGGAAAAATGAAAAAAATAAAAAAAAACTGAGTTTAATTTCCTTTATTTTAGTTCAATTCTTCTTCCTGAAAAGCAGAATCATCGATTCATAAATTTTCATTCATGGTAGTAAAATAATTGGCCAATCACCTCAGAGAAAATTTTATTGGAGCAATAAAAGAAAATGATCACTATAGGTAATGGTAACAATTAATCTGCTTTTTTTTTTTTTTTCAAAATACAAAGAAAGTCACTTTTTTCATGCACTGGCTTCAAAATGAGAATGGTATTTTTTGCGTTATCTATATTGCCTTAAGAATTTTATTTTCCGAAAAGTGGGGTAAGCTCATATATTCTTATCTTTTCTATATTGTTTTATTAACGGCTACAAAATATCATGTGATTATGAGAAGTTTGTAGCTATATATAAATGATTCATTTGTATCAAATAATCTTTTGATTGATTCATGATAAATTTTTAATATTTCCATGACATATTTAGTATATATTAAGCTTTGAAATGGAGTTACTGATTTCATTTTGTTCTATGAAAATCTTGGTTGTCATATTAATTAGAAAGCCAACATTAGCCTTATAATCCATGAACATTACCTAAAGTGTTGATCATTCTGTACTTATTGTGTTTAGAGTTGAAAAAACTACATTCATAGAAGAATCAACATATTTTATTTTGATTAGCGGCCCAATCATTGAGAGATGTTGTATATTAGAAAAATTCACAAACGTTAGGAAAATTTTCTTAACATCTTTGTATTGTTACCATCATTGCATAATGAAACTATCATTGTATAGTGAAAATGGAAGACGCCCATGAAATTGTTACATCGTCACGCAATGTGTAACTGCATTGCTGAACGGATCTATATGCCAAAATTATCTTTAGAAAAACGAACACATTTTCATTCTTATTATTGTTCGCTTTGAAGAAGAAAACGCCAGCTCAAGGACCCATTTCAGTATTTGGTCATTATTCAGGTTATAGTGTTTAGCATTTATGAGACATACATTACTTAGGAGTTTGACCATTACCATGTTGCAATTTCTAAGAAAGCCCCACTGGAAGAGGAATCGATACCTCTTGACCCAATAAAAAAATACAGCGCAAAGAAACGTTGTTGCTCTAGCATATTTCCCAGTACCTAGCACCGGAAGATAGTTTTCGAAATTTTGAAGCAAAGACCAAACAGAATACCACCTAATGCATGACCAAGTTCACCTAGAGATATCATTTCCTTTGGAGGACATTGCGAACACAACCAATTTAACGAGGGCTAAGAAAGTCAATGCCTCAGACAAACTCCTACCTCGTTGTGAGAAATTTGTGTCACATTATTTTGTGTAGTTGAGAGAATAGCGCCAATTCAATTGGCGCTTTAATGCTAGATCATGAGACCAAGGTCGGTGTAATTAACTTTAAGTAGGATTTACTAGTTAATTAACTAATAGTATGCTTCTTTCCCTAACGGAGTTTTCGTAATCAATACAAGATCTTGAGTTCCTCTTCCGTACACACATCGATTAAAATAATCTTATGCGTATTAATCCTCTATTTCAATAATTTTAAGCTTTGGCTATGACTTAATTTTTTTATTTTTAGGCGTGTATTATTCAGTTTTGACAGGACTTTTCATGAACATCAGAATATATTCACGTATCAAGAGGGAAAAGTCTAGAAAAATTTCCTAACATTCACCTGGACAAAAACGTATGTTAAAAGCTGAATGGCTAAGTTCAAAGAACGTGATCTTACTTATGCTAAATCATGCTAAAGCCTAGTAATTTTAAACTTCAATTTTTTTAATTACTTTTTACCATAGTGGTAATGAGTAGAAGTTCGATTTATAATCTGATTTTGAAAAATCTAATAAGCCAGTAGAATATCATGCTAGTCATATATCTAAAGATTTAATGCTTATTTGAAAATTTCCTAGAGTATGCAGTCAATATTTGCTTCAATTAAATACCACCTAATGTAAGTAATTTTTAGGAAAACTTTTATCAATGGAAATATTTTCCCTAATTTTTTAAAACCTTATATCACAATATCTGAATCCATTTTAGAGAAATCTGCTTCTGTGTCTCAAAACTAAGAAAGTAATTCGTAGAGTTAAGTTCTGTTTCTCTTGTTTGGCTTTAGTATGCATACAGAATATACATATATGCAACATATTTTTCTTTACCTTCAAATTACACCTTATAATTACACACACCCCACAGACTAATAATAATTACTTTACTAATATACATTACTTTTCTTAAATGATCTTCAGAAAATTCACATCTAAAACATTTTTATCGAACCATAATTTTCCTCTCCATGCATTTTCTCTGAAAACATGAATATCAAAACACTCTGGCACTTTTTCGCTCTGTTAATAAATTTTAAACTTAGATGTTAACAGTATTCATTTCTCCTAGCAGATAATTTGCTCATAAAATAGAGTTCGTAATGTTATATGGTTCTTGCCGTATATCAGTCCAGGAAGTGAGAAACTTATGACTATTTTCCTCTATTCCTTTTTAACTACATAGTACGAATAAAGCAGGAGCAGCATGCCTCTCCCCTTAAGGAGCTGATTCTATAACTAAGATTTTTAACAAGTTCTTAAAAGCTTAAAATTAAACTTTTATAGAAGATTACTCTGAAGGTAATATGTGTATTTCAGCTATTTTTATTCCAAAATTTTCTGAAATTTCTATACGTCTTACAAAAATTTTATATGAACTAGAAAATTTAAGAAAATTATACTGAATTATAAATTTAGAGTTATAGGTTTCAAAAAGTTAATAAATTTAATCGAGTGATAAATTTTGAATAAATTATTTTATCTTAAAAGAGCTTCCACAGAAATAGTCTGGTCTATATGTATATTATTGTTATAAACTTATTAAAATGAATATTTCTAAAAATACATTGATTATTGAAGCTGGTTATTGCAGAAATTGCATTGAAAGATTTCTTAGCTAAACGCAACGGATTTATGAAATATTTATTTCCAGAAATGAAGTTGGTAAAAGATCATAATCATCGAAAGTTATCTGAGATAATACTTTGTAGATGACGTGAACAAATGCCAAAGAAAACTTCTTTACGTAAATTTTCTTACTCTTTAATATGGTTAACAATTTAGATATATCTTTTATATATTCAACATATTCTTCATGCATAAACATGTTCTTAAACATCTTTTTAACAACTAGACTCATAAAAATATCTCGATCATCGCGTGACCTGATCACTGAAAATATCTTTCGTCTTAACAACTCCGAAGGGAAAAGAACTGTTTTCATAATAAACAACTTTCATAATTTATCTATATTCTTCAGGAAATACAGGAAGTTTTCAATGTTGCAAATGAATTTTTTTTCTTATTGACACACTCCTTCCTTATTGTTTTCTTCAGTCGTATATTGATAGCAAATTTGATAATTCCTTTTTCCAAGGAGAATTGGGGTATGGATCAACTTATCAGCGGGATTTTTAGTTGATTCTTTAAATGTTAAATCATAGTAACTTCAGGTGTAAGGAAAAAATATCTTTACGATCTTCTTGTGCCATTTAGTTTTTCTTTTCCTTCGTTTTTATTGATTTTTTCTCAGTTTATCTTCTCTTGGTATTAATGTTGTAAACAAAGGGCACTTATTTAATTTGATTTCAAGATTTTAGATTTGATAACTCCAAACAATACAACAGTTTATTGCTAATGTACATTACAGGATAATTACAACTTCTTTTCTTCAAATATTGCCTGATATGAAAATAATTTCAATTTCAAGTAAAATAAGCAAATAGCAAGTTCATCGACAAAAACGAATTCCTTTTACGTATTTCCCTGTAGAATATTCATTGGGTTGGGTTTATTTCTAAGAAATAACATCCATTGTAATACTCCTAATATTTTTAATTTTAGAATTTATTAGTTATAACAAATTTATTAAAAACTTATTTCTTTCACCAAATAAATTATCATTTCTTATCATAAGTAAATATTGTACCGAGCTTCGGAGTTCGTGTCGATTTAGCATTGAATAAAACAGCCACTCAATGAACACAAGACTTTTATTTGTAAAAAAATTCTACTAGAAATACCGGCTGTAACCATCACAATTATACAGCTACAATTCGTCAGATGCAATAAGTAACAGCTTCCAATCACAGGTATCAAATACCTCAGACAGAGAACAGCTTCTCTAGACTAGTAGTCACGACTGATCATCTTCATTCGCTGACTGTCTTCACAAAAACTGCCTTCTGTGTCGGGCTGCGGGATTTATTCCTAACTTGGCGGGGAAATCTACCAGTTTCGCCAAGGTTCTGGAAGCTTCTAGGCTATCTCACGAAATATTGGTCCTAGAACTTAGGTTATGGATGTTTCCAGAAGTATTTATTTCTCGTCAAAAATCTCGCCAACTCTCGCCAAAACATCACCAATTCACCAAATAATAAGAAAACCTGCTTTTAACGTATAACACGTCTACATACCGCAATTTTTGCCCAAAATATGAGTATTTCTGATCTGTCTGAGATATTTTAAGACAAATACAATAATTATTTCTAAATTTGTAACATTGCCCCCCTCTCAAGGACTGCACGTCCCGGGCAGAACCATGGCCTGATTGGAGGCCATATGTAATACAAAAGAATTTACATTTTAAAACGATACAGAACACATTACATACATAAACAACTAAAAATACAAATACAAAAATTAGAAAATATTAAAATTATCTATACTATTTACAAAGAGACTATGGTATACTAATTTTTACTTTATATTACTATAAGAAGTTAATCTATCATAATGTACTACCTTTGGTTTTGAATAAGATGATTTCCTCATACGAACCACGACGTCGTTCATTCTTTTTAGGATTGTGTAGAGACCTTTCCAGTTGGCTTGCAACTTTGGAGAAAGTCCTTTACGTCAAATCCGGTTCCACAACCAAACTTTGTCACCTTCCTGAAATTCATGTCCTGTCGCTCTTGTGTCATACCTTGTCTTCATTCTTTTTGTCATTAAGTTGATTCGGTCTCAAGCGAAGTTATGGACATCTTCAAGACGTGCCTTAAGGTCTCGAAGGTATTCCTCGGGCGATGAAGATGTATCCGGTGGACGACCAAACTGAAGATCCCAAGGCAGATGAAGTTCACGACCAAAGAGCATTTGTGATGGAGTATATCCGGCAGTCTCATAGACAGCACTACGATATGCAAGCAGAAACAGCTGTAGCTTCAAATCCCAATCTTGCTGATTTCTGGAAACCATAAGTGAGAGATTATTAAAGATGGTTCTGTTAAACCTTTCTACCAAGCCGTCCGATTGCGGGAGTAATGGCGTAATCTGCGTCTTGTCTATTCCGAGAATTTGACACATTCCTTTAAACACAGCAGAGGTGAAATTTGTCCCTTGATCTGAATGAATTTGTAAAGGTGTGCCGAATCTGGAAACTCATTGCGGCACTAGAACTTCGGTTACTGTAGTCGCTTTTTGATCGGGGATTGAAAACGCTTCAGGCCACTTAGTAAAGTAGTCCATGACAACTAGGATGTATTTGTTGCCATTTAAAGACCGTGGTAAAGGATCCAAAATGTCCAATACTATCCGCTCAAAAGGTGCTCCTACATTGTACCGCTGCAGCCTTCCTCGGTTACTTTTCTTTGGTCCCTTACGTGCCGCACAGTCATCACAAGATTGGCACCATTTCTCTAAATCTTGTCTAGTTTTGCTCCAATAGAAGCGTTCTCAAATTTTCTGTAGAGCTTCATTACTCCGAAGTGGCCTCCAGTTGAACTACTATGAAATTCTCTCAAAACATCTGAAATCCTTGATTTTAGAAGAACAAGCTGTCATTTGAAATTACGTCCATCATCGGATTCCCATTTCCTGTATAACACGCCATTTCTAATATGGAGGAAGTCCCAAAGAGCCCAATATTGTTTAGTAGCAGGACTGTAGGTGGAGATGTCCTGCCAACTTGGTCTCATACTGGAAGATTCTTTTAATTCAAAATTTGGATTTATATTTGGGTCTTCTTTTTGGGCTTCTCTAAGTCCTTTATCACTCCATGGGTCTGGCTTCGATGGCGGTGAAACAAAAACTTTGCGTACCGAAGGATTTTCTAATTGATAGTTCTTCTCTACTCTAGAACAATATCAGCAGCTTTCTTTACACGGTTTCATTGATAATGCATCAGCGTTTCCATGAAAAGTTCATTTGCGATGACGTATTTCAAAGTTAAACTCCTAGATTCGTTGAATCCATCTGACTACCTATCGTTCTGGATTTTTAAAATTTAAAAGCCAGGTTAAGAATGCGTGATTTGTCCGGAGCAAGAACTTTTTTCCATACAGATAAAAGTGGAATTGTTCTATGGCTTTAACGATTGCCAGCAATTCCTTTCTGGTTGTACAATAATTTCGCTCCGGTTTCGACAGACATTTACTCCAATAAGCAATGACATATTCTTTATCATCAATTTCCTTGACCAAAACATCACCTATTCACCAAATTATTAGAAAATCCGCTTTTAACGTATAACACATCTAAATACCGCAATTTTTGTCCAAAATGTGAGAATTTCTGATCTGTCTGAGATATTTTAAGACAAATACAATAATTATTTATAAATTTGTAATAATATGGTTTATTAAACTGTTCAACTAGAACACAGAGAATTTCATTATTAGAAGGAGTCTGCTTTGAAAAATTTTGCTATTTTTATTTTGTTTAAAATCTTTTGAAATTCGAAGAACTCTTTCATATTTTTGATAATATGTCTGTTGATATTATCATAGATCATTTATCAAAGAACTTTTCCTCTTATACATTTATTAATTTGATCAAAAATCAAAATTTTTTCAATTGCTCAAAATTTAAAATTTTCTACTTCTTGATTTAAATTTCAAAGAAACCTTTAAGCTCAAGATAAAAAACATATCAAATTACACCAAGATGTCTTATGCTTAACGAATAATATCTATGCCTAAACTTTTCATCCCTCATTTTAAGTTTTCGTTATTAGGAATTGCAACAAATTAGAAATCTAAAACTTGCTCTTTTCTGAAGGCTAATGCATAGTAAATGCATATCATTTGCTAAAACAGTTAACAAATGGGATATCCAATTTTCTTCAGTAATATTCATAACTTTTCTTTGTCGGTTGAAAAGAATATGAGAAATTTATTTCATCTTCCTCCGGATTAAATTTTGGAATAAAATCCTGAATTCTAGTCTAATTTTCAGTAAGAGTAATCTGTGATGAAATATATTTCTCCCCTGAAACTTTAGACTCAACTCAAATCTTTTATATTCATATATTCTTGAATTTTTTCTTTCTTCTCTCTCTTAATATCATTCTTTCATCCTTTATCATTAGGGCTAGGAAATTAATACCACCTCATCGCGTAAACTATATGTATGTGTACATAAATTTTGGATGTTATTAATTTTGTTAAACTTAACCTTAATTTAATAATTATAACCCTATTTTTAACTAAAATTAATAATATGGCTCGAAACTTATATTGTAAAATATCATTTTTTACTTCTTATTTCCTTATTAAAGGATAAATTTTGAGAAATTAATATATATTTTAATATCATATTAAAATAAAAAACATATCCAAAGTAATGAAATTGTACACTCTTTATTATGGATTAAAAATATTATAATTGGTTCATTTAAAGAATTATACAATGCACTACAGTGCTACATAAATATTAAAATAGTATTTTATGAAAATGGAATTTAAAGAGAAACCATTGCCTTTATCGCATTCTCTTAAATAATATCATTGTGTTTCCACTTTAAATTTTAATAAATATTACTAACTCTAATTTAAATAATTAATTTTTTTTAGTAAGTTGGAGACACGGATAAGAATGAAAGCTTTTTTAATAATATTTTGAACAATGTGTCCGATCTTTTTGAAAATGCTGTTAGATTAAATAGATTAGTGAAAAAGTATGACTCGTGGTAAACAGATCTTGATCTTATACTATGATTTCATACGTAGAACGCTATATTTAAAACACGAATTAATATCTTAACCAAAGTTTTTCTCTAAACATTTCTTCGCTGTTTAATAGATATATAATTATAATAATGACACATATTGATGCTTTTTTTGTTTAGAAGTTATTGATCTATATGAAGGATCTAAACCACTAACTTCCTGTAACATGATGAAGATTTTATCTTCCACGATTTCTGTGAATAAACTTAATTTTATAATAAGCACATTAATAATTATTTCCTGTTGTTAAATGTTTTTAAGTTATATAACTTATTATTGAAACGTTAAAATAAAATTAGGGTTACAATAAATAATTTTCTTACACACAATGTTACTTTTTTGATGCAAAAATCTAAAAAAATCAATAAAACAACATTTTTATGTAAAAATTAGAAAAAATCAATGTTAATCAGATAGTACTACAAAGGTTTATGTTAGAAGTAACTATAGAGAAATGAAACATAAAAAATTTCGTTATATATAACATAGATTTTCAATTTTGGTTAAAATTGGTCATTACTCTCTGAAAGATATTCATTAGATTGTTCTGGAATTAAAATTAAGTTTTTGAAAAAGATTGAAACATCACATCTAAACTATTCAGCTAGTTACGATTGTACTTATTAAAATATCGTTTAGAAGTGAATATTCTATGTTGACAAAGAAATCAGTACCAACTGGGTGTTTTAATTATTCACTAAGATAAAAAAAATATGTATAAAACCTTTGAAAGAAATTCAAACTTCTACAATAACAAATGTAAGAAATATATTTGAAACACCAACAATGAAGGAATAAAGTTTTTCTCATGCATAAAATAAAAACTGAATGATATTAATTTTTTACTATGTCAAATTATAAAATTATGTTCAATTTAATAGATATCATATTCCACCAATAAATGGAGAATGAGGAACACCAGAACTACTTTATTTTTATTTTAAAATCCAGATATGAGAGATTTAATACCATAAACCAAATATTTATCATTTTAGTTACATTGAATTGTGTTCAATATTTATGTATCAAATTGATATTTTGTGGGATTTTATATCACATAATGTTTTTTAATCCTCAATACTAAAATGTAACGTCTTTATTTTCATCGTGTCACATAAAATATATCTCTATCATCTATTCCCATGAGTTATTTTCTTTTTGAGAACACAGATCAATCTAAAAACTTAATTGATCTTTCGTGTCCTCAGGATAGGAAGGTGGAGTACCAATTCCCTATCCCGCATCCACGAATTTTGCTCAACACGAAAAAAATCCAAATTAAACACTTATCGCAAATTCCTGTGGCTGTCAATAATTAAAGATATTTTGCTTGAGTGCGGGAAAAGTTACTTTTTCGTGCATTCTGACAAGAAAAAGACTAGAATATTAAACAGAAATCATCCTAAAAAATCGCTTTTGTCGCAATAACCCATCGGGACAGTGTAGAGAAGTTTCTGTATTTGGGTAAACGAGCCTTCTCATTAATCCAAAGAAATGGTTAAATATTTGTGGACAAGTAATTATTTTAAAGACTGTTTAACGATAATTAGTTTAATTAATCCCCTGTCAATGAGCATGGTGTTGAATACTAAGTTTGTAAGTGGATTCTCAGTAACTTTGTAAGTAAATTAAAATATTTTCTCTTCAGTGCAAACACTAATGATCGCTACATGATGAGAATAATAAGTAAAAATTTAAGCGGTGATTTTAACAAGCGATATATTGGTAAAATTTGACTTGCTTATTGCTTTACAGTCAGTTAGCGCAAACGTGGACTAGCTCTTAGGACTATAATTTATATTGATTCCGAAACACTAGGAGAATTCAAGCTAAGGGCTTCATAGCTTTGTGGTATAAATACCGTTTTTGGTATGTAAAATCCTAAGGTTTGAGCCCTATTGAACAATAAGATAGAGATGTTACAATGCATCGAAATCTTATATGTTCAGCTGTGTAACAAAGCAGTTGGAATTTTTAATGATATTACCATCAACAGGATTGATCATTCTTATCATTTTCTCAACCAAGCTAAACAAAGCTTTTCCCAGTTTAGGAAGTTTTGCTTCTCTACAATATTTTAGAGACGGAGCACTTTCTTTAATACTGTTTCTTTTTTCAAGATTTTTTTGCTAATTTTTAAAATGATCGAAAGGCTGAGTTTGGTGATTTAATATTTTTTTTTTTTAATTTTTTGGCTTTTTAAATTTTTTTACCTGTTTCTTTTAGAATTTTCTTTCTTACTTCAACTGATAAACGTGGTTATTTCTTCAGCTGCAACAAATTCTCAATGGCACTGACTCATCTCCTTCTCGACAAACAAAACTTCATAAGTTGAGATATTCAAATCAAATGAAACTATCTACAGAGCAACAGAGTTCAAAACTTTGGAGTTTCCCCCCTTTCCATGTTCTTGCGTGTGGAGGGTTTTTCTTTTCTCTCTCAGGAGTCTAATTCGACACCACAATTTTTTTTTTCATCAATGCCTGTTCCCACAATGTCTGAAATGCCTGACCGTGTTGCATCGTTATTGACGAATAAATCAAGTTGTCAGAAGTTGCATAAAAAGAAATCAAATAAAAAATTTAAAAAATTTAATAAAAAAAAAAAAAAAAATTTAACCAAAAACGAAAGTTTACAAAATAGAGAGTTTTCAGTATTTTATTTCGTATTGGGAGTAAAAATTATAATTATGTCTATCGTATTAGAGTAGAGATCAGCCATTTGTTCGTACAAGTTTGAGTGTTCATAAATTAGAGGTTCATAAAAACGAATGTCTACTGTATGAATGCAGGCAAACATTTATAGTATATTTCTTATGAAACTTGTATACCATTAAAAAATATTATTTTTTAAATGTGTTAAGTAATTTATCACGTGGACAGAATATTTTTAAAAAAATATTAATAGTTCATTATTATATTAAATTCAAGGTTCTGAATCAAACTTGAAGTAAAACATATTTATATCTAGTAAAAGAAAATAGTTGCAAGCCTAATAAATTCAGCCTAAATATTAAATTTAAAAACTTCGTTCTTAACATGAAGCATAACTTAAATCTTAATATCAGAAACGTATATTTATAATTTTCACTAAACTCTATTAATCTCAGTAAATTAAAAATATAAAATTTCATCCCTCACTTTCAGATTCACAATCTTACATAAGAATCTTATACATACTTTGACATAAGAGGTATCTCGTGATATTAAATATTTTACACATGCATGGAGTTAATAATTTAAATTTGCACCACAAATGCATCTTCTTACAAAATAAGCCACATCATTTATAAAATGTTAGTTTATATAATAAAAATATAAGTAATTTGCGTACAACAGTACCAGTAATGGTAATTTGCCTATATAAGCTTAAAATAAAAAAATTATATTAAATAAGTAAAATATATTTAATAAAATCACCCACATCAAAGGAGTGTAATAAAATTATGAATTGAGATAAATTCAAAGTTCTGGTCTCTCTGAAAATTTTAAATAGCGTTTTTTTAGACTGGATAGTTAAAAACAAAAGACCCAACAGAATCCAAAGTCTCTAAACATAATGCAACAGAATATAAGTACATAATTGAAAACTAAAATTACATAAAATTGAAATTGATCATGTAAATAGAATACTAAGAAAACACTATACAAATTAATAAAACAAACGCAATCTGATTTATTAAAAAAATTAACAAATATAAACAAAATTTTAATAAATTTTAAAATACCATAACTAGACTGTCAGGATTGAATCAAAAATATATTTTTTAAAAAAACTATATAGATGTGAAATATAAGGACGAGAAATTCATTCTTTAAATTAAATCCAGGACAGAAAGTACTTCAGTGCCATCTGCAAAAAAGTTTATAAAAATCTTTCGAATTTGCGTTTTTCGAATTGAAACAAATTCAAATCTTATTTTACAAAATTGAGTAACTAATAATATCAGACCAAATCTTCACTTGTTGTACTGCTTGCCAAGTCTTGAGTGTGTCAACCTTTTTTAAAAATTGAAATATTTTTTATGACAAAATCATCAAAATTACCAAAATCATTAGGAAAATCACTTTTAAATACATTATATCTAAAAATCCATAAAATGTTTTTATTACTAGATGGTCTTTAATTTTAAAATTGGTAATAGACCTTATTACATAAATTTGCATTCAAACCATTTAAAGCAATAACACCAAATTTAAAATATCTATCTTTACCATAAGTTCCAATATTAATATGGTTAATTGCCATTTTTATATTTAAATCGAAATAATTAGCCTGTTTAGTACTTAAATTTGTTCTGTTCAAAATAAATTCGTTTAGGTAAATTTCAATAAAATATTAAATGAATTTGATTGAAAGTAATTTAAAATTTTATTTTGATAAAATTTTTTTATTATTTTAGATCATTTTATTTTATTTTATTGATTCATATAATATTCTTGTATTTATATGATTGGTTTTAATTTTATCTATTAATATACTTTTTAAATTGTTATATATTTGTTTTTCATTGTATTCAAATTTGGAGGCTTTGTAGTTTGACTGGGTATTTTTCTTTTTACTAGTTTTAGAAAAGCATTTGCTTAACATTTTAAGAAAGAGCAGACCCCTTGAAGAAAACCTAATAGGTTATATTTGCCCTCCTTTAATACTATTATTTTTATTAATTTTACTTACAAGTTTTGTGTAACTAATATGTCGACAACAGACTTGCTGTCTGAATAACCAGTTCTTCAGTTTTCAGTTCAGTAGTTTGGGAATTTAATTTTGATTGATTTTTGAAGAATAAGATGAATTTTCTTCAGATTTGCATTTGTATTGGTTTCTTAATGTACTGTGCAGTTATTATGCGGTAACAACTGAACTGTTGGTTAAACAACCACAAATCTATTGCCACAGTTTAAAAGTTTATGAGTTTAATCATGACATGAGCGTTTGTATTGGTTCTGAATACAATGTGCAACTCATCCTGCATAAACAACAAAATTGCTTATTAAATGATTAAATCTTCATATATTTCAAATTCAATGTTCTCCTCTGATATGAATATTGGTTCTGAATTGAACAAACGAAACAAAAATATTTTTGCCAATAAAGCAAAAAACAAATATATTTTAATCAACCTCTTTAATCCTCAGAAAATAACAATTATAAATTAATCGTATGATTTAATTTTTATCAAATTCAGAATTATGCGTTTTTTTATGAAATTTCTAAGAATTACGAATTTTTTCTAAATTTTATCATTAACCTTAAATGTAGAATATGCTCTTTAATAAAATGCTTTTTCCATTAATTTTGTTAAATTGCATGTTTTCTGCTCATAAGATTCCATATCTTCAATGGAAATAAGTTCCTACTGTGATTCCTTTTATTAGAAAAAGGAAATAATAAATTACAGAAGTCACAAATATATTCCTCGAGCTTAACTATCTTGACAAGAATCCATGTGTGAGTGAGTTTGTCCAAAAAAAAAAAATGAAACACACACAGAGAGAAAATATGAGTAGTGTGTGCAATCCTTTTAGCAAAACAGAAATTAAAAAAAGAGAGAAATTCCTAGAAAAGACAAAAACGAATGAAATCAATAAAATTTTTGAAAAAAATAATTAAAATGACATAATGTTTGAAAATAATATCAGTTAATCTTAAAACGCGGATCTTAAGAAATACAGAGAGGCAAAGTAATAACATACTACTTAATTGACAAATAAAAACAATTGGAAATACTAATAAATTTAAGACATGAAACAATAAAATTTGTTTATTAGGGTTTGAATTTACAAAGAGTTATGAGCAAAAAAACTAATAACTGAATCTACCTATACTTTTTCCCTCCTTAAGTTGCAAAATATTGATATGAAAATTTTTTAAAAGTTTCTTAATAAATGATGAAAAATAAATGCTAAATTTTTAAACCAGTTATAAAGTTCTATAATCATTACACTTTCTACAGCATATTCATGCATTTAGAATAACATAATATAAACAAACATCTAAATGTAAAAATTTTTCTTCACTTATGCTCAAAATATCAAATTAAATGATGAATTTATATGCATACTCAACGCTTTTGAAGAAAGTTTGTCTCTAATTATTAACTTGAATGGGACTTTATTTATTGGATCAGAAGTGCATAGCATTTTTTTTTCATTGATGATATAAAGACCCGAATTATAATTAGTAAAACTTAATTGAGGTGATACATAAGTTTATCAATTTCATATTAAACTTCATCTTTGTAACCATAATCTCATCATTAGTTTACTCCAAAAAAGTATTAAATATTTGTTACCTTGCAGACAAATTAGATTGTTTTATATTTTTTTTCATTTTTCATAGCGACAGGAATATTTCATGGAAAAACGAGAACAATGAGATTAATTATTCCAGCGGATATTACGATCAGAGAGTTACGCTTCCTTCTTTATTCCCTCTTCGAAAAGCAGCAGTTTCCCAACAAATTGTAAACAAGTTCTCCAATGTGCTTCATGGAGAACAAATAATGCGAAATTGTGGGAATAATTGAAGTAATTAACACATCGGAATGGCACCTCCGAGGCTTGGAGCAACCAGGAGCGAATCGCTATTGTTAGAAATTCAAGGAAATGTGTTTCAGTCAAACCACGGGAGGCAATTTATTGTGTTGTTGAGGACAATACCTCGTTGTTAGAACTCCTTCCCATGGAAAATAAAAGAGCAGAAGAGCAATTGTTCATGAAGCATTTCTGTTAGTAGTTGTTGACGGGAAATGTTGTTTTCCAAATATTAGATTATAATCTTAATTCCTATCCAGGAATTATTTCTGTAAGAAATTCCATCTTCTTATAAAATAATTCCCTTTTGGCTTTTTTTTTTCAATTTTTCTTTAAAGTTGTGTGATTATAGTAAAAAATTCTTACTTTATTCTCAAACGTTTATCATACTGGATAAACTTAAAAATGATTGATGCTTTTTTTGAGGTGAAAATCACTTTAATCGACACAAATGGAAAAGCAACAATGAGCAATGAATATACACTTGTAAGAGTTCCTGATTCAAATAAATAAAACACTATTTTTAATACAAAAAAAATTAAGATCTCATTGGGTGCATTTATGTTTTTACTGTATTATTATGAACTTAGGAAATTGCACACGCTGTTGTCATCCAAAAATTTTATTAGCTCAATTTTTGTGATGTAAAATTATAAAGAGTAATTCCTTGAGGTTTTTAAATATTTTGTAATCATCGAAATGTTTATTAGATCACCATTCAATCTGAGATTTTATAACTGTATATAAATGCAGTAAATATATATATATTAAGAGGTATTATGTTTACAAAAATGATGTCTGAGTTAAAACCTAATAAATACCAAGAACGTAAATATATAATGTGCAAAAAAATAATAATACCATCTACTTAAAATAAATAAGATGAAAAAATGGATTATTTCTAAACGTAAAAATTTTTCATTTATTCTCCATCACATGCAATTCAAGTTTTCATGATAAATATCGTTTTAAAATAAAAAAAAATGTTTTACTTTTTATGACAAACTCTAGTTTCCTCTCGGCACAAATTTATAAAGATGTTGTTCGTGGTTCATTGTTTAGGCCGATTATTTGCATATAATGCCATAAATATTGTTATCGTTGTAAGATTTCAAATGTTTTTAGTTACAGTGAATCTCTGTTATGTTAATGAGATATAAAAGAGAGAGAGTTTTAAAAAAATCTGGCTTTTCCTAACGCAGCCAAGTATTTATTGACTTAATAATGAATTTAATATTTTATTGATTTGATTTTTGTCTCCCTAGTATTAATATTTACTGCTGAAGATTAATTTGACCAGGATCAATGGTATAAAGTGTATTCCAAACCCTACATTCATCCACAATCGAGTTTTGAATTAAAATCATGGGCTTTTGAACTGATAATAAAAATCCACTAAACCAGCAATTCAAAAACTTGTCTCCAATTAAAAAAACATGACCCACAATACTTATTTTGCATGTGTCTATCTCCTAAGAAAATTTAAATAATTTTTAATGCTCTCTAAAATCATTATTTTAGGGTTCCTTTCATTATTATTTGTGTTATGTAAAATAGTAATATTTTTGCTAATGTTAAATAACGCAATATTGAAATTAAAAACTACTTAGGTTACAAAATAATTACATGTTGTATAAATATTAACATTCCTATAAAACATATTTAAAGAAAATATTAAGTAATATATCAAAATAAAAATTTAAGAAGCAGGTATTTTGTTCATTCATTCACAAACACGACTTTTCATTATACATATTACTTAGTGGAAATACTAAATTATTAAATGAGATGTTAATCACGATTATAAAGAGCAATTTATTTGAAATGTAATTAAAATCAAATTAGATACGTTGAAAATTGATATGAGTAATATTTTAACTTCATGAGGAAATTTCCATTATTTTCTAAAAAGCAGCAATGTTTGCTGCTTTTAAATCTCAATGCAGTCAATGTTTTTATCATAAATATGTAATAAATGCTTTCATAAAAGTGATTCTAAAAAAGAACTGTTTTGCGTTTTGCTATTAAAAAATATTTCAAAATTAATTTGATCATTTATATATATCTCTCCGAATTAATTATTGGAAAATATAACATATATATATGGAGGCACCGTGTAAATTTCAAATCATAAAATGTACTTTAAATCAAGGAATTAAATTAAAAGTGAATTAAGGTATTAAATTTAAATGTTATTTTTTGTTTTGTTTTGCGTCTATTTGATGTGCATGAGAAAGGACAAACAAGCTGAAGTAGAGAACATTTATTGAGGAGGACAATGACTCCAGACAGGAACGTTGCTTTTCTTTTTCAAAAAAGAGATCCATTATAAGTAGAAAAACCGACTTTTTCCCCAGTTTATCATCCATATTTGGGTTTTGAATTCAAGATCACTTGGTGAAAGAGGATGGTATAACCCCCATTGGTGCTGAATAGCTTCTGATATGTTACATACAATAATTAGGATACTTTTCTGTAAGCATATGATATAAGTTTACTAGAGTAATATGAAATACATAATGAAAATTCAAACTTGCTGGTGAAATAGATTAAGTTTTTCCTCTGATAAATGAAACCAAAATTATTTCATAAATCTGTAATTATTGAAGATATAAGGAAATCAAAACAGATTTCTGATATAAGATTTATGATAGAAGCATAAGTGCATATTAATTAATTCAAGTTTTAAATACTAGTACCGAAGTTCTTAATAGTATTTTATTCGAAAATAATGGTATTTTGGAACCTTGCAGTAAAGAATGCTTCACAGGAATCAGGTCACACAATTTTCCAGTAATTTTGAATTCTTGTGTTGTGACCAGAACAACAGTTGAGTTTATATACTCTACCACTTCTATATAGAAAAAAAGGAAAGTAGACATTATGAAAATTTAAAGTTGATTCTCTGAACATAGCATTTTTTTTATTTAGAGCAATGTGGTTAGATTGATGAGAATCTACTTTTTTGAACTGAATTCTTCTACTAAGCGTATATTATTTGTCATAAATATCATTTATTATAATTTCAATGAAAAGCATTTGGATATAAAGTATATTTCCAGTAAAAAACTTAAACTCAAATGTCAGACACCGGATTCTTTGAAACTTCAAATCAAATACAGATTTTATTGGTTACACAGAGGCTTTACGCATTTGTTTTTATTAAGTCCAATGTGTTATTGAAATGAAAAATTTATTATAAAGTCAACTTGGGACTTTTTGAAAAAGAAGAATGATCAAGCAAGCACTGTTGCTGAAGCAACGGGCAAATGGATACTTAAAAACACTTAAAATGATATATTTGAGGATGGATGAGGATGCATTTTTAATGATAGCAATAAACTTGCTTGACTCTCATTATTATAAGCATTTACTTATAATTCCCATACTCAAATGTTTCGGAGAAACAATTATTATAGTATCGTTCAGACACACTAATATGAAAGTTTCGTAGTGCATCTAATTCGTTTTAGTCTTTTAACCCAAGCACCTCAATCAATCTTCAAATACTGTCTTAAGTTGTATCGATTCTTACATTACTAACGAGCGTTCCTGCTTTCTTGGTGCTGGTTTGCAATGAGTCGTCTCTTCAGACACTTCTATTACATGAAAAAGTGAATCGTATAATGTGAACTTCATAAAATTCAAAAAGTAAATAATTCACATGCAATGAAATATTTCCTAAATCCAATTCTCCCTTTATGAGAGACAGATGACATTAATCCATCACAACGAAGAATATGTTCTAAGACACATAGTGTGAGTTTAAAAATTTTTATTGTTTACTATGTTTTTGTAGTTATACATTCCACAATTTTAATAGTTATTTCCCTTGACATATATAGAAGGCAATGCTCGTTATAATGTTACTCGACTCAATAAAATAAAACGTTATATTTAATTTTTCAGTAATATTTTGCTTTAGAATTTACTTAAAAATTATTTTTCCCAGTTTGTCAAATTTGTTACAATGAGGGTATTAGCACATTTTAGAGCGATTTCGGGACCATTTAATTAATGTTTAAAATGTAAAGACTATTTTTTAAATGTTCGATCTGATAGCCTATTTTCTGGACTATAAGTCTGCATCGTGATTTCCATGATAGTAGAGATTTTGGTAAAATTTTCAGGGGTATTGCTTTCTATTCCTCTTCCACTACTTTTCAGAGTCCATCTATCATGGTGGATTTGCGTTTAGGAAAAGCTCTTTTCAATAAACCAAAGGCACAATAGTCCATAGATGAAACGTCAGGTGACTGCAGGAATATGTAGAAAAGGTTTAGGTGCAATACCTGTATTAGTCCTCACTTTTTCAAGGAACGCAGAGTTAGTTTTCGAAGTATTACTTGTAGCTTTCTCTTGATGAAGTTTCACTCCTTGAAAGTGATTGGAATAAAGAGGTGGCATCTTTTCTGTGCATATTGGATGTAAAACCTTTTCTTGATAATATGATGAGTTGATTTTAACATTTTTTCTACTCTTCTTATTTTTAATTTCTTGTTGTAGCAGAAACCTAAGACAATCGTAAACCCCTTACTGAAACTTTCTTTACTTTGACTAATCAAGATTTGTACATTTTTTCTCCTTATTTTCTATTATAATTGTACTTTTTTTTTGTTGCAATCATTTAGGTAAACCCATGATTCATCAAGGGTCACAATGTATTTCTATTTATCTCGTGCTAAATGGTTTTCATATGGGACTCTACAAAATGTTTTGCGTTGAGCCACATGTTTGGGCAAAAGCTGGTGAACATTATATTTTTTAGCTTTTTTAAGTTGTAAATATTGGTTTATTATTTTATTTATTGCTGCTACAGATGTATCTAAGGACTTTGCAATTGATTTCTGTGTTGGCGTATTTTCTCTTGTTATCAGCGATTTCACTTTAGAAACATTTGAAACAGTACGTAGCTTTTTCGGATATTCGTTTGGAGTGTTCTTTCCATGTACAAATAATGATTGATGGCTTCCATATTTTTCAATTAGAACTTTTAATACCGTGCATTTCACAACGTTTTTGAATTCTGGAATGAATATTATTCTTAGGAAAGTGCAAAAGCATATCCTTTAATCCACAGCTTGTTTACATGCGACATTTTGAAAGAAGAATAAATTTAAAAGTAACAGACGATATTTCTCATTTTAAATAATAAGCTGTTGCCATAAATTTTTATTCTAAAGCATTTACTTTTTCTATTTCTTTATCGAAATCGTTCCTATGTTAATCTCATTCATGAAATAAGAAGATAATCAATAAAATTTTTATTCCTAAATAATTACCCGAATACAAAATAAAATTTTTGCAGTAAATCTTTTTAAATCAATTCATATTTTATAAATATATTCACCTTCTTATTAGTTGTATTAAATATTACAGATTTATCAAATACTTATCCATAATTTTATCAAGAATTTATGAACAGATCGTAAAAAATATACTAGTTTTATCAAAAAAAAGTCTAGCAATATGGGCAATGCTACAAAAAAAATATTCTATTAATTTTTAATGAAGTACAGAAAAGGATTACATATTAAAGCATTCAAATTTTGAAAAGAATTAGTAATTTAATTATTCGTAACTACAGAAGTTCGCTCGAATAGAAAACATCCAACAAAAATATCTTAAACTGAATTTCTAAAGAAAGAGTTTTAAGGATTTAAATAAAACAAGCAGCGCAAATTTAATTTAAGCTTTCAATTCACACAATAAAACTGTGCAATTAATTTAAACTTTTAATCTTATTTTACCTGAATTACTAGAACCAGAAAAATCTCTACTTGCAAATATTTAACACAAATTAAAACAACTTAGACAGCTCTTCAAATTCTGAAGCAATTAAGCTTTTATTTTCTCAGCATTAAAATGCAACCATTTTCTTGCTTTTACTTGACTTTCGGATTATTTTGGACGGTGAAGAAGAAATGTTTTAAATGCTTGCCTTCATTAATTAAAAGTCTCTTCATTTTCACAAACTGGTATTTTTTTATTTTTATTATTTTTTTGCCAACACTTTAATGAAAAAATGTACATTCAACATTTTTGACTGCTGGAATGTAGTTTCAATTCTGAAGTCTCCTGTAATGGATGTTTTAGTTTTCTCACCTCATTCCTTATTTCAGTTAAATACTGGTTTATAAAAGAAAATATAAAATCTCATTTATCTTTAATAAAAAAATTTTTATAAGAATCAGATGATCAGAATAGTTGAAATATCTTTCACTACACAAATCAACCGTGGAAAAAAGTACTACTTCTAAAAAATATGCCTCTAGGTTTAAAAGTTATCATATTTTGTAAGAAATTAATTAAAAATTCATTATGTTTTATAAAGAAATAAATATGCTTTCACAAATTGAAAAAAGTTGCTAATTATTTATTAATTAATGAAACATTTTTCCTAATTAATATTAATTTTCCTTTTCTTTATAGAAACACAAGGAACATAAATTTTGTTAATTTAATTTGAATTAAATTTGAGAGTAAATAAAAGTTATCCATCTTCAAAATTCAAAAAGAAAGTGGACGGAAAATAAATTTATTCAACCTCTATAAAATATTTTTTAAATTTGTTAAAACTTTTGTATAATATATTATCATTTGTATATTTTCAAATTAAATAGAATGGAAATAATGAACATTTTATCTTTATTTTCAAAAGCCATTACCACGTGTCCTTTAATAATTTAGCTAATTTGCAGCAATTATGCATCGTATATATATTTAAAAATTCAATTAATCTATTTTAAAATTTTTCAAAAAGCAAAAATTTTAATAAATTTATCTGATTAATTTTTTATATTTACCATAAGCACCTCAAAGCAAAATAATTAATAATTATAGTCAAGCTTATAATAGAGTAAGATTATAATGTGTATACTATTCAGTAAGTAACGATTTCGAAATTATTCGATTATTATAAAAAAAGCTATTTCCAACAATTGAGCTTTGTATCAATGCGACCGGTTATTCATACTAGTCTTTAGTATTCTTCAAACATGCTTTTTTTAAAGTAATCTTTAAATTTTGCCAAAATAATAGTTTGTTATAGATTTAAATCTAAAATCTATGTGGTTTCAGTTTAATTTTGATAGGAATGTCACCAACAAAGACTGCATGAAGATTTCTCATTAAATAAGCGTATTTATACGCTGGAAAAATCTGCCAGCAATTTAGAACAGAGTCTTATTTTCTTACCAAACGATATTAATAAAGTTTTTGAGTTGTGAAATACTTAATAAAATACCATCCTGAAAAATTTTGAACTGGGGAGAACTTTACCATAAATCAAGTGTCAAAATGAAAGTCATTTTCCAAGACATTTTTGTTCAATAATAAGCTATTACCATAATCACCTCAAAACAATATAAATAAATATAGTTAGAATGTATTTTTAAAATTTATAAAAGTTGAATGTAGTTAAAAATTGTATGGTTAATGGACTAATTATTTGATGAAACAATAAATTATTGATAAACAAAAAAAATCTTAATTTCTTAAATAAAGAATAATGGCAAAACTATTTTGTATGTAAGAAATTAAGATAAATCCTATATTGAGTTTTAACAATAAAAAATGCATCTTTTGATCATAAATTTGGGAAATATATCTAATTTGATGAATAAAATTGTCTTAGTTCTCCTATTACTGGTATCAAAATAAAATAAACGATTCAAGTTATAATTTTACAACTAATTCAAATAAACTGCTTTTTATCAGCAGATACTCTAATTTCGTAAAATTGATGTTTGATTGAACGTATATTTGTAAATGAATTCTCCTTTGGGTATCTACCATGATACATGCCATTTTCTCCATACATATTTCGAAACATTCAGCGAATATGTGAAAATATTTAAAATATTTTAAACTTGTTTGAATCAAAAATTCAATTAACTGTACATGTTCTTTCTATTTTTCATAATATTTTTAATGGTACGACATAATTACAGCAAAAAGTGAAATATTATTAAATTTCCATTTGAATTTTATATTCGTATGTTCAGTTTAGAGTAAAGAATATTATGCTAGCACATTCACTTTAGTTTATTAAAGTATAAAATATTAAAAAAAAATATTTTTTTATCCACAACATCAGTTTTATTTTAATTCAATGGCCAACTAAAATGTCTATCGATTATTTTATAACAGAACTACTATATGGTTGTAATAAAAAGATTCTGAACAGTAAAGAAGATTTATATGAATAATTCTAAAACTGCTTTTTTTCTTATTTCTTCTAGTTGAAGCTTTTACTTGTGATAATGATGAAAATGGTAATAATATATACACTTAGGTCTCTAAATTTAGATCTAATTACTTCAAAGATGGTGATAGAATAATTAATGCTAACTTTAGGTAATATATTGTATTTTACTATAAATTCAGTGATATGAATAATGTTACGTATGATTCAGTGTTGCGAAATCTAAAATGTACCAATTTCACGTGTCATTGATATATTGAGTAATTATAATGTATCCTTCATTTATAATATATTTATTTATGAGTTTAAAAAAATTGTCCTTTTTTAGTATAAATCTGAAAATTTTAATCTTTTAGAGAATTTGTAAAATTGGGAGCTATTATTTTCAAAAAATTAACTACAAAAGCAATTGGTGTAAGTATATAAATGAAATTCTTATTCTGTTTGTCCTGAGTTGAATTAATACATCTCCAAAGAATAAAATGAATGACTTATATTAAAATTTTGTTCTCGAGCTATCTTCGAACTTAAGCTATTTTATTTCTTAAGTGTCATTTTAAAGCCTTAATAACTAGTTTAAACAATAGCTAATGCTGTTCTGAATTCATTGTAAAGATACATATACGGCCGTGTTGTTAATATAAATGATGCAAAATTTTGTTCCTGAACTGTCCTTCCTACGGAATGGAGGCTGTGGTTCTTTTTTAAATCGTAAAATTTTCATCTATGCATATTCCTCTGTGAATAGTAATAAATATAGGCGGCTTTTAATTCTCTCTTCTTTCTATATTCAACGCTGTAAAATTTTCTTTAAAAATGATATTTATTTTTTTTATATTCGAAAAAATTTTTTTTTTTCTCATTGCAGTGCACGTGTTTTCTCCTTTCCTAATATTGTGCCGATCAGAATTTGGAAGGAATTCTAACTTTAATATTTTATAACTTTTCCAATAAAGGGAATTTTAAAAATAAAAGCAAATAAAGAGATTTCAATATGGTTTCCTTTGTTAAAACTTTAATAATATATCATCTAAGCACATTTTACTTTCCTGACTCATATTAGCATATTTTTCAAGAAATTAAAAGGGTTTCTTTTAAATTTTATTTTATAAATAAGAAACAGATTGCAAATATTACTTGGGACCTACAATTACTTATTTAATATCGCAAACATTCAAAATGATAATTATCATTCAGTATTACGAGCATTTTTTTTCAGAAAATAAGAGTTTTGTTAAATCATGACAAACACTTTGCTTTTCCTGGTGATTTGGTATGTTTTGACTGTTGCTTAGTTAACGAAATTCATTAAATTAAGTTATTCATTAAAATTGGAGTTTCTAAAATTTCAGTTCAATAAAGTTATTTATATTTTAAAAAAATAAAGAATTTTTTTGTAAACACGAAACAATTCATTTTAATTTCAGTATTTTATTATCTCTTGATCAGTTAATCATTTAAGTTTTTAAAAGTAATCTGTTTTAAATTAATAATGTATAATGAAACTATATTATTAACTCCTACCATCATTAAAGTTTATACACAAAATCATATAATTAACGAGGAAAGAACGATAGCAAATATTTGTACTCTTTGAAAAAAGAAAGGTTATTGAACTTTTGAAATAAGCTATGAAATTCCTGACAGGTGACATTGTTAATAAAATGTCTTATCTTTAAAATCATAGACAAACTGAAACATGCAAAAGTGAATAACTGATTAGGGTAGGAAACTTAGTTAGAAAAAAAACTTGAAATACGAGGACAGTAAAGAAAATACCCATTTAAAAATTCTCTCCTACTCTAGTTAATGGGTATTTAGAAACTATTTTTAATTTTTTGACAATATTTTTATGACATTTTAAAATTACTTTATATTCTTATTTTTAAATGTTACCTTTGTAACGATATATATTCTTAAATATCTATCGACATTATCATACCCATGATAATAAGGATTTTGAAACTCCAGCAAATTATTTAGATGCTTTTAATTTGTTTCACAAAATTCGTTTGCTTTAAAATTTTCTTTTTCCACAAATTACAATTGATAACAAATTATCATCTATCATCTTTTTAAAAATTTTCTTTTACGTACAAAGTCATGTTATTATAGAAAAATGAATGATGGAATGTTTTGTTCTTTCGTAAGTTATCATTAAAATATTCTGCTAAATTCGTGATGTTTCTATGCCTAAAACTCTGATAGATGATGCTGTTAGTAAGATGTCTTATTTTTAAAAGCATGTCATGTGTGAAATATGACAGAATTCATAACTATTCAGGGTGGCACACACTTCATTAGAATAAAAATGTCAAATTTTATGCATGAGAGACAGTAAAATTATTATGAAAGTTAGACCTCTTCTAGTTAAAAATATTGCCTTATTTTGGATTATAAATAAATTCTAGTCGTTTATAGAATTTAGATTTTTCATGTAATTTCAGAATTTTTTATACAAAATTTGTATGTGTTTTTAATGTATAGTTTGATAATCCATATATTCCTAATTACATTTCTACACAAACTTTATGTGATTAAGGTTTTAATGTACCTGTTATAAAATGTAGATGATTATAATTTGCTTCAAAACAGATTCATTTAGTTAGAAAACTAAATTTATATAAAACATAGAATTTTTGTCTACTGTTAAAAAGTAGTCTATTACATACTAAATAACGAAATTGAAGAAGAATGAATGGAAAGATATATTTTGCTCTAAAGGAAAATAGTTATTCAATAATTTAAAAATATTGTACATTGCATGTTTTATACATTTATATATATATAACAAAAGTTTTGTTAAAAGAAAAGTAAATGATGTAAAGAGATGGCTCCAAACGGAAAATATTTATGCATATCACTCTGTGGAAAAGTAGAATTCCAGTATTCCGAAAGTAAGATTTGAAGGAAATTCCATATAAATCACAAAAGGTTTTGAAATAATTAATGACAAAAACCAACAAAAATATTTCATATAAAAAGAATTTACATTGAGAAAATAATACTTTTGTAAATTAGATACAACTTGATAGTATTTGGATGATTGCAGCAAAGAGAGAGATTAATTTATAATATACTTTCCTCATTATCATCCCACCTAAGAAAGAAATCTTAAAAAGACGGTATAATGGAAGTTCAATGTAATAATCCTGTGTATCAATACGATAATTTATTATTCCTAAAGCAACCAACATATTCTAATAAAATCAGATGTAATCCATACTTCTATAATTCAAATGTACTATTTTAAGATGCATGAAACTCTTCCATGTATATAATTACACATCAAGTATGGAAAATATTATACGTAACAACATTCTTTATCTCCTGCAAAGACATTATGTTGTTGTACATTATATTTTTCACTTTCTGACTGAAATATCGCAATAGCATAGTGAAGATAGGGTTGCCATATGAAGAATCCTCTGAGTGTTCAATAAATAATAATAACCCTTTACTTACAAGAATTCATTCGAGTTTCTGATTCAATAAAACTTTAATGTAAACTGTCACAAAAACATTACTTCGAATGTATTTGTCTTTTAAATACAAAAGGATATGTCAGTAACTGTATACAACATGACCAATAAAACCCATTGTCACCCACTAAACTTCCGAACTGCAGCTGGGTTTATATTCATAAAAGCATTCCATTATGAAATATTCGGTGCACCTCTATATTTCATAATGACTGTTGCACAATAAGAGAAACAATTTTACTCAGAGGAATAAAATAAAATTATTAAGTTATATTTATATATTTTTAAAATTTTGTGTTTAAGAAACCTTTTGGATTGGATCTAAGAAGGTTAATGTATAATGTGTGTCAATAATAAAGAATATAGGTAGTTGATCATTCCAAAATGAGATAGATTTCCTAATATTCCTTTCATCCCACCACTAATATTTTATGATGATAAAAAAAGAATTTATTTTTATAACTATGTATATATATTCTCTTGGTATCTCTTAGATTTTCAATACTTTATTGGAGATTTTAGGAAGAAGAGTAGTTAAAAACTTTTCACACAAATAAAAGAGTGATAAAGTACGAATCAATACAAAATTTCAATCACGATATCAGAAACTTTTTTTTGGGGTAATTTTGGAGGCTTTCTTTTTTTATATTTATGATTTCGAAAAGGGAAAAAAAAATTGTTACATGATCGCAAAACGTAAGAATGGAAGAATTTCTGAAGTGGCTGTCAACTTGAAGAAGATAAATAATACCAAAATAGCTTATTTTCTATTTGTGGTGTTTTATCCGAAAGAGAGAGTGAGCTGAAAATAAATATTTTCCTACAATATTTTTAGAAAGGAAAGCTCGTGCAGAATATTTTTTTTCATTCTTCAAACAATGGAGACTTAGTGTTATAAGTGTATAAAAACCTATAAATATATATATAGAGAGAGAGAAATTAGTTTTCGTATATAAATAAATATATTGCTTATGTGCATATATATATATATATATATATATATACATATATATATATATATATATATATATATATATATATAAATATATATATATATATATATATATATATATATATATATATATATATATATATTTATTTTTTATATATATATATATATATATATATATATACATATATATATATTTTATATATATATATATATACATATATAAAATAATTTTAACACGTCCAATGTATCTTTATTTTTTCTTTATTTCATATCATTTTAATTTAATTGGATATTTTTCTAATTTCCACACACGTCACAATCCATCCTTCAAATCTTTTCTGTTGTTGTTTTTGTTGTGTGACAAGTGCAAGAAGAAAGAAAAAGGAAAGGTAAAAAACATAAGTCATATGGGACCAAGGGCATGAAGCACTGCCCTGGCCACATTTTCAGCTTTTTCCATATAAAGGGTGTCATGGCAGAAGTTGGAGTTGATGTTGAAGGAAGCCGAGGCAACCGAGATGCAGATTAAGGGATGCCTCGGATCCAGCGGAACTCCGGTGCAGTGCCTGCATTCTGCGTATGTTCTAGATCTGTCGGGTATGATTTTTATTCCCCTCATGGGCCCAGTCTGTATTCTGCTGGTAGTCAAGGTGATACCACGACCAGGATTAAGCTTCGGTAGGCGCCATTTTTTCCGTAGTCCCCCGCAGAGCTGATGCCTTGCGACGGCATTTCTATCGATGTAAGTGGTAGTCGTGGGAGAAGGATTGATATTTCTAGCTTTTTCGGGAGGAGTCCGCCTGTTCATTTCCCTCTATTTAACATGCGCAAAGACCCATAAGATGGTGCATGGTTTCTCCTTTGCAACTATGGTGGTCAGGAGCGCGTTGATGTCTTTGGCAAGTCTCGTTTTACCTCATTTAATGGCCTCCAGAGCAGATTTACAGTCAGAGAATATGTTAATGCCATTCGTGGGGACTCACTGGGTGAGGTCAAGGATTATAACTGCCTTTATGGCATTCAGTTCACTATTGAAGTTGGAGGCAATTTTTTCAGCTGCAACCCGATGTTTTAGGAAAATTTGGTCTGGAAGCTTTTCTATTTTATGCTCTTATTTGGACACGATGCAATATGAATTCATCTCGGAATCCTAAAAATCTCTAGATTGCTACTCTTTCTTTTCACGTCAAAATCCCATTGGATGATTAACAAAAAAGTGCTGTAGCAGACTTGGAGTGATCTAAGCACATTTTTGACACAATTTAACCATTATTCCTATAATTAACTCAATTTCTAAGTAATCATCTTACCATTCGCACAAATGAATTCATATATATATAGAGTCTTTTTGTTGTTTTTATCTGAGGCATTTAAACTCGTTTTTTGTTTTATTTTATGCATTCCTAAAATTCTTTGAAGTAAAATTAGGTACAGCTGTATCAAAAGTTATTTTATGAAAGATTTTTGAAATATAATTTCATTCCAGAACAGTTTTTTAAAATCTTGAATAAAAGGGAGTAAAAAAAATCAAAGCTTCCTCTTTTTAATCCCATGGACATTCTCATACAAGATATTCCATAAAATTTGGTGACAGTAGTTTATTAATCGTTGAAATATTTTAATAGAAGTATTCGTTCAATGAATCTGAATTTTTTTATTGTTTAATGTTAAGTGTGATCTGTGACCAGCATCTGCCAGTGGTGGTGATAGGGTAAAGTATTCGTATTAGAGAAGGATGAATGGATGGTTGGGTTGGGTTTTTGATTACCAGGATTAGCAGAAGTTTAGTTTCCGGTCTATGCATAATACATATATATCTTTTAAAACTATTTGGAAAAATTTCCAACTTTTGTGTTTCTATATTAATTTGAAATAAATGAAAAAAACAAATGAAAAGAATATGCTTTGTATTTTTCAACTACCCTAGAAGAAGTAGGATCAAGAAAACATAACAAAAGTGATATTGTATTAATAAGAATCAGCTGCGAAAGAGATTATATATATTCTACTTCAGAAGGCTCTAAACAAAGTAAGCATCAAAAATATCCTCTATATTTTAAGCATCAAATATGACATTTGCTAGGTATAAGATTGAGAAAGGTCAAATAACAGGAAAGCCCTTTTCGGAGAAGAAAGTCCCTGTATAAGTTGTTGTCATATATTGTTGGATAATGGATTATAAATTCTACTTATATATATATATATATATATATATATATATATATAGAGAGAGAGAGAGAGAGAGAGAGAGAGAGAGAGAGAGAGAGATTCTTCCCAGGAGAAGCTGTAATACATATTATAAAATGTCCTAATGAAAAGAAAACACACATTAAATTCTTAAGAAGACTTACAATAATTTTCAGCTGTCATGATATATTATATTTTATGCTGTGTCAGTTTTACAGGAAGCTCAGTTGCTTTTAACCAGATGTTTTTTCTTATTTTGCTAATAAATTACCAAAACCAAATATGATGTAAATCAATAAATATAAATAAAATCAAAGAATATCAAAAAGTGAAATAGAAATTATATCATAAATCTGTAAAATCCAGATTCACAGTTTAGTTTCTGGGATAGATGTAACTCTTGCTCATGAGAAGAACAGAGCCTGGAAAATAATGCATATTTTGCCTTCGTTGAATATTAGTCTTGTTGCAATTCTTTTGTTTACCTTGTTTCATATAATTCTTTACCATCTGCCTTTTACTGCTGATGGAATAAACAGTATCGTAAATTCTGTTAGCATAACTGTGTGACATCTCTTTTTAAGATCTTCTTCCTACAACAGTCTCGGAAGACATTAAACTTTATGAAAGTTTAATATGTCTGACTTCTGAGTCATGGCCTTCTAAGAAGTTCAAGTATTAAACTTGCAAAGTTTCAAACACAAAATTGCCATCATGTTTTCATTTTGTTTTCTTTGTTGCAGCTCCGTAAAATTAGGGTATCTATTTAAGAAGATATTCTTATAATCATCTGCTCCTTTTTTTACTTAATTTAGTTTAAACAGTTTATGTCTGAAAATGATCGAAAAGAATTACATAATTATAGATTTAACACTAAAATTCGATAAATATTTTTTCAAATCGTGGGAGTGGGTGGAACAACTTTCCTCAAATAATGGTTAAAGTTCTTTTCGCAAGAATTTTTCTTTATTGCTAAATTTTTCGGCCAATTAAATATCATCGAAACTTCCACTGCGAATACTTTTCTCGTTTCATTTCTCTCTTTTTTTTAAATTTAATCTTCGATTAAAGTTTGATTATTTTTCCCCATTTTTATATAACGAAGTTCTTTTTTTAAAGTTGCTCATTTTTCTGAAGCTGACAAAAATGAAATTGAAGAAAAATTTTTACTGTTTTCGAAAGAAAAGTTAAATAATAGAGTAACTGATATAATGTGAAAGGAGGAAAATTATTTCACTTTATAAATTCAAAGGAAAGGAAATGAAAGTGACAAGCTTTATAAATAATTATCACCGCTGTTAAATATTTAAAAAATTCTCTTGATTATAGTATCATAGGTGCATTTTTTTACATAATATATAATTAATAGAATTTTACGGAAAATTTTATTTAAAAGGTCTTCCACAAAATCATGGGAAAAAGTAATAAGTCATCAAGAATATGCAATTAAGCAATTAATATATGCACACACTAGTTAACATAAGTTTACATATCATTTGAGAATTAATAAAATTGCTCCCTAATTACAAATTTTATATCTACTTCTTTGGAAATTCAATCAAAATGATTAATTTTTTAAACGGAAAAATTTTCTTTTCGTAAGGACTTAAAATCTGTTAGAACTATTGTATCACAATGGCATACATCTGCTTTTAAATAGTAAACAAGTTTTTCAACTTAAAACAAAGCCTCGTCATGGCCCACCTTTTGTACTTCCCCATGTTCTTCCTCTATCTTTTCCAAATTTATATCTAACGCTTCCTTAATAATTTGTTCATCAGTTGCATGCTTGAACTCTGCTCATCAGTACTAAAATCAGACCACACGATGATATTACTTTTGTCGATATTTTATCCACCAGTAACTGCTGTCGCTGTATTTGATCAATCCTAAACAAAAATATTCCACTTTTTTCTTAATAAATTTAACACAAATGTTTAATCCTGGAGGACATATACGCAATACAAAAAAATGAGCAAACTGTAGCATGAAAAATTAAAATGAAAAAAGAAATTGAGTCAGGTTTGGTTTGTTTTTATATCACCCATGGACATATTTTGCTCACACTAGGTAATTACAAATATTGTATTCGAAAATAATTCCATAAATGTAATTTATAATTTAATAGACACCTAGAGTTAGATAGAATCTTAAGGCAGAGATTAAAAACAGTACTAAAATTCACAAATGCAATCCATATCTTCGGAGTTTTATGTAATAAATTTGTGATTCTATACCTATTAAAAATTAGCAATGGTCATTACTCTTTTTCTAATTGCAAACAAATATGTCAAATGTATGTTTATAATATTTTTAACTCAATGATTTTACTCTTAATCTATGCACATCCCACTCAAAAGGCAAGTTGCTGTAAAAGATATAAAGGTCTTTACAACAATTTTCATTTATTCCTTATACAGGATCATATAAAGTTAAATTCTAAGATAAAATTCTTACCTAAGCATTTAATAAAATATTTTTAATTGAGAATGCCTATGCAAAAATCTCGATTTCATGAAAAATATTAACATGAGCGAGTATCAAATTGTTTTACAAAGATAGAGTCAAATATTTTTTATTCATTTTTAGGATTTATATAGTGAAGATTCTTTTACTATAAAAGGTACTTAACCACAGGTTTCGATCTTCTTTGTCAATTTATTGCATTACGATTATTTTCTCCCCAGGAGAGTTGAGTCGACAAGGACGTATAGTTAGTTGCTTAATAATGTATGGCAATTTATTTGCAAAAAATAAGAATTTATTAAATTCATATGAGTCATCAATTTTTAATTTGAAACAAATATCAGCAATTGCGGATATATATCTGTATCCTATTTCTTGTCTTTTAAATAAATAATGCGTAAAAAAGAGCTCTAAAATTTTTATTAATAAGATACAATTAAAAACTACTTGTTGTCAGTTTATACAGTTAACCGTCATTTCGAATACAAAGAAAAAATTTGTTTCCATACAGAACTCAAAAATATAACAACCTGATTGGATTGTATTATAGATCAGCATTTGTAGCTTTGTATTTCATTTTGTTGCAATAATGATTTTAAATAAATAAAAAAAAACAGGAATTTTCGGTGTATATATCACACTTTGAAATGGAAAATCTCGTGATTGATTCCAGTCATTGTTGAAGATTTAGAAATGAGTAGTTGTTTTCTGCATGCTTATCTATTAAAAGCATTCGTAAAATTGTAACCGATATCTTGATTGTTTTCTAGATTTCCTTTCTTGTGGTATGGGAAACTGCCAAGTATCTATAAAATCTCTTTTCTGGAGACATTGCGCAATGTATGCTCAACCAAACACTGCAATAGACCTTAGGTGTTAGACTACACACTGAGCGATATCATATTAATTAGGAAATCTCATTATAGAACATAGATTCATTTAAACTTAGCGCAGCAACTCACAGTAAAACAAATCAAAAAGATGATTAATATATTTTGTAAAGATTTAAAATATCTCTTATTTGTAAAATAAAACTAATAAGTAAGAAAATGAAACAACGAATTCTTTGATTTGGAAGCTTATATTGTTATTATTCTCTTTATGGCTTAGGATCAGGAAATAAATTGTTTTCAAGACAAAATTTTAAGAAAGTTAAAAAAATATATAATCGAATCAATTTTAAGTATTTACGTTGGAATGAAGAATTCAGAAACTATTCAAATCCTCTCTTCGACAGGTTATTTTTCAACATTTCAGTAACAATGACAGCTCTAAGCTTCATCAACTACTACATATTTATTCGCATGACATTTTCATTTAGCAGTTTTCAAACTCTTACAAGACAAAAGAGAACAGTAGATTAGGATGCAATCCTTCTTGTTGTTGGAATCATTTTTATTATTGATTAATTTTTTTTTCTCTTTTCCAAATAAGTAGAAATAATTTTAGTTTATAGTATCAGAACTTAGTATTATAACTCAGCATTAGCTATTTATTTGAAATAGTATTCAGTGCTTGGTCTAAGTATTTTGCCGTTGTTTTCAAGTTTTATAAATTTATTTTTTTGTTTTCGCCACATTATTGAGATGGTAATCGGGACTGCTATAACTATAAGTACCACTTCCAGTTTCGGAAGAAGATTCGATGCAATTTGTTTGCTACAAATATTTTGTAATTAGTGCCCTTTGATATATGGTTGAGCTCATAACAGATTAACTTTCTAGATTTGATACTAGACACTGCTGCAGAATGGGAAATGAGAGATAAATTTTTGATTTCTGCATTTACATCTGTCAAAATAGATGCTTATGAATTTTCCAGTTTTCGTGTCCTGCAACACGTGAATATTGCTTTCGTTATTATTACGAGTATAGTTTATTTAAATAGTAAAAAAGAGCTATAACTAATAACTAGCAAATAAAATACCATTATATATTATATAAAAAAGCACTATTATATTATAAAATTACCACAAGTTATATAATAGGCAATCATAATACATTACTGCAACCTTCCAATGTTAAGCTATCGATTTCCTGACATCAAGACTTCAATTACGTTACGAGGGTTACTCTGAAATTTTTGAGATACGCGCAGACGAGAATTTACAAAATAAAAATAACGGTTTGATTTTAAAATACAAAGTATTTTAACACAGAAGACGATCTTTAATTGACTTACTTCAACTTGTTTAGCGTAGAATAAATTTTAAACAGAAGAGAAAATGGAGTTGACGTGAGAACATTTTCGCGCTATGATTTTCTACGATTTTAAAGCAAGATTAAATCGTTCAACTGTTGCAATTAGCATTTGGTGATGAATCTCCAGCTCGTGCTACTGTATTCAGATGGTTTAGAGAATTTAGAAGAGGTCGCAATTATCTTCAGGATGAAGAACACACAGGAAGGCCGCCGTCGGCAGTAATCCCGGATAATGTGTCTGCCATACGAAAAATGTTATCGGATGATAATTGCTGTACCTATCATATGATACAGAAGGAATTTAACATTGGATCCGCAGTCATACACAAAATCATTGTTAAGGAATTAAATATGAAAAATGTAGTTTGCCGTTGGGTTCCCCATAACTTAACTTGAGCTCCAAAAAGAGGAGCGTGTCAGAATCAGTAAAGAAACTCTTAAATTGCTAAATGATGGTGGCCACCTTATCATTTCTAAAATTGTAACAGGTTATGAAACATACATACCTTTTTTGACGTTCCAACACGTCAAGAAAGCAAAGTATGGGTCTTTAAAGATGATCTCATACCGACAATGGTGAAAAAACTTCGCGCACTGGAAAAAGTGATGTATGCCGTTTTCTTCAGAAGTACGGGATTGGTCAAAGCCATCAAGTTGGAAGGACAGATGACAGTAACAGCAAACTGGTATACCACTAAATGTCTTCCAGAAATTCGACAAGAACTGGATGTTAGGGGACTAATGCTTCAAAATGACAATTCATCTTCACGTACAGCTGGATTAACAGTTGAGTTTCTAAAACAAAACAAATTAAAGTGATCGAACATCCGCAGTATTCACCTAATCTAGCTATGTGCGACTTTTGGTTATTCTTTAAATCTAAAAAAGATCTTACGTGGACGTCGTTTTCATTCAGAAGAAGGGATTGATGTGGCTATAAATGCATTTTTTTCATCTATTTCAAGAAATGAATGGCTTGAGGCATTTAATCTGTGGAAAATTCGTCTACAAAAGTGAACTGATGCTGGAGGAGACTACTTTGAACACACCTAAAATTTTGTAAGTATAACTGTAAAACCTAGTTGTATCTCAAAAATTTCAGAGTGACCCTCATATATTATAAAATTACAGCAAGTTGTTATATTGTAGGAAATCATAATACATTGCTGTAAGCTTCCAATGTTAAGCTCTCGGTTTCCTGACATCAAGACTTCAGTTACGTTATGTATTGCTGAAAGTAAAGATATATTACTATGTGTGAAATAGTAGAATAATCATTTCTTACTTCGTTGATGCAAAAATAATTGTGGAAAGTTGCCGATTACAGAAATATGATAAAACTTTTCTTTTTTTTTTTACCGAAAACAATCATATGACCAATTGAATGTCACGTGATTTTTGATTCATGCAGTCTCTAACATTTATTCGTACATAATAGTTAAAAAAAAATAGCCTTCATTGATTGTTTGTTTGAGATGCGTTATTCAAAATATACTTTTTTATGTTGCGAATGAAATATGCAAAATAAGGATAATAATTTATCTTATCCCTATTTTGCATAGGCTTATTTTTCAACAACTATATAAATGTTTATTTTACACTTATATTTATTCTATAATGTTATCAATATTATTCCTTTCATATGAGTAAAGCAAGATATTCACAGAAACTCAGATAATATAGAAGTTATTTCATTATGAATAGTCATTAATGACTTCATAATTATTTTTTCTTACAAATGATCAATAATGCTCATAATATTATTAACTAATTTATAATAATAAACTCAATGAGATATATATATATTAATAATTACCGTTGCGAAATATTCATTTTATGTAAACCATTGAGATATATATATGAATGGGTCTCTCCTTTCCAGTGTTATGCATAATAAAGTGATTGAGGGCGGAAAATGTGGCACCTGCAATATTCCCGTATACCGTATTATAGATCTCTGAAATTACGGGATGTCACTCATAGATTATGTAAGATCAGTATGCAGTTTTCAGTGTCTTAATTTATTAGTTTACGTTTCTTTTCAAAAATAATGGCTTTGTATTTGTATGATTTCATTTAGTTTTTCATAACTTTTAAGACAATGTGATTTAAAGATGGTAATCATATTTTTTAGTCCCTTTAAATGATTTTTTCTAGTTGTTCTTGAGTTTTATTCAGGATGTTAATTTTGTCATCTTATTATATTCTTATTAAAATAGCAGTACTTTTTATCCTTTTTAACTTTCTCGTTAACGTAGTTCACTATATTTATCAGTAGTCATATTACTTACTTCAAGAAAGAAGAATATTTTTAAATTAGAATTTTATTAGTATTCCAAGAGAATTTGGTCATCGAATGATGCATATTTTACAAGAATATTGTGAAATGAAATATGATTCCCATAAAAAAAATACCTACTTTTTACGTTAATTTTAAAGTGTTATATATCTATATCTATATATCTTTTTTGAAAAGATTGTAAAATGATGGAATTAGTAAGAAAATTTTCGTATTTTTAGGTTTAAAGTGCTTATTATACTTTAGTGAAAAGATGGCTTTCTTCAGAATAGAAGATCCTTGACTCTTTTCCAGATACTTTTAACAGCGGGATAATCCGTGTTTGTTTTGTGCATGTATACCACCTTTGAAGTTTTGTATGCTTCTTTTCTTGAATGTTTTAGATAATCGCCAATAACTGTGGACATATTCTTCCCAGAAAGCAATAACATTCGGTGTCGAAATATCATAAAAATGATTATCCTACTTCAGTTGTAAGACTGGGTTCCGCAGAACAAGAGATTCTCATTTTGATTTCAAACACAGTAAAAAAAAACGGAAATGCACTATTGCTTTTCTACACGTATGTTTATAAAAATGTATGTTTTAGAGTTTCCTAGTTTATCCCACACACAATTGAAATTCCACTTTCTAATAAAGATAATGCTTGGATTTAATACATGGGAAAGATATTTTAGGCCTTATAATAATTCTTGACCATTAAACAATTCATTATTAACAATTAGAATAAGCAAAGACTAAATCAGTTTTATTTAATTTTTAAAATTTTTAATAATAAATATAATCATATTTATATAGGAAATTAGATAAGAATTAGGAGTAGGGCTCTTGACAACTCCTTTTGGAAAATTCCCCCGTCTCATCCTTGGTACTGTGACTCTGATCCTGAGGGATCTTTGAGTTTCGACGGTGAAAGACGTGATCAGACTACCTTGTCAAGACTCAGATCCGGCCATCTTTGGACTCTACGGTTCTCCCAAGGCAAACAAGTCTTTCCCACCTGCACTTCATGCAATACTAAGGAAGCCAGTCCCGAACACCTACTGAACTGCATTGGCTTTTCAAAGCGTGAACTTTTATACAGCCCTGGAGCTGTCCTTGATTCATTGAAGGCGAAGGATGTCATGGACCTGGTCTGATTCAGTCCAGGGGATAAGAAAGAAGAAGAAAAGTATAAAATCATTTCATATATTGATGTTAACAAACATTCTTAATATATTATAAAAATAACGAAAAAGATATTTTAAAATATCATTTCTCCTTTGAAGTTTGAGAGCTTTGACTAAAACCAAGGATTTATGATTATAATAATATGTATTCGAATTAATATTTCCCTTCATTTCTTTTTTATTGTTTGAGCAACATAATAGTTTTTTAGAGATTTTAGTTTAGATTTTCGGAAAGGAGGTTATTTATTGACAAAAAACAATCTAACCTTAGACAAATTTCTTTTATCTTAACAATATCTTTTTGTGAAGTTCACACTTCAAGGTAAATGCTATTCTAGATTCATTTTAGGTTAATTAAAATACCCTTTATATATATTAACTCTTTTCATTCAAATCTAGAATCCTTAGGGTAATTTGAATAACTGTACATAATTATCCTATTTATCCCAAGGATTTTAAATTCTTTAAGAGATGTGTTGAATTTTGTGTCAATTTTGAGTCATTGAATTGTATTAAAAATTTTGTGGTTAATAATGTATGAAAATGCTGATGACACAGTTGAGAATTCTCAACAGTTACCAAATTCCGTAATCTCGAGAAAAGTATATATTTTAGTAATTTGAAGAAGTTTCAGTGAAGTTGCAGTATATAAATTGGATGTCTGTTAAAATCGTAGAATGCCAGACCTCAAAGATCTTCGAGGGTGTCAAAATGTAAGAGATTGGCTGGAGTAACTATGACTGAATAATTCTAGCTTTTATACTTTCTTTAAGTATAGTATCCAAAATCATATCGGTGTGTGTGCAAGCTTATAAAAATAAAACAATGTTATATTTCTCTAAACATTATTCTGCACTTACGTGGTTCGATTATCAGAGGTACCCATCTGTTTAAGGTAGGATTTGTTCAAGGGAGTCCTTGGTTTATTTGTAAAAGTTTCCTTAAAAATTTTGGCTTCTCATTATTTTAATTGTTAGAAGTTTTAAATTTAAGGTATAATCATGGAACATTGTTTTTGTATTTATGTTTGTAATTCATATTTGTTTTCTAAAGAACCAAAATTTATTAAATTTCACTCTTAGCTTCTAATGAATATAAATTTATCGGACTTCTTTATTAATACTGTTAGATTTAATCAATATTTTCTATTCATTAATATCCGTGAGACCACCCTTAAAATTAGAAAGAACAATTGTATCCAAACAATATTTATTATTCAGATATTAATTTGAGTAATAAATTCCAAATTAGATAAGCATAAAGTGTTTAAATTTAATATGCAGATTTTTTCTTAATTTCTTAATAGCACTTCAAATGCCATTGAAAAAGTCTTTTTTAATATTATTAGTCTAATTGTCAAGTTTTGTAGCCTTAATTCCAATTTCAGCAATTTCTTTGATTTCAATCAATTACTTAAATTTTTAATAACTAGCTTTGAAACTATCAATGGTATTAATTCCAGCTTTATATATAAATCAACTTTTATATATTTCAAATTAATCTTTGCGCTTAAGCAATATTTGTATATTATTATTTTTTTCTTTCATTAATTTTCTGACTTAGGAACTAAACTATAGATGTTGCTATTTCTACTCCTTCTTTAAACAACTCAAATTCGGAATCAAATTTTACTTTCCGTACTGTGAAAATTTCAGAAATCAGAAAACATTTTCAATGAAGTATTTGTTGATTTCTTAATTTTCTTTATTAATATTTTTCAAATTTTTTTCTTTTAATCGCTTTATTTTATGAACTATTTCATGTTTAATATTACTTTCAATATTTATGTACATATTTTCTTCCAAAGGTTCAGATCTTTCTCGCGTTAAACTGTAGCCTTTATTTTTTTAATTAGCATGCAGAGCTTTTATTGAGCAACCAGCCTTTAATCATTAAGCAATGTGTTAATGCGTTTTTAATAATGTAAGTGAGAATTTATTTTAGACAATTTATATATAAAAAATCTATATTTTATTTCAATATATTCATATTTACTCAAATGTTTTATTTGTACTGTTCCGTTTTAACCAAATTCTTTACTATATTTTTGCAGTTTACATTTCATTTTAGTAATTTTACATCTCATGTATTTTACATAAATTTTCTCTCATTCTTAATTTTTACACAAATAATTTCAAAATGTTTTTTTTCCTCGTGTGTCCTGTATCGCTGAAAAGAAAGAACTTCTGACCTCTTTTACTTTATTATTTTTGATAATTTTCTCTACAAACTTTTAGCCATTATATAATTTCAATAAAAATTGTCATAAGACATCTGTTTATGTGAGAGCTGTTGGTATGCTTTGTTGTAACAGAAATATTTCCGGAGTTCTGAGTAAAACACAAAATATATAAAGATTAAATATTTCTAGCAATGAGCATCAGAAAAATTAAACATAAATTTTACGCATTTTAGCTATGCAATAACGTCCTCTGAAATGAACGTATCTTATTCATGGTCTTGAAATGGATATTCTGAGGCTGTGTTTGTAGAGAAAATAATATCATAGTGCACACATATATATATATATATATATATATATATATATATATATATATATATATATATATATATATATATATATATATATATATATATATATATATATATATATATATATATATATATATATATATATATATATATATATATATATATATATATATAAGCCCATGCAGACTAAAAGCTAGAAGCCTTTATCAGTCATTGTGTGCATTTATCAATTTTGTCTTCTTGAAATAATGTTCATACATAGATTGCTGAATTTATACTTTGGAATTATAAGGAAATAATTATTATTATAATATAATATAATTATTTTTATAGGGAAATCACTCTGAATATTCCTAACACGCACACGAACAGGTGTGTATGATAATTTAAAATTTTTTCTTTCGTTAAATTCAAGAGAAAAATTATGTTAGAAAATGTAACTAGTAAAAAAAATTAGCTTACATAAGATTTTCTTTTTTTTTTCAATTAATAGTTTATAACTTCAAACAATAAATTTTAAAAGTTACTTTTTTATTATTTATTTAAGAATATAAGTCCTCTTATTTATTAATTTAAGAATATTTCCTTTGAAAAACAGCCTGATAATCGTATGACACGTGATTTAATTAAGAGGTATTGAATAATAAAGATTATTTTAATGCAGTATATCACTTAACTTAAAATCTTAACTCTCTCTCTCTCTCTATTTACAGAATTCTCCAACTTATGTTTTATTCAACAATCTAAATTTTTCGAATTACCTGCAATTGTGCAAGTTGAGAATAAACAAGAAGCCCGCATTTAGCAATCGAGATTCTTTTCTCGAATTCACCATTTTTCTTGGCATGTTCTCCTAACATACAATTTTAGTGTTCTGCTTTCAATTGAAAGAAATCTTTTTCTAATGCCTCTTTTTTTTATTCCCTTCCCTCTTTTGTTCACAATCATTTTTTTGCAATAACTATTTGCCTCTTCTTGGCATCCAATGATTACTTTATACTCGTAGTAAATAATTCACTAGGTTCAGATTTAGTTTGATAAATGTGTTTTCAACTCCAAATTGCATTTAAAAACAGGAAACGTTTCGTTTTTGTTTCAGAGAAAAGTGTTGTATTCTCTTTCTCTATGATTTGTCGCTAATCAGGGAGGAAGATATTAATTCCCTGAATTCTTTTTATTCATTCACAATATTTTTCTGCAGTTCTAGCACGAAAAATCCTTTAAATAATGGTAATGTTTTCCAGTGTTAATGAAACCATTAATTAAATCTTATCGAAATCCATTTTAAGTTTCATGTTCATAGAGAGAATGAATATGAAAATAAAAATTTATGTATCCAATATATTTGGTCAATTTCATAAAGTGATTATAAAAATAATTTCAAAAATAATGCTGAAGTTAGTCTAAATAAATTTAACATTTAAAGCGAAGAAGTTGATAGCTATGAAAGTATTCTGGATAAAATATGTATATAAAAATTCACTTATTCGCGCGAATTCACAATTTTCTCTGATTTATACTGTAAAATGCTATAGGTAAGTAAAAATAACAACATATTAATAATGCATATTTTAATATTTATTTGTTTACCTTATTTATGCGCTTATGATATAATAACACAAAAATATAGATAAATTGAAGTATTTGAAACAAATATTATTAAATATATTAATCAGATATTCGAGGCTCACTAATATTTTAAACTCTCTTTAATATTAATATATTTTATATAAGTTAATGCATAAATATATTTCATCATTTCTTTTTGTAACCTTCAAAATCTTTTCTTCATTGAAAACAGAAATTTTTTAATCTTTTTGGCAAATAAATAACATATAATGTCTTTTATCTCAAAATAAGACTTCGAGTTTATTTGCAGAAGAATCCTGCTTAGTTCGTTATTTGTTATTCATATTAGCTTATTTGAAAAGAAGCTTTGGAATTCTACCAATCTCTAATTTATACAAATTTTGAATTATAATGTCTTTGATATGAGTTTCATTGAGTCATATTAAAATAACCATTTCCCTTTTAATTTGTTCAGCAATGCACAAGATGTATTTTAGAAATCGTATTTTCATTCACCTTTCGATTAATAAGGATTTAAATTGATTCAAAATCGTTTGTTCTGATCCTGAAACATCAATTCCGCTGCCGAGCTGGCAGCCGAATGGTTAGCGCTCTTGCCTTCGGTTCAACAGTTCGTGGGTTCGAATCCCACCTTGGGCATGGATGTTTGTAGTGGTTCGGAATCCACTTTAAGCCGTAGGTCCCGGTCTAATTAGCCCTTGTGTGCAAAAAAATGACCGTTGAGCGAAAAACAAACAAACAATTCCGCTTCCGGTTACAATAATCCTTATTATGAAAACTTAACATATACTATACATCAATCGCACATTTGATTAAAATAGAGTAGATTCAGAAGAAATGCATATTAACATTCTGAAGATAAAAATGGTTTCATATGGAGACATTTCTATGGACTTATTTTGTAAACAAATCTATTTCAATGGCGTTTACTTACACATATGCATAGTTTAGAGTTAACTCATAAACATTGATGACGGAATTCCTTAAAAAGAAACAGCTGGAATAAATATGATTTTTCGACGGAAAATAATCATGAAATTCTTTAAAAATTAACTTAACATCCGGTTGGGGTAATATCAGTAAAATGAATTATTGGAAATCTGTCTCTAAAACTGTTGAAAATTGAAATAGCAAAATGAGAGGTATCAAGATTCTTTCGATCAATTTATTTAGATCTTAGCATATTATTAAAACAGTTTTACATATTTTTGGTTTCTAAATGCAAAATCGATATTCATCCTAAAACCACAAGCATTTATTGTTTAATATTGCAAAAACATTGACAATGAATATCTAAAGTATCTTGAGTATTTTTTAACTAGGACGCAAGCATAATATTAATAGAAGCGAAATTACAGTCAGTCTCATTTGATTTTAATTTCAAAATTAAACGCCACAAATCTCTCTGAAAATTATTTTAAAAAAAAGTATGGTTAGTTGCACTGTATCTTTTACTAATGTTTAAAAATCTCAAAAATAAATGTGAAATTTAAAGAGGTATGTAAATAGCATCTTATTTAATTTCAAAGATGGCGTTTTTCTTTTCGTCGCATGGCAGTCATCGCCGACTGTATGGTCACAAAAAATTCAAACACATGAGCAGAGAAGCCGATAAAAAAACAAGTTAAGTATGTTTTTTTCCACAGAAACTTATTAAAACATAGTACTTCCAACCAATATTATTGAAGGCTTTCCCTTAAGATAATCTAAAGAAGTTAAAAGTTGAAGAATCTGGTTTATGACTGAAATAAAGTAACTTGCAATTTATATGATTGATAGTTCATACATGCATCACAAACTAAACTTTTGTGGTTAAAAATATATGTGTTTCAATTTATTATTTTACATTTTACAAATAGTTGGGGTATTTTTAGACTCCAACAAATAATCGCTCCACTAGATATAAGCCTAAGGAGCATTTTGGAAAACCGACTGCCACATATAAAATATATTCTCACTCTTATATTATCAATTACTTAAATTTTACTCTGAAAAGTAAACAAACATTTCACTGCTGAATTTTTTATATAAATTCCTTTTAATTATTTCAAATTTAATATTTGCATAATTCTGCTATTTAAATAAAAATAATTTTTTTATTTTTTAAAAGTTTTTTTTTTTCCACCTTTTCACCTGTTTTCTGCTTCAACCAATGTGTAAATTAAAATTTTTTATTCTTAAGAATATTTTATTCTTTCTGAGATATTTGAGAATCGTGTAATTAAAAATGTCCAAAAGTTTCGAAGGAAAAGACATCGAATTGGAAGGATTAGAGAATTTTTTTTTTTTTTTTTTTTTTTTATCAAAAGCACAAAACATTTCATTTCATGGAAGCATTCTTTCATTTGCAAATGATAAAGGAAATACAGTCGGCAAATCTCGTTTCTGATATTCAATTAATTTCTTACAAAAGAATTTAATAACAAAAAAAATTATAAGAAAGTTAAGCAATGATCGAAGTCAACTACTTTCTAAGAAAATTAATTAAATTTGTTGCATAACAAGATAATTAATATTTGGCTTAAGTTTTTTTTTAAGAAATGTGAGTAAATTCAAGCAAGAAATCAAGTTACAGAAAAATTTAATAAAAAATGACAGTTTTATTTATATTTCGTTAGCTTAGATCTGAAAACAAATTTCTTCATTTATTAAAACTTTTCAATTATTCCAATAAATTTTCATTCAGTTGTGCTAAGCGATTTTGGTTTGTTTTCACAAATAATTAATAGGAATAAAATAAACATAAAATTTTTAAGTTAATTGAGTTTTTATTTCTACAGAAATAAGATATAAGTGGAATAGAGCTTCTTTCTTTGTTAGATTTGTTTGAAATACTTTAAACTGATATGCCTGAGTATTTTTAACTTGTGTACGATATATATATTTCATTATTATTTTTAATGTAGACATGTGTGATGATTAACTAAGAAACTATTCCATTAAATAAGGCTCTAGTTGTAATTTCGTTTATAGAAGCTGAAATTTTGGTATAAGATATTTTAGGGCATATCCTCGAGAAAATCATATAAAAATTATCAATTACACGTTGACAGTTACAATTCTAATGACAAAATTTCAAATGGCAATGCCTTTTTCTTGGAACTAAATCTCCGTGACAGAGAGAAAAAGATATATAGTATTGAAGTGGTAAATGCAGCACAAATATCCGTTGTGTTTGAGTAAGAAAAAATGAAAACAACTAATAGTTTAGATAAGCAACGAAAAAAATTAATTCACTCCTTTCAAAATTTTCGACATGACTTCTATCAATTAAGAGGAAACTTTGCAAGTGGCACATGGCGTTAACAGCCATACCATGTCAAAGAAAACATGTCTAAAATATTTGATTCTTTAAATCAAAGTCTATTTTCAAATTAAATGCTTGTTCTTTGACTTCATATATCTTCGCAACCAGAAATTAATTGGCCTGGGATAGGAAAACCTTGGCTGTCACTGAATCATTAAATGGAGGGAGACAACCCGACCCAAACTTTTGGATTTAAAAACGTGTAACAAAAACTTACAGGAATGTAAGTTTTTGTTACACATTTTTAAATTACAAAAGATTATTCATGTGTGTGAAAGATCACATCCACAGAATGTCAGATTGAACATTTCGCTGCATCAGTTTGGGAATCACCTAATTGGTCAACATTTCTTGTTAAGCATTTAATATACGTTTGTTGTGAACTAAGGTAACAACTTCCACAAAAAAGAGCTCTCTCTCTCTTTTTTTTTTGAAAATTATTACCTTAGAAAGAGAGAACTAAAAATGAAACAATTTAGTATGCTGCAAAAAACAGCCATTTATTTATTTTTGGTATAGAATTTCATCAACATTATTGTTGCTTTTGTCCTCTCTGTCCAAATAATTCTTTGAATTCAAGTTAACATTCAATGAAGAAGGAGCATTGTCCGCCAGTAGAATACAAAAAGGCTTGCTGTTATCTTTGTCATATCGGATAAGAGATGTGTTCACAAAATCTAGCTATTGGCTTGTTTAGAGCATCTTGAAACTTGTAAAAAAATTTCAAAAATGTATTTAGGATTTAAAATTTGGTAGATGCAAGAAACGTATACAGAATTACATCCACTTCTAATAGAATTTGAACTTTGATATATCGTTTAATGAATTTCCATAACAGTATTGATAGAAACGGAAGGTTGACAAGACCAAGATCGATTGCATATGAAACTAGTTTATTCAGTCCAACAAAATCGCATAATGCTTTTACTATACTCTGACATCGGTGATGCACATGAGTTTCTTGATACACATACAATGTTTCTGGGGCACATGTCAGTTCAGATAAAAATAAATCTTTACAATTCTACATTACTTACTTGTAATTCCCAAGATGTTCATTGAGCTAGACAGCATGCATTTCACAATACATTTTCTTTCATTTAGTGAAACAAAGTCAGTTATGACAATGTCTTAAGATGAATTCCGAAATTAGGCGTAACTCGGAATGTTCTCTATCTGAAGTAGAATCTATGCGCTTTAGTAAAAACCGACCAGTAAGCGTGAAATATGACATGATTAAAAAAGAAATTCATGTTTTGATACGCACATCAGAGGAGGATTTTCTAAAATTGTATAGTTGTTTGCGATTTTGTTCTTTGTCAGTGAAGTTCCGGTGGCTTCTATTTTGATTGTTAATTAATTCTTATTAAGCTATAACTAAAGGGACGAAATATAAAACTCCGAAAATGCTTGTGAGCAAAACTTGGCAATAGAGTGACTAAATTAATCCGAAAAATCTAACATTTTTCATTATTAATTACTAAAATTTCATTGGTTTTAACAAATATATTAATCAGGTAAAAAAAATTTTTAAGCACAAAAATTTTGTCAAAATTGCTGTTACAAATACTCTAATTAGTGTCCAGACTTCAATTTTTTCATTTTTAATCAAAGTTTTACTTAATTCATTTATGATTATATCATTTACTTGCTTTTATCCTTCACATTTGCATAATCCCTTAGACAAACTTGTATAATGAACAATTGTCTTTAGTGTGTGTGTGTTTGTTTATTTTTTAAATAACTCATTATTACAACATTAAGAGCGATATTCTCTATGTAATTGTTTATTCTTATAAAGTCACTTCAGAAGTGAAAAACAAATCTTTCTTAAGGTTTCATAATCGTTTAACCTAGATAGAGTTATATATTAAAAAGATTTTATTCGGTGAAGCATTTTTAATTTGTCGCAGTCTTGCTTCCCAAGATGTTCATTGAGCGTATGTTCATTGAGCGTGTGTTCATGAGTATAGAGAATAGTCTAATACATCTTGGAAAAGAAGTAAAATATGCAAAATGCAGTTCTTAGCCATTTAATTTATGTTATAATGCACAGAACTTTGAATCACATGCATGTATTTAAATTAAGGATAATACTTCTTTATCATTTATAAAAAATACTTAAAAATGTATTGTTATTTATTTTTTACAGTGTTCTTATAAACTCGCTAGTTGAACTCGTGATTTGTTATGTGAAACTAAATACCTCGTTAGTGAGAAAAATATCTCTATTGGAGATAAATATCAATTATATTTTTTACCTCTTTGAGTATTCTTTTAATCTAACTGTGCCAGGTAGAAATATAATACGTTTCAATTAATATATCAGAATTATGCACTTGTAGTCTCTAATAAACAAATTAATTATGGTATTACATGTATTCTTATTTTAAAATTTAAAATTTTATACATTTTCAAGCAAATATTTTTAAATTTTTGTTTTGTGGTTGAATGGCATGCATACATACCTTCCGGAACGTTTCAGACATATAGTTTTTGTCAAAATTTTCCCACTTGCTCCTTATCCAAAGTTGCAGGAAGCACGTTTTAATACTGCTGTTTCCTAACTAGAGTAAGTCAGAAAAATATAAGGTTCAATTAAAAAGAATAGATTTTTAATCATAAAAACAAGTATAAATCACTACTGATTATGAAGTTGTTTGTTTAAATTGTTTGTCACTCTGTGGTCATTTTCCCTCACTAGTGAGCGAGTTCCATGATGACTTAACAATTTTAAATGTTTTCTGAAGTAACTTATCCCAGACCACAATCGAAATCGAATCCGTAAACAAGTTATGGAGCAGGAAGAATTGAAGGAGCTTCAGAGATTTTAATAATAATTGAAACTCTAGAATATGCCAAATGCACATACACATACAACAGTGAATGAAAACCTCTCTTTTCATTAAAACTTATAAAATAAATAACAATTCGTATTTTTTAAAAAATATTATAGAGCAATACAAATTAATAATTAAAATATATTTTGTGAAATATTATATAAATAGCAAAAATTTATCTCTGTATCTTTAATAACTAGAAACACACATTTTAAAATAAATTACTCGCTTGGCTTCATTTTGACATAACAAACTAAGGGGGAATTTCTGGTTAGACACTCCACCTCTTATTCAACGCAAAAATAATTTCGACATTCCATTGGCTTTCCCCTATTGCCAAATATAGCATTTAATTATTCCCCCTAACTTTTTGTATCATGGAAGAACATTTCAAGCAGGGCATTATTAAAATTTTCTTGAATATTCCAACAGTTTTAAATCTTCCAAAATCATAATGCAGACTGAAAAAAGTATATTTTCTGCACAAACTTTAAAACTGATATTAAATTTTAAAAAAAGTGCGAAAATCCTATAATTCTTTATTATTTAACACGATATATATATATTAGACATTTCGCAACATTATTTTTTTCAACAAGGAAAAAGTCTCAATTTTTCTAAATTCAATATTCCAAGACTTTCTGAAAGCAACAAACGATAATACTATATATTTACAGGGATGAAATTTAGATAATTTACAAAAGAAAAAAAAATTAACAATGAGTTAAAATTTCATATTTTAACATGCATTTGAACTTCCCTGTGGCTTTAAATCTTCTGCTTACTATTGCTCATTAAATAAGCCCTATTTACGATATTACAGAGGTACTTAATGCACATTTGAGATTTCCCACCAGCAATTAAACCGTACATGAATAAAACAATGGAGTGTTAGTGAATTTAACTCAATGTAAATAAGCTATTTAACTAAAATTTATTAATCTTAATATTTCAATTTCAATTAAATTTGATATTTTATTTTCATTGCTACTGTCTAAAATTATAAAAAAAATTAATATACCAATGTCAAAATCTCGTGAAACGAAACAGAAGTTGGAATATGGAAAAGATCAGCATTTTATTGTATTTGGACAAACCAAGACGGAAAATGATTACTGAGACACTGGATGGGAAATAAAAGTTATATAGTGGATTTCTTAACCTTAAATTGTTATGCAAGATAGAAATTTTCTTGAAATATTGTTATATACCTCGACTAACAAGAAGCTAGGCTTACCATCCAGTGATGGAATTTGCTGGAAACTGGATCGTTGCTTATCGAGAGTGTTGATTATAGATCCGTGATATTGCTACTTGAACTAATCGAAATCTAATACTCAGGTGTCTCCTGAGTATTAGATTTCGGTTAGTTCAAGTAGCATAAAAATTTAGCTTTTCAAAACCAACAATTACATCACGAAACCTTATTCAAAATGTAGGGCTTCTTAAAACATGTTTAATATCTTCTCGTGTAGTGTGACGACATTTGAAGCAGCATAAATTGTTATTATGGCAACCAGTACTTCAGCTTCACCAGACAAGTAAAGATTATGATAAGCTAAACGTCAAGGGAGTGGTACAATGCCTTATTTCCAGACGAATGTTGTTTTTGTGTGCATCATTCTGGTGGCGGTATATGGTCTATAGCATATGAGAACAATGCTTGTCATCTGCCTACATTCATTACCTTGAAAAAAACCATGCATCTACTCTGATTGTATGTACTTTTATTGAATACATAACAGATACAACTCTAGTTTTGATCAAAATTAATTTGAGGTAAGATCGATAGATTTCTGATATCTTAAGAACATTGGTTGTGCTCCATGTTCGAAGTACTATCTTCTATCTTCCAACAAGAGAGTGTAAAAGCATGCTTTCTAATTTTCCTCAATGTAGAGGACATTCGATTGTTGTTCTGACCAGCATGGTCTTTAGCCCTCTCACTAACTGAAATCATTGGGTTACTAAAAGAATGGTCCACCAGTCCCTTCTAGTCTTATAGCTGATGAAAAATGGCATATATTTGCAGCAACACGGAAGAAATAATTTTTTTCCTGCTTCCATTTTGATTATATGCCAGCCGCTTAAGCTAGCGGCAACTCTTTCTAGTAATTTCATATTTTTCTAAGTTCCCAAGCTGCTTATAAATTTAACTTGTCTTCATACCATATTGCTTACATGCAATAAATATTTTTTCTATCTTCCATGGTGTTGCAAAATGACAGTATATTGCCGATAATAATGATATAATATTGACATTGATCTCAGTGAAAATTCTACTATGAACGATGCAAATGATAACAACCTGGCTACTGATTTAAGTAAATCTAAATCTTATTAATCAATATCCAGCATTAGGAAATTTGAATAATTTTTACTGTTAGAAATCTTACTTTCTGTTAATTCATTTTCTTTAGAAAACAAGAAATATTCTTTCTATTTCTGCCTTGAATGAAATAGGACATTCTAATTTATTTTATAATTAAGAATTGCTTATATTCCATTGCTTAATTTACAGACAAATAATAATATACACTCAATAATAATATTCATATACATTGCAAAGGTGCAATTCTGCTTCAGATCTTGAATATTTAAGTCATTATAAAGCATTAAAAAGAAATAAAATTATTAATCAACTCCTAAATGAAAGAAGAAAGATAAAATTATTTCAGACATTTTCAGTGTTTGTAAATGATTGAGAAACATTGCTCTGAGACAGACAACGAAACATTTACAAATTTATTACTTTTAATTAGAGGATCATTTAAATAATTTTCCTACCAATGTATAATTAATTTTGAGTTTTGAAATACGTGTGTCACATAAAGTTTATTGCATTCACTAACTTTTAATTAATGTTTGATAGTTAGAATACTCATTAAATTTGTTAATTATTATTACGAAAAATTAGATATATAGATCTCTTTGCTAATTTGAGCATTTCATAATTAGTTTTTGTTATTTTAATCGCAATAATTTTTGTGAATTAATTTATATTTCATGTGCATTTATAACTATTATTTATATGACAGTATTTCGTGAAGATGCAGATTTGCCCACAAAAAATAAAGTTGTTTGTACTTTGAAGTAACAACAAGCTATTAACAATTACTAATAATATTATATACATATTTAACATTGTTGGTTTGGTTTGGTCTCGATTGGTTTACGATTTACGGTCACTTTAGTGGCACATGAGATTTGAGAGGATTTTGTCGTATAGTTAAAAGTGTATTCCGAACCCTTACGAACTTTAATGAACGATGTGCAACTGTATCCACGATTGTTGAATTTTAAAAACTTGAGCGCTAAATATTCAGCTGTTAATTCAACGTTCCTGCTGATAAAATAAAACTATTGCTGAAAACTGTTTTATAAAGATTTTACCATATCTATCACAAAGTTTACTTTGATAGAGGAATATTGTTTTTACGAAGGTCTTTATTCAAATATCACAGTTATGGAAGTTCAAAAATCTCTTAATTGTCACACTGATAGGTGGATATGCGGAAAACTGAAACGCAACATTGATCTTCGTTAAAGCAGCATTGCTTGAAAAAAAAGCTTAATTTTAAATTCATGCCAAACTAATTCAACCTGTATGAAAATATATATTCAGATTTTTATATTCTTATAAATAAAGGCTACTTGCAATATTAAAAAGGAAATCACTGATTGACTTACATCATCAGATATTTGTAAATTCTATTTAACATTAATAAAACTTAAACTTTATTAAAACTAAAATCTTCAAATTTTGTTTTAATATATTATATTTCTAGTTTTACACTAAGATTGTTATAATTTTTTTTTTATTTACTACATCCAAAAGTGCTTTTAATTGATAATAGAGTGGTATATTCGTAAGACAAAAGTGAAAAAACACAAAAAACGCCCAAGCCCCAATCTCACACTACGCGTAGCAAGCAATATTCATCTTTCTCTGGTTAGCACTAGAATGGAAATGGGGGATCTGAGATCTCAATTTGAAAGAAAGATCTTTTGTCACATGTTGGATTACACATTATTTTCACATCTGTGATTCTATCTCTTCAAAGTATATATAAAGCATAGAAAATTTTGCTTATAATTCAGTATTACCCATGCATTTAATATCATTTACGTAATAATTTTTATTATTTATACCTGTTTAATATTTTTGGGAGTTTCATCCATCAGAGTGTATTGAATGGTTCTGGTTTTTTAATTTATTTCACTACTTTATTTCATTAATATTTATAATAGTAATTCCTAAATAACTCCTTATGCAGTTATATTTTTATACAGTGATTATATACAACTCCCTTTTAACAGTGAGTTTCAATATTCACTAAACTAGTAATGATTTAGTTAATTTTCTAACAACTCCTTGGTGTGATGCACTCTTCATTAAATTGTCGTTAAAAACCACTGAAACTAAATAATAAGAAAGTAGATAATCATTGAGTGATGCTTTGAGAATTTAAGCAAGATAAAAAAATGCTCCTGAAAAATATGAAATATTCCGATGTGGAATCTCTAAAAAGCAAATAAGATTTGTCGAAATATGTATTGGAAGTACGACTTGTAAACAGACAGAAAGAATAAACCAAGAGCAGGTAGTGCTTCTGATTTCGACGATAACATTTTAATAAGAATAGTGAAAACATTTAATACATTTCAATGAACTGTTAGCCCTCTCTTGGGAAAATCAGGGAAATTCAGTTAGTTAAAAGTAAAATTATTTCTTAATTTCAGCGAACCAAATATAAGAATCATTTGTTAACAGCCTAATATTAAGAATAAACCTTTTAAAAAACATTATAAGAGCTGATGAAATGGATAATTTATGATTATATCATCCGTAAAAATATTCGCGCGCTTTATAAAAATCCAATTGCTTTTAAAAAAAATCTAAAATCAAACATCATAGAGGAAAGAATCTATTTTAGGTAAATGCAATTATCATCATACAATTCATGATTTTTCTTAAGTTCAGTTTAATTATTATTGTTTGATATATCCAGCCGTTATAATGAATTAAAAAACAATTAGATATATATTCTGTACTCGTCAATCGCTAAAGCATTTACCTTTTACAAGACAATACACTATCCGGCACAGCAAGTGATACACAGGAGAAACGTTCTTGAATTTGGATGGTAGATTTTTCATTTCTCATATTATTTCCTACAGCTTACCTCGACTCACAGACATTTACTTTTTCTATTCCATGTGAAACATTTTGAATGGAAAACTTTAAGTTTAGAAAAGTAAGGTAATCAGGATGTGTGCATTGAAATATTTCTTCAGTCTAAAACAAAAAATTATACAAACTTTTTTTAGGGACGAAATTGGTAAGCTGCCAAAAAAAAGATAGAAGGAATATACACATAATAATATAGCGAATGCATAATAAATTCAAATAATTTTATTGTTAATGAAAACACATAAATATCTGACAATAAATAAACGTAATTTAGTATTTGACCTAATAATAACTGGTGAATAAAGATTGGTAAATATATAATCATCAAAAACAATAATAAGATACAGATTACAGAAAGTCTAAATCTGTGACGAAGTATAAAAAAAAGGAAAATGTATTTTTGAAAATATTTTTGGATAAATTATTTTAAATGGTAAAATAAGTTTAGCACTATTGAGAAGAATGTGTAAAACAATTAAAATTACTGTCAGCAATTCAATCACTGATGAATAATGCTATATAAAAGAAAAAAATTATTGCGCCATCGTTTTTTTCTTTTATTAAATAAAATATATTCAGCGTCATTTCTTTTTAAATAACTGACAAAAATTTCCCGCAGCAAATTTAAAAGAATATAATTTACTTCTTTTTAAATAACTTTTTTATCTTCATGAATTTTTTTATTAAATTACATGTTTTTTTTTTTTAATTTATTCTGACAGTGATAAATTTCATTAACTTATATGAAAGAAATTGAATTGCGATGTTAGATTTTATATTGTCTAAAAGGTAAATAAACAAGAACTATATCCTCTCATTATTTACTTTTTGTTTGAAAATGGTTTCAATTAATTGCTTTTTCTGTACGGAAATATTCTTAGCCAAGACATACTTAACCGAGTGTAATGTAAACTCACGAATTGTTGAGCTAAATATAAAAATTTTGATATTCATTAACTAAGTAAACTAAAGAAACCTCAATGGCACAACAGCCCATATGAGGACCAAGGGCTACAGTGCTTATAATATCAGTTTGTTTTCATGACCGTGGCCCCTGGTATGCGAAAGATAGTCCAGGTCAGATGGTCAGCCTAATTCAAACCTCCAATATTTAATTCCCAAGAATGCTTAGTGTGTTCAATTTCATCGACTCATTGAGGAGATGAAAGGCTGAGTTGACGTTGTCCTGTTTATAAATTGAACCTTGAACCTGAGATTTTGGAACTGAAGCGCTACCACTGCGCCATCGGGCTTCAGTAATTAACTATTCCTAAGAAAATTTGATCTGACGCAAAGCATAGCAGACTTGGAATTTTAATGCTTCTATAAATATATTCATAGCATAAATGCTTACTCGCTCGCTTTTTCTGGAATATTTTTCATAGAAAATAGACGGTATACCCATTTGTCTTAAGGAAAGAATTTAGGAAATTTTCCGAATTCTTTTCCTCTGACAGTGGTACATAGAGAGAGAGAGAACAGAAATGAAATATCCCATTGATCAAGAGAGGTTAGAATCGAACTTGTGACTTACTATCACAAACCTGATGGTATATCATTAGGTCCTAAATGAATTCTAGTAGCTAATCATATCAAGATAAATTTTTAACATTTCTTAAGTTATTTAAGAATAAATAGTAAGTCAAAAAATAATAAAGAATTGATTAGTTTTACTATCGTCCTATTCTTTCACATTCAACTTTGGGAATAAACTTACATGTATGCAAAAATTCCTTTGAAAAATCATTCAATTGAAATTACTTTCTATTTTTCTTCTTCTTTCAATGAAAATGAGTCTAGAATTGGTGACACGTAGTAAACATATTTACACAATAGTCTAATAAAAAAAATGTATTTTTGCCCGTTGCCAGCAGCATATTATATAAATTTAGTGCGAACTCTTAGAAATGCAAATGAAAAATAGTTTCTTTACAAGAAATTATCCTCAAAACTTATTATTAAATTATCGTCAATAACTTTGATTCCCGTATAATCTATTTTCACTCTACCTTTTCTGCAAAAACTATCTCTATTTTATACTTTGATCGAAATTATAATACTTCCTATTTTGTTTTAAATGTTTCATCTTTTATTTCTTAATAAAGAGATCGTAAAAAATAAATCACATAATTATTAATGAAAATTGTTCAATTTCGGGTTAGTTTAGTCATTCTATGATCAAATTTTCCTCACAAGGTCACACTAATTGAGAACCTGAGGTTTAAAATAGATTTCAAGTCTCTACAAATATCTACTACATTATCTGTTAATAATTTTTAAAAAATAGCTTTCTTTATTCAACCTAATTAAATTCTTAAAAATTCAAGGATATTTTTAGTCTTTCACGCATAAAGGTTAAGTATTAAAATTAAGACCACCAAGTTTTAAATGCAAATATCTTTTTAAAATATTTTGGGAACTTTGTTTTTTGACGCTCCAGTTATCACTTAAAAATACGAAGTAAGCAATTTTTCAGTGATTTCTCAGCCATAAGTTAAAGAGAAAAGTATTTTGTATTATTGCGGTTGGATGATTTTTAGTTTTGTCTAAAATATATCCTCTATTGGCATGTAAGCAGGAACATAGGTTTTTCGAATAGATTGAAACGTTGTGAAAAGTTTTAATTTACACATGACTTTTCTTTTACGTTATCAGTACGCTGTTTTCTGTCAAAAATTTCTTGACAGATATATTAGACACATATATTACTTTTTGAAAGTGGAGTTTTACTGAGAGGGTTTTAAAGGTGATGTTTTTTTTTTCTCTTAAGTGACAGAAAGCAAGGTGTTTCATAAAACACAGCCATCAAATCCAACTTATTATGTGCATCCATAATTAAACAATGGGTGTAGAAAGCCACCTGTTGTCCAACACTTATACTTCAAAACTTTAAAATCTCCAATCAAAGTCAGGTTCGGTAACAAAGGATTTAATCATCCACTGGCGGCAAAGTATGAGACAGATTTTGAAATTTCTTTCACAATATTATAATAGGAATGCATTTTATTAAAAGAAGCACATACATTTCTTTAAAAGGAACTGAGTTTTATATCATAGCATAGGTGATATGCGAAGATTATTGGTTTCAAATATGACTTTTTGTGAATAAATATACTACTGACTTGTGATCGGTATTTAAGTATACAATTTCTCTCTCTTTCTCTCTCTGGCGCAGCATGTCAAGTTTTGGACCCTGCGCCATAAAACCAACCAACCTCTCTCTCTCTCTCTCTTTCGTTAAAATATTTTAAAATACTAGTTTTATTATCAAGATAAAAGTTTTTTTTTTAATTTTATTTCCTACTAATGAGCAAAATAAAACATTCATGAAATTGTTCTGTACTATTTTTCCATTAGTCAAGAAACAATTATTTGATAACACATGTGGCATTGTATGCAGTAGCTTCAAGTAGTTGAAAAATTTAAACATTTTATCGATACTACAAAATACTTAAAAAAAGGAAAATTAGTTGCAAATTTTAATCATGACGTTCTGTGTAAGAAAATGTTTCAGTTATGTATACTATGTGTATGTGCTACCTAATAGAAAGTGATACAAAAAAATGTCATATATTTAAGGATAATACAACACAGATGCCTGTCATATGTAGCAATATGTTTATGACAAGAAATATCCTTAATTTAACGATAAAACAAAGTAGACCTGTATTATTCAGTACATGTTCATGATAATACAAAAAATATTTTTCATTTAAAAATAATAATCAATAGATTTGAGTTATATGCCGGTGTGTGTTATTTATAATGCAAAAAAATGCCTTGAATTTAATGATAATATGTAGTACATGTGTTTTGTGTGTAATACATGCGTTTTAGTTGCTCATGATAATAAAAAATTATGTTTGAGAGTGATACACAATAAATGTAAGTTTTAACCTAGCTGTGCTTATGATGATACTAGCACTATCTTATTTTTAAAGATAATACTAGTGCACGTGTTAGGTTTAAGTTATGTACTAGTGTTTGCTTTTGATAATGTAAACATATCTTGCATTTAAAGATAATACGCACCAGACATAGATAATACACCGGTTGTACTTGTGGTAATAAAAAATCACCTAGAATTAAAAATAATTCATAATATATCTATGTTATGTTTCGTTATATGCTCATAATAACAAAACATTTTATTTAAAACTAATGCACAAGAAAACCATGTTATATCTTGATTGTTATTATGATGATAGGAGCACTATCTTACGTTTAAGAATAACATACGAATTTGAAATGGATTATGCCCCGGCATGCACATTTGTAACATAATAAATATTTTGTATATAAGGGTAACACATTCAATTATTCGGATTAAGTGCTGGTGTGCTTTTATGATAAAACAATTTTAAAATAATATACAGTTAATTCATGTTGATGTTGTAATATGTATTCTGTTGATGTGCAAAAAGTATATGATAAGGGATTATGCAGTAAAACAAATAGTTTTCACTCGTTGGTATGTTGCATTGAAATAATTCTCTTACATCTCCTGCTTGTGAAACGGGATCCACACTGACCTAGTTGCATGCTTAACCAATACTTTAAATTTACATACGAATTTCTATTTCTTTGAAATCAATAAAATGAAAAGCGACATCAATTTACACCATTTATCTATCTGTTCAATAAAAGAAAATAAGTTTATCAAAGCTCGTAATGATTCGGATTGCAACATGATAAATGACATCCAAAACTTTTATATCTTTTGCTTGCAGGTGAAAATGTGTGTCTCCTGTTTGCAGTGCTTCCACCGAAACAGTCATCTACTATTTTTAACAAATGTTATGTTTTCAAACCTTGTTTGATCCTACAGTTGCTTTTAATGCTCTTCAAGCATGCTTTTATTTTGCAGAAATATGTTTTAAGAACACAAACGATCAACGCTCTACACGTTGCCATTCATTTGCATCGTAATTCATATTTCTTATGTAATAAATTTTTCCCAAACATATCTTTAATTAAGAGATTAAAGTTTAAACTGTGTTTGAATTATTAAAATAAATAAATCTTAATAACTTGGTTTCTTACATTGAAAATATTTCCTTTTAAGAACCAATGAACGCCATATTAGTCATTTAGTTAAAAATTTCATTATATAAGAGATTATCAAAGAAAAAAATCCTACCTTAAATTGTTTTTAACTTTTAATAAGTATGAATAAAAAGAAAACAAATATTTCTAAAAATTTGCAAAAGACTAATATTATTAACCAAATATTAAAAATTTATGCTTTCATGTTTCTTTAATAATATACATGTAAATATATGGAAATTTTTCATGTGCACAAATATTATTTTTGTGTGAAGAATTTTCCCTATAATTATGTTTAGATGCATATGGATCAAGACTATCAAATTTCACGAGCTATAGCTTTCATGGAAAAGGTCTAATTAACTTTGCATAATTAACTACGGATTAGAAAACAGCGACATTCATTTTTAACAATATTTATTATTTACTTAGCTTTATTTTAAAAGTTTCATTTGTATTATGAAATAAGCATCACGGCAATACACCGAATAATGCGTTAAACACTCGACATTTTTCTTTAACAACAACTATATTGAAGTCGGGATATCTTTCTTCTGTTTTCTAATGCATTTCTTATCGGTTGCATACTAGTGAAAATATATATGCTGCAATAGTAAAAAATCAAAGAAAATAATGAATATTTTTACTTTACAAAAATTTATGTAGGAATGTTGAAAGATTCAGATTCGAAGATTTATATATTATTCGTTAGCCTGCTCCCCTAATTTATTCGTTCGCAGTTATATATAAATGACAATTTTAAAAGGAGTGAAAGCCACAATTCTCCATTTTTCAAGCAAGCAGAGCTCCACAATGGTATATATCATAGCATAGGAAATCTTAATGCGTTTAAATTGGAGTTATTATTGCGGACATTTATTAGAAGATCTGTAATTAAAATTTTTTTTAATTTTACATTTATGTTTTACATTACCCAGAGATCTTGCATTATATATCTGTGATTAGAAAAAACCACGATGCTAACAAATTGTATATTAAATCGATTGTAAAAACCGTTCTTGCATTTGCATGCCTAGTCTAGTGCAGCAAAATGTGCTTGATTAACATCCTAATATAAATTTCATTTCATCCTGAGCGCCATTCTTAGCTCAATCCAGGACGTAATATGAAATTTATTTTAGGTAACATTCTAATGTTTTTCACTTTACTTTGCAGTGGAAATAATATTTCTCTAGGATCATGAAAAATAAATTTCTACAACAAAAAAAAATCATTATTATTAGAACTTAATTTATAACTCTCTCACTCTTTCTCTCTCTTTGATAACAGCATCTACGTTCTTAAGATACCAATACTATCATTTTATAATTATGAATGTAGCAGTTGATTCTACCTCCACTAATATGTCAATTGATAGTTGCAACTTATTATTTTTCAAAAAATATTAGCTGAATAACCTTGTAAAAGTCTTATCAATAATTTCTTTGTATAATAACACATATTTTTCTAATCATGTATAAACATTTTGTTTGGCTGTGAATATTAAAAACATATCATCATATCTTTTCTGAATGATAACTAAGTACACAGACTTCAACTAATTTTCAAAATATTTCGAAATACTGATCAAAAGAAGATTTAAACTATTCATTCAAAATTCCTTTAATTATTAATAGAGAATGCATGTTCTATAGCAAAATTAATGAAATATATTTATGTACGTAGATTTTGCAATTGCAACAAAATACAATAATCGCTTTATAAAGTTAAACGAACTATTTGTTGCCCTATTTTGATGTTCTAGAATAATAGTGATAACCTTTCGCAATGGATTTGTGTTACATCTAATAACGATACTTGGAACCCCAGACTAATTATTATGGATTTATTCTTGAATGTTATTAAATTATATCGCATTGATCCCACGGAACTTAATATTTGACTGGTTAAGCTCCCCTCCCTTGCACACACAGAGGATGATTCAGTTATCTGATTATGCTAAATCAGGAGAAACTTTCTTTAATTTTCTCTGCGAATTATTCTCTGAATATTAATGGCCTCCTCTTTGCTATGTTTCTTCGCCTTTTTCGTAACTGACTGCTTTATTAAAGCCAGTATTCATAGCTCTTGGGTTCATCTTTCAAGCAGAATACATTTTAAAAAACTTAGACTCTCAGACATTTGCCGGCGATAACATGGAAATTTCTGCTCACGACCGAAGGGTGATGAATTTCTACTTTGGAAAAATGTAAAGTTTTCTTTATTTTATTATTTTTTATTGACTTTATTCAACAAATTAAAAAATCATTTGAAACAATAATGCATTTTATAAACTGCAATTGCTGAAAATCAGAAAGGATCGTTCTGAAAAAGAAAAACTACATGGCTATATATATTTATCATATATATATTTATTAGATATAGTATTGGAACCCAAGCTTTTCATATCAAAAGTGGTTCGTATACAATTTGGGCAGAAACGAAAAGACTCTTGGAAAACAATTGTCATTAGAACAAACAAAAAAGAACTCATGGGAAACAATTCTCATTAGATAAAACAAAAAAGAACTCATGGAAAACAATTCACATTAGAGCAAACACAAGAAAGAACTCATAAAAAAAACAATTCTCATTAGAGCAAACAAGAAAAAACACATGAAAACAATTATCATTACAGCAAACAAGAATGGATTCAGGGGAAAACATTCTTATTAGAGCAAACAAGAATGGACTCAAGGAAAACAATTCTCATTAGAGCAAACAAGAATGGACTCATGGAAAACAATTCTGATTAGAGCAAACAAGAAAGGACTCGTGGAAAACAATTCTCACTATAGCAAACAAGGATGGGTTCATGGAAAAATTCTCATTCGAGCAAATAAGAAATGACGCATGGAAAACAATTCTCATTACACCAAACAAGAAAGGACTCGTCAAAAACAATTCTCATTACAGCAAACAAGAATGTACTCGGGGAAAAAATTCTTATTAGAGCAAACCAGAAAGGACTCATGGAAAATAACTCTCATTAGAGCAAACAAGAATGGACTCATGGAAAACAATTCTCATTCGAGCAAATAAGAAAGGACTCGTGGAAAAAATTTCTCATTATAGCAAACAAGTGGACTCATGGAAAAAAATTCTCATGTTTATATGATACTGTGGGAAATTGTGTGCGAGAATTGAATTGTAAGTAATAAAATATGATGATAGAAATTATAACTCATAAAATTAGAACACTGAGAGAGAGAAATAAAATTTTCAAATCTTGCATAATGATAAGGATTCACTTCGCAAACTTGTCTTAATATTTTTCTTCTGAAAAAATCTTATAAGTTACCCCAAATCTCTCATGAGCAATGCCATTTCAAAATTATAACAAAAGTTAATTCTTCATATTTCTATAGATAATCCTTATGCATGAGTATTTTCAAAACTCAGTTTAGGAAGGTATATTTAATATATTTATTTAAAATGTTCCATAATAAATCTCATCCCATTTACTTCGTTTTTATTCTTAATGTTTTTTCTTAGTCGTCACATTATGTATCTAAGAGACACATAAATAGCATAACAGTCAAAACCTTTTGCGAGTGAATTTAACATCATACACATTTTAGTTTTCAGAAAGACGTTTCATAAATTGTGAGTCATATTCAAGAGTCTAAAGGGAGGAAACCAGCAAACCTATCAACTCAATAATTCTACATACAGTAAGCAGAAATATAGCACATCTTTTTTTTAATAATATTTAGGATCAAACCTGAAGCATCCAGTGTGGAGAAGCCGGTCCTACCTCTTCTCCAGACTCTCCTACCACAGATTACAATAAATCTTTTGTTTTTTTTATATAAAGTTATAATTTTTCAAATGCATTTTTTGTTATTATCTTTATTTGGTATACTCAGTTTAGTGGCATTATATTGTATCCGTATATTTTGCAAATCAAAAATGCAAGTACTTTTTCAGGTTTAGTTGAAAACTGAAATAATATAACCATTCAGATAAAATATAACTTTGAAATATTAAGATGCCCTAAATTCTTCACACAAAACCACGTACACATCATTAAACCGTATAAGGCCGTTTCCCTATAATTTGCTAACAAACATTCTTTAATCTTTACGCTGCATTTAAAAAAAAATTAAATATGAAATTCCTTTCAATAAAATTTATGTTCACAGAAAATTTAAAAATATAAGAATAATTTTTGCGGTGCAAAATTCTTCCTAAATGTAGTAATGATTCCAAATATGAAAATCTTAGCCGTTATTGTGTTTACTTATTTCATTACGCGATTCTCGCCATTTTCATTTGTTAATGCATAGTTAGGTAAAACTACATCTACATTTAGAGTAGTAAAAATTCAAACAGAAAAAGTAAACAACTCTTCCACCTAATTTAAGAATTTTTCAGGTAATTATTCCCGCGATCTCATCTTTGAGTCGCTTGTAATTATATAAGGTATGGTACTTCAGTGCCTTCTCACGTGGGGAAAAATAATTAACTTTACTAATTAGGGGGAAAAAGCAGTACTCTTCAAGCGTAAAATCTTTAACATGAGTTCTGAAAATTCAAAAAAAGGTAAGCTCATCTAATTCTAAAATTGAGAAGAGAGAGAACATTTTCATAATATTAGAATTAAAAATATATATTAAATAGACTCTCTCTTTTAGAGATAATTGTGTTGTGTTTAAGCATTTGATTTTTTTTATTTTTTCCTTTTACATAATATTTGTTGTCTGGAAAAAACTGTATTCGTGAACTTAATTGTTATATATTTGTTATATTTTCTTAAAAAAGATAGAAGTGTTTATTTATGGATATAACATATACAAGAATAAAACTCAATTTTAAGATTACGTTTTTACAATTTTTATGTTATTTGTAAATATTATAGTAAAATAAATACTTTACTCACAAGGAAATATTATCCTCTTATAGTATATACACTACTGTGGCCATTAAAATTGCTACACCAAGAAGGCGACATGCTACAGACGTGAAATTTATACGAAAGGAAGAAGGTGCTGTGATATGCAAATGATTAGCTTTTCAGCGCATTCAGACAAAGCAGGCGCCAGTAGCGACACCTATATTGTGTTTAAATGAGGAAATTGTTCAGCCGGTTCCTCATACTCAAATTGCATTTGAACATTGTTGCCTGGTGAAAAGTTGTTGTGATGCCTCGTGTAAGAAGGAGAAATACGTACCAGCACGTTTCTGACTTTGATAAAGGTCGAATTGTAGCGTACCGGGATTGCGGTTTATCTTATCGCAATATTGCTGCTCGCGTCGGTCGAGATCCAATGACTGTTAGCAGAATATGGAATCGATGGGTTCAGGACGGTAATACGCAACGCCATGCGGGATCTCAACGGCCCCCTATCACTAGCAGCTGAGAAGACAGGCATATTATCCGCATGGCCGTAATGGATCAACCACGTCACGAGTGCAACCACGTCACGAGCCGGGAGTCAAGAAACGGAGTCGTTTGGAAGACAACAAGTGTCTGCACGAACAGTTCGACGACGTTTGCAGCAGCATGAACTCTCATCTCGGAGACCATGGCTGCGGCTTCCCTTGACGCTGCGTCATAGACAAGAGCGCCTTCAATGGTGTGATCAACGACGAACCTAGGCGCAAGAATGGCGAGACGTCATCTTTTCAGATGAATCCAGGTTCTGTGTACAGCATCATGATGGTCGCATCAGTGTTTGGCGGCATCGTGGTGAACGCACACTGGCAGCGTGCATTAGTCATCGTCATACTGGCCCATCACCTGGCGTAATGGTATGGGGTGCCATTGGATTCAGGTCTCGATCACCTCTTGATCGCATTGACGGTGCTTTGAAATATGCACGTTACATTTCTGGTGTGTTACGACCCTTGGATCTACCCTTTATTCGAGCCCTACGAAACCCTATGTTTCAGCAGGATAATGCCCGACTGCATGTTGCCCTGGCCAGCACGTTCTCCAGATCTTTCACTAATAGAAAACCTCTGGTCAATGGTTGCCGAGCGACTGGCTCGTCACCAAAAGCCAGTCACTACGGTTGATGAACTGTGCCATCGTGTTGAAGCTGCATGGGCATCAGTAGTATATGGGGGGGGCTAGAGGACACTCAAAAAATGCAATATTTTTTGCAAAATAAGACCTATTTTGCAAGTTTTATAGCTGTTTTTTGATAAAAATTTGCAAAAATAGAGCATTTTTGATTTTAAAATTTAAACAAAAAAGTGTGTTTTTCACTAAAAAATGACGTCTTTTTCACTAAAATATGCAGTATTTTTAGTGTTTTTAATCTGTTTTTGATGAAAAATAGAGCTTTTTTTCACTTTCAAAATTTCAACAAAAAAATTTGACCTTCCATCGAAAAAATGATCACTAAAAAATGCATTATTTTTATGTTTTTAAGCTGTTTTTTCGATAAAAATTGAGTTTTTTAAGCTGTTTTATTATAAAAATTTGTGTTTTTTTGGATATTTAAACGAATGTTTTTTTTATAAGAAATGCAAGGTTTTTTGAAAATATAAGATAAAAGCCGTTGTATGTGTTTTTTTAAAAAGATAAAGATTTAAACTTCTTCCAACTCGTAATCATAATATTTATCATTTATTTTACCTTTGTAATTAAACAGATATTTATTTTTATTTATTTTTTTAATTGCTCTTTCAGATAAATCACCATGGCAAGAACTTAAGTAAAATTCTTTTTCATTATCGTTTACTTCTAGTTTTGCAATTAATGAAGATCCAAATTTTGTTTTGATTTTTTTCAAAGATATCAAATTGTATTTTCCAACTTCTAAATCTCTCAATTTAAAAGTTTCAGGATATATATTCTTTTTGATGTTGTTGAATTCTTCCATTTATGATATTTCATTTTATTAAATGATTTTACGTTTTCAAAAATATTTTCTGAAGATATTTATTTATAATGTAATAAGATGTTTCATCTACTAGATCAAGTGCTTTTTCTCTTATATCCTTATTTTCAACTTTTAAAATTAATTCTCTTATTTGATCAATATATTTCATTATTAAATCATCAATTCCATATCTGTCATATATTTTATTGATTTCAATTAGCTCGTTAATTAATTTTGAATTCTCTATTATTTCTTCACTGATATCTAAGTGTTTTATTTCTTCCATTTATTACAAACTATTTTTTTGAATGGATTTCTTATACTGACAACATTTATATAGACTGCACATAGGACCTAATATTCTAGGACATTTAGGTACATCAATATCAACTTAGCTGGTATATTTAATTCTTCAAATATTTCTTTTTCAATTGTTCCTCCTTTATAAGCAAATCTACCACCATATTCATCATATAAATATTGTATATAATTTTTAACATTTTCATTACTAATCCATAAACTTTTATCGTCTGAATATCTTTTTAAATCTTAGACCGTGAATTTCATGAGTGCATTTACGAACAATTTTCATTTCTTGTTCTGTTAATTCACAATTGGGTGTAAATACTTGAATTGTTTCAGCAATTGGTTCTGTTAAATGTGTCCAACTAATTTCTCTGATGATTTTTATCTGGAAGGATGAATCCTTGAATATTGAATATCAATGATATATCAGTCATTTTATTTTTAAATGCATTTTTATAAATAATTTTAAAAATTGAGAATAAAAAATATTAAAGATATAAAGTTCTGAAAATATAAAATATTAAAGATATAAATACTGACGATATAAAATATTAAAGATATAAAATACTGAAGATATAAAATATTGAAGATATTAATATCCAAAGGGAACTGTGTTATAATCATCCAAGATTCTACGTTTATCAAATCCAAACATATATCTCTTATTTGATTTAGTACTTGAAATATCTCTATTTTTTGTATTTTAAATTGGTTAATTATCTATACAATCAGTTTCACCTGTAATTATTTTCATTCGGTTATCAAAATCTAACATTGTTTCACTCTGATAAGACATTTTAAATCCTTTCACTTTTCCATGTGCAGATCCATCATTAAGTATATATCCATAATCTTTACTAGCTCCAGATATCCAATATTTCATATATTTATCATTTCCAAATTCATCTGTCCAATCTCCTAACATACATCCTGTTTCCAATATCTTCGGTTCCATCATCTATATAAACAACGCTATCTGTATCGTAATATATAACTTTTTCTTTTAATTTATTTAACATTTTATATAATCGTATTCTAGCAGAACTGGTTGTAAATGCTGCTATATAAATATTTGTGTTAAAATTATTTTTCTCATATTGTTCTTTCATTTTGTAACTCATTTCTACGCAATCATCATTCATAAATACCATGTTTAAATCTTTTATTGTATCATCTAGTATAATTCTATAGAAATCTTCAATCTCCATTACATATTCAGTTTGTTTCATATTTTTCGCTGTCCAAACTTTCCCCATAAGGAGTTCAAACATATTTTAGCTATAAATCTCAAACCTGGATTTTCTTCTATGTTTTTCAATTTTATACCTAATTTCTCTTTAACTACCTTCTTATATTCCTTTTCATTTTTAAAATTATTTTTCCATTTATCACATGTTTCAAGTTTAATTTTTAAAAACAATTTTACGTACTCTTTGAATAATTCATTTGATTTATTTTCAAAGTTCCAAACTTCATAAATATTCATTATTTTATATCCTTTTTAATAGCTAATTTCATTTCATCTGTAGTCCAAGTACCTATAAAACATCTTTCGTTATCGCTGTGTTTACATTCTGAATTTCTGATAACGTAACAATCTTTACATTTCTTCTTATCAAGAGACGATTTGAAGTGCTTACAATGAAGGGTTTCAGAACATGATCTACATAGTGAAAATAACAGTTTTTCTCCTTTATAAGGTAGTACAGGATTATATAATTTCCGAGGAGGTAGTACTTTACATTTTATTAAACCATACCAATTTTTACTATATTTTTCAGGGTTAAATATTTTATTAGGATGACCAACTGGATAATAATCAAAGTAATTAACTGTTGGATATAAAGAAGTTACATCTAGGTATCTTCCTTTTTCATTCGTTTTAAATTCATATTTTAATTTAGTGGGTTCACATCTACCACCATAAAAAGCATCTCTAGGATTTAGAGGTTCGATGAATTCTCTTTTCCATTCTTTTTTCATGTATTTTTTCATATCTTTATTATTGTCAAAAGCACATTCCCATATAGTTATTAATTCATATCCTTCTTTCATTATTTTCTTATTAATCTTTTTAGTTCTTTCATATAAATCTTGCATCAACATTTGATTTTTAAGATTTATTTGTGTACTAGAAAAACAATTTTACATCCATGCCAATAACAGCCATGGAATTGAAAAACTGTATTTTCATGAAATCCATCAACTTTATAAGTTTTATTTCCTAATTTCAATTTTTTCTCTCCTCCATTCAAAGCATGTTGAATATTAATATTTTCCTTTTTTGAAATATAATCTAACCAAGCAACTGATTTTTTACTGTATTGATCTTTATGAATTGTATCATTATCTATAGCTATAGTATCTTTTTTCAAAAATTTATCTCTGTAAATACCCATGCACACACCAGCTAACGTTACATATTTAAAGGGATCTACATTAACAGTTTCTAAAAATAATCTTCTCAATTCCAAGCATCCTTTTCTCAAAATATCTACATCTGATCTACAATATTTTATAAATTCTTTTTGAAAATCAAATGTTTCATTTTTAACAGAGTTATACCATTTATTAAAATTATTTCTTTCATTAGTAACCATTGTATCATATCCATAGTAATATTTATCAGGATATTTACCAACATAATTTTGATTACTTTTGGTATTAAAAAGATGTGGAAAGTATCCCTTAGCTAATTCAGTTAATCCAAACGTTTTTGAAAATCTTTTAAGTGGTATCATTGTGAAATTTATGGAATCAATAAATCTTATATTGTAAGCAAGAGAATGCATATAAGTTAATTTATTACCTTGGTATATAGTAAATATTTTAATGTTAATATTTGAAGCTAAAAATTGAAAATCAAATCCTTTTCCATAATGAGCTAAACAGGTATATCCATAATGATTATCTTTAAATAACCAACTACAAAATTCATTTTCATCTTTGAATATTTTCTCTTTACCTTCATAATCGTGACATATTAATAGATTAACTTCATGAATTCCAGTTTCTTGAACTGTTTCAAGATCAAAGAATATATATTTTTCAGTGTAATCAAATTTACATTTTTCACACCAATCTTTTTGATCTCGTATGAAAGTAGGACACTTCTGTTTACACATACCTCCTTTTGAACTCTTTTGTTTCATAAAGCATTTATGATCATTCATTACCCATCTCCAACAATTTTTACATCTAAGTTCACCACATTTATGATTCTTACGTTTTCTTTCTAAGCTACTTATATTTCTTTTACACTTTAAACATTTCCATAATATTTTACAAACACTATAACCTTTATCATCTTTCGTTTTGTGATTTTCAAAACATTCTTTACCTGTAAATTTTCTATTGCATTTATTGCAAAATATTTCATCTCCTTTACAATCAGAATTTTGAACAAAACATCTATTACATTTCAAAGGACATTTGTGACGATTAGTTTTCTTATATCCTATTTTACAGTAATTACAATAATGATCTTTACCTAAAAATCCTGTAATAGAAGTAATGACATTAAAATGATTTTGAATCTTGTATATGTAAATACATGTAGATTTATATTCTCCAGAATATAAACTTTGATTACAGTTTTCTCTACAGTAAATATTAATTTGAATATCTAAGAATTGTTCAAATATTTTAACCTCTTCTAAGCTGCATATTTCTAAAGGAATATTACATAAATTATGTAGTTTTACAGCTAAGGTTTTTTGTAATAAACGGCCTTTTCTAATATATGTTATATCATTTTCTGTTAGTTTTTGATGATTTAATTTATCACATAATAATTTTGGATTTTGAACAGCTAGAGCAGTGACAATAGATCTAGCTAAGCATATATTATCATTATTTTTTATTTGACAAATACTTCTCTTCTTTGAAGGATCTGTTTCTGAATACATTCTTAATGATTTATGTCTACCTCCTTCTGGTAGTTCAATTACATGAAAATCAAAAATACATTCAGTTATATCAAGTTCCTTATATTCAATCTTATTATTTAATGTTTCTAAATATACTTCGTAAGCATCTTTAGTAGACATCATTTTAGGATGAAAAGGAGCACTTAATTTTGGATTATGCACAATTATATCAACTTTACCGTTTATATTTCTTATAGCTTTTCTAAATAAATCTGATAAGATATTAAAATATTGTACAGGTTTAATTTTATTAATCTCTACAATCTTATAAGATTTTCTATGAGTCATATATTTCTTTATATATTTACCTTTAATTTCTACAATTTCATAATCAGGTTTAAATAACTCATTCAGTTTTACTTCTCTTTTAATTTTTTTATTTTTCACAGGTTCAAAATCTTTAGTATCTTTATTAAATTTTAAATTATATGAATCAAATAATTTTTAATATTTTCTTCTCTTTGGATATTTAATAAATATTTTCTTTTTATGATCTAAATAATCAGAAGTATCTAAATCTAATATATCTGTTAAAACTTGTTTATAATTTCCAGTTTTTCTAATATATGATATTATAGATTTAATAATATCATTCTTAGATTTACTTTTACTTTTTATTTTTAAATCTTTTATAACATTTTTTCAACTTTTGAATACTCAAAGTATTCAAAGCATTTTCAATGTGAACAAAAGCCATAGCTTGTATTGAAATAAAAACAAGAAATTTTTATTTCTATTTATTAGAAAGTAATTTTATAAAGGGATTTCAAAAATAGAATTTTTTATTTTCTATTTATTAGAAAGTATTTTTATAAAGGGATTTCAAAAATAGAATTTTTTATTTTCTATTTATTAGAAAGTATTTTTATAAAGGCTTTTGAAAAAATAAAATATTTTAAAAGATGTTAATATTTAATATTTAAGATTTCATTAGCAGCAATTATATCTGCTAACAATTTTTGTGTATTTTGCTTTTCTCATGTCTGGCGCGATGCCATAAGGTGTAGTACTCTGCCACAAATACAGCGCTCAGATTGAGAATAAATAGCTTTGGTACATTGGATACAACGAGTCATTCTTTTCTTAATATGCATATAAAATTCTTCTTCATTCTTTTTTATTTTACAATCTCTACAAATCATATCCATTTATTATGGTTTATTTTTTTAAATGGAAATTGTAATTCTGATAATTACATTAATTTTAAAATTATTATTTCATTTTTTCTCCTTAAGTAGAAATACTTTATATTATTTATGTTTTGAATAATTTTTAAGTAGCTATTTATAAAATCAAAAATTTCTAATTATTTAAAAATGCTAAAAACTCATTCCATTCATTTTTATTTTCTTTTAACTCTTAAATTATTTTCTATTCCAAAATATTCACAAATCTTTTTCATGATATACAAATATTTTATAGTTTTTTTGTAATAATTAAAATCTAAATATTTGTAAAACATTTCATCAGCTTGTAATGTAAAATTTAAATTATGTTTTCTTTTTAATTGTTTGAAAAAATTTATCCTACTTACATATCTCTGTTTCAAAAAATGATTGAATATTTATATTATAATAATTTTCATCTTCTGAGCTGTCATAAGTAATATCTTTCTTTTTTGAATATTTTTTAAAAACTTTTAAATATTCATTTGGTACAGAAATATTATTTTCTTCATCACTAGAATAATATATTTTTTCAGCTTGAATAAAATCATTCATTTATATATTTTCTAATTTTAAAATATAGATGGAAGCACTATTCATTGAAAGACTGTTATCAGTTGTGAGAACAAAGTTTATTGGATAAAGTTATTAGATAAACCCAAAAAAGTAAGTCTCTACAGGTCCCAGTTAGTATAGTGGTTAGAGTAACTGAATAGCATGAATTAATCCTGAGTTCGAGCCCTGCTCTGCTCTTCCTAGAAAAAAAGTTAGGAATGAGTTGATGCAATTAAGATAGGGCTCTTAACCTAGAACCAGGAAATGAAAAAAACTGGGACCGAGATGTAAAAAGTGTGGTGGACTGTATGGCCCTCTGGGGGGTGCTGGCACCCCCCAAAATAAATGTTATAATTTCAAGTTAAAGTCCACCACACTAAAAGGGCCGTTTTGCTTTTTTTTCTAAATTTATTAATTGAATATTTATTATTAAACATATTAATATTTATTTTTATTAATATAATTAATATATTAATTTATTTAATATATTTTTCAAGTAATTAATTTTAAATTATTAATATACTGATTAAATAATTTTTGAATAAATTAAAATATAAATATATATAAATCTTTTTGTTTTGTTATAATTTTTTTAATTCGTAAAGTTTCTCTTAATCTATAAACCCAAACATCTAACAAATCACAATTATCTTCAAATTCTTCAAATATATCTTTAAATATTAATCGCTTGAAATAATGTAATTTTAATATTCTTTTTATATGTAATTCCATAATCCTCATATTATCATAACTATCTAATTTAAAATCTGGTCTTCCAAAAAATACAACTATGTGATGATTTCTATGTCTTAAGTTATCATATTCCAATTCTATTCTAAATGTAAATAGATTGATATTCAATAGTAATACTTTTGTAATATTTTTTTCAAACATATTTATTTAAATATAAAATAGCGTCCTCTTAAAAAATTAATAATAAAAATACAAAATAATAAATTTTAAAGGGGAGTACAAAACGTCCCCCCTTTTACTAACAATTCTTGGGGGGTGAGAATTCTCCCTACCCAAAATTATCATTTTAAAGGGGTGATTTACTCACCTTGAATTAAATCTTTTTTATCTATCCAACTATTATATTCTTCTGGATAATTTAACCACTTTACAAATAACTTGTTTCCTTTCTTTTTTATTATTTTTTCAATTTTATATACATTATCTTTTTTATCATATTTAACTAATTCATTTTCATAATAAGTGCCTTTGATTTCTTCGTTGTTTAAATCTCTTATTCTATAAGTAATTGGATCTGTTTTTAACACTTCAGATATTATAAAAATTTCATCTGTAAATGTAGGATGATAACCTCTTGTAAACGTTTCTTTATATTTTGAAATTCTTACTTTATCACCTTCTTTAAATTTTGGTTTTGATTATCTTTTTAACATACAAATTATTATATACAATATTTTCATTTTCTTTTTTACTTGCTTCTGTTGGTGTCATTTTAATAGATCTATGATAAGAGTTATTATAATTGTAAACTAATTTATCTAATACATCTATATATCGTCTTGTATTATTAGCTGCTAAATATTTTCTTATTTTTAAATTTAAAGTTCTATTGAATCGTTCAACTACTGAGCATTTAATTTCTGTATTATTAGTACCAAACCACTGAATATTATTTTCTGAAAACAATTTCTTGCGTTAAAGAAGATAAGAACTCCAAACCATAATCAGATTGAATATTTAACGGTTTTCTCTCTTTGAATATCTTTTTAAAAGCATTTTGATACTTCTTCACCTGTTTTTCTTTTAATTGGAACAGCCCATGAATATTTACTAAATATATCTATAACAGTTAATATGTAATTGATACCATCATTATATTTACTAAATGGTTTTATGAATAATAAATCTGCTTGCCATTGATCATCAATATGAGATACATAAATCCTTCTTCTTTTTAAATTTTCTGTTAATTGGTTTATATCTTGTATATACATCTTGAGTATGAAGAAAATCAGTAATATCTTTTTGAGTAAATTTAGTTTTTCTTTTTAACTCATTGATACCACAATAACCTTTTAAAGGATCATAATATACATCTTTTAAAGTGTCATTTGTTTTTTTAAAAAAACACTTTTCTTTGAATTACAATTGACACAAATTCCTTTCATCATAGGTTTTCCATTTTTGGATGTAGTAGTTATAACGTCTTTACTATCTGTATGAGTTTTACATTTTAAACAATAAATGAGTGAACCCATTCCAAATGTCTTTTTTGCTTTAATGATTGGTTTAACAATTCCTCTTTCTAATCTTTCACGAATTGTAGGATTTGGAATTTCATCTAATTCTTTTAACATATTTGTATCACATATTTCATTTCTTGTCTTAGTATCTTTATTTTTTAAATAACAAATATCATGTCTATAAGCAGTTTCATCAACTCTGTTAATTGGTTTGCTCCATTCTTTGTATGATAAATCTGGATTTAATCTTGTTTTTCCATGTAGTAATTGAGTTCCAGGTCCCGTAAATGAATGTCCAGGTAGATGCATTTCAAATGGTAAATTATTAATAGATTTATTAATAACACCTTTTCCATTTTTACATTTGCAATTCTTTTTATTACACATTTATTTAGATATAAAATTATTTATCAACATACTTATAACCATTTAATTGAGTTTTCTTTATATATTTTTCTATAGGAAAATATTGTAAATTTTGAATATATTCATCTTCTCTCATATACACTTTGTTCAGTCAAACTATTTGATTTCAATAAATTTAATAACTGCTTATAAAATTTATAAGCTTGTTTGTATTCACTCTTTTTAGCAGAGATATTTAAAGACTTATCAATTATTTCAATGACGCCTGCTGTTACACTCCAATGCTGATAAGGGAAGAAAAACGAATCCAGATAAACCAGATGCGCTGAATAAAAACTTACTAACTGATAATGAAACACTCAATTTATTCATCAATTGATAAGACTTTCGATAGATATAAACTCTCTTTTCCAAATATTCTTCCATTTATAAAGGCTCAAAAATTTCTTCGATATCTCATATTTATATTTACTAAATCCAACATAAAGAAATCAAAACGTTTTTGAATTGCTTTCTTGTATAATTTTTAAATTCTTCATTAGTAAGATTTCCATCAATTTCTCTAATTATCTGTTGGATTTCTCTTGGTTGTAAGCTAAAGAAAATAAAATAATTACAATTCTTTCTTATATTAATAGGAGTAGAATAATATGATTGACTCAGATAAATAATGGATGCATTTTTCTTTCTTCCTCTGATAAACAATTCAGCTATATCGCTTTGATCTTTTTCAGTTATACAATCATCAAAAATTACTAGATTTTTCATACATGGATCTAAATCATCTACTTTTATGAATTCTTTGGAATCAGAAGAAAATAATACTTGTTCTTTTTTATATTTATTAAACAATTCCAACAATAATTCTTTTCTCTTTATGTTTTTACAATTTACAATATCTTCTCTTTCTATGTCATCAAACATTGTAAAATTTTCTTGTAGTGTAATATATTTTGGTTCATAAATATCTTTAGCACATACAAACAAACCATCAAATTTCAAATAATCATATATTAAATTAACAAGCAAATTAGTTTTTCCAGATCCTGAACTGCCTACAATTAAAAGTCTAAAAGGATGTTTTGGTAATGAAGGATTTTGATTTTCATCTGTAAATTCTTCAGGTTCCGTATATTTTATTTTTATCATTTATTTATTTTTAAAATATCTACTCGGAGTAAAAAATAATCTACTCGTTGTAAAAAATAATCTACTCGGAGTAGAAAATAATCTACTCGGAGTAGAAAATTATTTAACTGATAAATAAATGGATATTATTGAACGTGAAAGAAATAAAAAATTAAAACAACAGATTAGAAATGAGTTAGAATTAATAAAATTACAATCTGAAAAAAGAAAAAATAATGAAGTTAAACTTGAATCTGATTTAGGTATTGAAAAATCATTAAGAGAATTTCATAAACCAGTAATTAAAAAATTACAAGACCAAGAAATTTCAAGAAAACAAAATCTTGAAAGTATTCAATATGCTATAAAAGATTTAACAGATAATATATCTTTTTTACCTCAACATGAATCATCTAAACATTTGGACTATTCTTCAGATGCTGGAAATTTAATGGATAAAGCTGAGGGAATAATAAAATTGAATTTTAATAAAGATTTAGATTTTGATTTACTTAAAAATGAAGGATTAGAATTGCCTTCTGAGCTATTAAATAAAACAGATGAAAGAGTTAGATGAAATAATTAGTATAGCAAAATCTAAACGAGATGATTATAAAAGACTTAAAGGAAATTTAACTAAAAACAGAAATTATGAAACCAGTGAGAAGAAAAACAAAAATAAAAGATAAAATAATAGAAGCCGATGCTAACATGAATGGATTAAAACTGTATATAAAAGCATTGAATACTCTTAAAGCAGGAAATGAATATATAGGCAGTGGTATAAACAAATTAGATGAATTAACAAATAAAATATGCAAAGGCTCTAAATCTAAAAATTATATAATCAAATAGTTATTATTCTTAGATAAACTTTTAAAAGAAGGAACATTAACAAATGATTATGTAAAGAATATTACAAAAAATTTTTACTTTAAATAAATGTATGTAACAAAAAAGTTTATTTGAGTGATAATCAAATTTCAAAATTAAAATCTGGATATAAAAAGGAGAGGAAGTTTCCTTGCAAATAGATAAAAGTAAAACTCCTAATTATGATTTACATCTTACCAATACACAAATCAATCAATTGCGAAAGGTAAATGAATTACAATTAGTAAAACTCAGTTACAAACAACTGGAGGATTTTTACCATTCCCGATTCCTATTCTAACATCTTTTGGTCTTGAAGCTGCTAGTGGTGCAGCAGGATGAGGTACTAAAAAATATTAGATAAATTTTAGGATCTGTTATTAAAAAAACGTTGTGGAGAGGGGATTTATCTTCCCTCGGAATATCCAAAAAATAATAGAAAAAAGTATGAAAAACGAAAAGGAATTTAGAGGTGCATTTACTATAGATATACTACCTAAAAATATGTGAAAATGGAATTATTAATTTAGATTTTTCTATAGGTAGAGGAACTCAATGGGCTTGTTATTATAATGATCCACAATATATGGCTTTTTAGACTATTTTGATCCCTTTGGAGAGTATGAATTTGAAAAAAAAAATAAAAAATTACTTTTTTTCCTAAAAATGCTGTCAATTATTTAAAATCTTCAGGAAAAGAAATTCGTTATAATTCTAGTTTTTTACAACAACCTACATCTGTAAAATGTGGTTTATATTGTATGAAATATATAACTGAAAGAAATAAAGGTAAATCACCTATTGATGTATTATATTCATTTACTCAAGAACCTAGTATTTCCAATGAGAAAATTGTTACTTATAAATAAATGAAGTACCTCATTTTAGATTCTAAAAATGCTAGTAAATCAGAAGATTTTACAATTGAATATTCCAACCCTTTAATTTTAAGGAAATAGCTCTTCAGTCATTTTCTATGTACATTTCTTGAATAATATTACTGACAAAAATAATAAATTTTCATATTTTGATGGTAAGAAATGGATAGATTTCACTATTCCAAATGGTCATTACAGTATAAAAAGGTTTGAATCGTTACATGGTTAAATACTTTGGAAATGATCCTCCAATATTATTTGGAATTATAGAAGAAAGACAAAGATTTGCAATTAAATTGAAAGATCATTATAAAATTGATTTATCCAAAAGTAGAATTGTACAAAATTTTAGGATTTGAAGCAAAAATATATGAAGATGCAGAGCAAGAAGGAAAATATATAGCAGATATAGCGAATGGAAATGATAATATTTACATTCATTGTGATATAGTAAATGGTGCTTATATAAATCACTTTCAATCTGATGTGATTTACTCATTTACAACCACAAATCCTCCTGGAAGTTTATATTCTAAAGAATTTGAGAAACCTATATTTTTTCCAGTTAAATCTGATTCCATTACATAGAATTAGAATGAAAATTACAAATCATCGAGGTGAATTAATTGATTTAAATAGACAAGAAGTACAGTATAGATTTATAGCTAAATAAATGAACAAACACAGATTGTACAGAAAGAGTAAGAAAATAGAAGGAAGAGGTTTCTTTTCTGATTTAATAGAAAAAGCTAAACCTATTATAGAAGAAAAATCTAAAGATTTCGTAATAGAAAAATTAAATGAGATTTTATCAAAAAGAAAAACATGGTGGCAGGATTGAAAATTTTTTATCCTAAATAAATGAACAAAATTTATGATTTGAGTGATACCAGTTATTATTATAATAACGAAATTGAAAGCTTTGAATATAGAGAAATTAAACATGAGAATAGAGATAAAAATAATCCCTATGAAAATGCTACATATAATTTCTTTATAAATGATACAAATGCTAATATATTATATTCTGAAGGATATCTGCAACAAGAAATTAAAATTGTAAAAAGTGATGGAAGCAATATAAATAACGAAAATGTTACTTTTGTAAATGGTGGTGGTTTAATTAATTCGAGCAGATTAACAATAGGAAATACTGAAATAGAATCTACTATTAATTATAAAGCAATCATGAATCAAGTATTAGGATTGATAAATTTCACACCTGATTATTCAACATCAGGAAGCTACTAATATGTTTTTCTATATGGATACTTCTGAATATGCTGACAGAGAAAATTTCAAATATAATGGAACTTTGGTGGATGCAACTAAAATTACTGATTTTTATGATAACTTTAAAAATGAATGAAAAATATAATGATGGATTTGCAAAAAGATGGAAATTCACTAAAGGTAGTCAAACTGTAAGAATATGGATACCATTAAAATATATATTTGATTTTTTCAGAGAATATAAAAAGTACTTACAGGATTTCAAATCAAAATAGAAATTCAAAGAAATGATAGTAAAAATATGTTATATACAGATATTCAAAATCCTGATTTCAAAGCAGTTGTTGAAGACCTCTCTCTCTGGTTACCATATGTTAGATTCAAAAATTCAGCTGCTGTAAAATTCAATCAACTAAAATTATCTGATACTCCAATAGAAATAAATTGGGATCATTATAATATTATCAAATCAAATTTATTTAATAAAAATTCTAGTGGATCTTATAATATTCCTGCAACATCTGATGAAGTTTTTAAGTTTATACGTCATTCCTCAATATGATGAAAGAAATGAAAATATGAACCAAAACAACATGATGTTTGATAACTTGGATATGACAGAATGCTGGTTAATGATTAATAACATAAAAGTTCCAACAGTAAGTTATTTTATGGATTTCAATAAAAAACATTATAATCGAATATATGCAGCTCTTTTAGAAGCAGGAATGAACAATATAAATGCAGAAACAGGTTGCATGATAGATTATTCAAATTTTAGTAAATATCCTATAATTTGTTTCAATCTAGAGAATCATGAAAATTACACAAACCTGAATAATTTAATGATCGAATTCAATTGGAGGTTGAAAAATAATACCACCAAAAATTACTTTTTCTACTTCATTTTGAAAGAAAGAAACAAATGCTCTATGAATATGAAATCTGAAGAAATAACTATGATTAAAACATTGAAAGCATAATGAGTTTATTACATTAATAAATGACAGCTTATTATCCTTTGTTTGATGATGAAATAAAAGAGGGACCTCCAGGTCCTCCAGGTGTAGGATTTAAATTAACAAACGATGGAAATTACGATATAGAAAAAGAATTTAAGAAATGTAAATGAACCAAAATTATTGAATGATTCAGCTACAAAATCTTATGTGGATAGAATTCATGAACATTTTAAAAATGATGTTAGAAATTTATCAGATGCTTCTCTTATTCATTTACAAAATGAAAACTATAATGCAAAACATAAAAGAATTTCAAATGTGTCAGATCCAATAGATTTACATGATACAGCTAATATGAATTATGTAAATAAAATTGTAAAAGAATTAGAACAGAAAAGTTTAATACATTCAGCTCAAGGTAGTTTTGATGCTAAAGATAAAATAATTAGCAATATAAAAGATCCTATAAATGACAAAAATGCTGTTAATAAACGTTACTTTGAAAACAATGCTTTAATTTTGAAAGAAAATGCTTTTGATGCTAATAACAAAAAAAAATTAATATTCCAACTCCTACTGATAAATACGATGTGTGTAATAAATATTATGTAGACAGAAAAACACTCATCAATAATAAAAAGAGTGATAATATATTAATTAGAGATAATGATGGATTATATGTACCTTCTTTAATTAAAAATGGTGTGTATAATTTTGGAAATGTAAGACTTTCAAGCGTTGCAAATCCTGTTATAAATAAAGATGCCGCAACAAAAGAATATGTCGATTCTCAAAATTTCTATGCTACTATTAAAGAGAAATATGCAACGTATCATACAGGAGGTTTTAGACCTGTAGAATTCAATTTAATGAGCTCTAAACTACTAGAACCTGATTTAAAACTAGTAACTAATATGCATATGAAAATTACAATTTTTTGAAATCTGAAAATCGTACACATAGTCCTTTAATACAATTACAAATTGGAGAAGAATTTATATTTACTAGACCTTTAACAACTGATACCGAATCGGTTACA